>ML661896.1:18642156-18924958 GCA_007570785.1 Antilocapra americana
CGTTGCATTGTTTACAATAGCCAGGACATGGAAGCAACCTAGATGCCCATCAACTGACGAATGGATAAGAAAGCTGTGGTACATATACACAATGGAATACTACTCAGCATTAAAAAAAAATTCATTTGAATCAGTTCTACTCAGGTGGACGAAACTGGAGCCCATTATCCAGAGTGAAGTAAGCCAGAAGCAAAAACAACAATACAGTATATTAACACATATATATGGAATTTAGAAAGACGGTAAGGAGAACCCAGCATGCGAGACAGCAAAAGGAACGCAGATGTGTAGAATAGACTCGTGGACTCTGTGGATGAGGGTAAGGGTGGGATGATATGGGAGAATGGCATTGAAACATGTTAATTATCATATGTCTAATCAATCGCCAGCCCAGGACTGATGCTCGGGGCTGGTACGTCGAGATTTCCTGGGAGGATGGAGGAGGGAGGGGATTTCTGGAGGGGGAGCACGTGTAAACCCATGGTGATATCATGGCATTGTATGGCAAAAACAATAATAATAAAATAAAATAAAATAAAATGTGAAAAATAAAATAAAAATAAATAAAATCGTGCTGAGGTACAGAAAAAAAACAGAAAGCTGTGGTACATATACACAATGGAATATTACTCAGCATTAAAAAAAATTCATTTGAATCAGTTCTACTCAGGTGGACGGAACTGGAGCCTATTATCCAGAGTGAAGTTAGCCAGAAGGAAAAACAACAATACAGTATACTAACACATATATATGGAATTTAGAAAGATGGTAACGAGAACCCAGCATGCAAGACAGCAAAAGGAACGCAGATGTATAGAACACACTCGTGGACTCTGTGGATGAGGGAAAGGGTGGGATGATATGGGAGAATGGCATTGAAACATGTTAATTATCTTATGTGAAATCAATCGCCAGCCCAGGGCTGATGCTCGGGGCTGGTGCACCGAGATTTCCCCGGGGGAGGGAGGAAGGAGGGGGGTTCTGGAGGGGGAGCATATGTACACCCATGGTGATATCATGTCATTGTATGGCAAAACCAATTTAAAAAAAAAAAGACAGTATGGTAGTGGCACAAGGAATTTCTTAAGGAAATAATCAAATGAAGGAGCAAAAAAGTATACATATATGTATCATATAAATACATGCATGTGCATATATAGATACATATTCATATATGTGTGTATATGTATGTTTGTATGCATACAGTGGCATTGATTATAGTATCTCAGTAATGTAGGAATAAACCAAATCTGCAAAAAGACAAGATTAATTAAGTAATTTGTTATGACCCTTTCTTACAATGAAATAAACAGCTATTTTAAAAATGATGACGTAGTTATATTTATTAACAGGAAAACTCAAGTTCTATTAAGTGAAAAACCAATTTTCAAAACAGATTTCGCCTTGATTTTCTGTTTTTGTAAGAAATAGCAAAAAATCTGAAGTATGCTAAAATAACATTTTTATCTATAAGCAGTGAAAATTTTCATATCATTTTTTTCTTTTTATATAGTTTAAATTTTTTGCAATGTATATGTTATGCTTGCATTTAGAAAAATAGCTAACTTTTATTTACAACTTAAGGAATAACTTGAAGAATAACAAACAATATGACTGTACAAGTCAAGCTGTCTAATACTGGGCCTCTCAATTATCACTTGTCACTTTAACCATTTCCTCCTCTCTGTTTAGAAACATCAAATTTCTAAATGATAGTTTTGAACTCTCTCTTGATCTGTGTAACATAAGGAATCACTTGGAGTGATAGAATAGTTATTTCTTTTCCCAGCATTTCTAGTACAGTTCTGACGCAAATATATACATTATTTGCTCAGTTAATATTGCTTCACTTGTAGTTTCTCAAGGACCCTGGAAACTTTCCAGTGCTGTACATGGTAATCTGATAAGGACTAAATTGGATTATCTGGGAGAATGAAACTATATTTCTCTGCAATTCCCTCTAGATCAAACTAATAGAGTTAAACTAGAAATATAATATGTAAGAGGAAGAGATAATTCTCATTTGAAAATGATAATACAGAAGGGTCATCAAACTGATAAGGCAGTTTTTTTTTTTTCACATTACTAAACAAGTATGAAGCATGACAATGTGGAATTAGGATGTATTTTATAGGAACCTCTTAGCAGAGTTGGTATATGACTTGGGGCTGAGTTCAGAGTATCCTTAAAGATTTTTTTCTTGTTGTCCAGTGAGAAGCTGTCACAGATCAGTAGGCAGGAGCCCACTAAGAGGGTGAGATGGATGCAATGTTTTCAGCTTGCAGCAGTAGAGCAGAGCATGGGCACATTCGTCTTGTAGAGTTGTGTCCTAAGACCTTTTAACATAATAAATACAAAAAATTATATCATCCTTTCATCACTAGCCAAGTTTTAAAGAATGATTCAGGTCCTTATAGATATTGGATCATATTGTAATTGTTTGCCACTGACTCATCTTTAACTAGAAAACTCACTACATTGCTCAGTTTTTATATCCTTATCTGTAGTGTTAAGATAATATGTAATCCTTAAAGAGTTTTGCTTTAGACAGCTAGACTGAACTTTAAATAGTATGCTGCCATTCAGGGATCTGTAGTATTTATTACTGTGTTCTTTAGGCGGAGGAGGAGTTCTTCATTTAGAACTTTTCTTTTTCTAACTTGAAAGTAATACACACTGATTGGGCGAAGGAAATGGCAACCCACTCCAGTTTTCTTGCCTGGAGAATCCCATGGACAGAGGAGCCTGATGGGGTCCTCTGGGGTCCCATCACATGGGGTCACAAGAGTCAGACACGACTTAGCAACTAAACCTACACACTGATTGAAGAAGAAATTGTGACAGTCCATGAAGGAATAAAAATGAAAATAGCTCAACAAACAGCATTACTATTTTGGTACATTTCATATAGACAAGAAGTTAAGAACGTGACCTGTGGAACCAGACTTCCTAGGTTCTAAATCTAGATCTACCATTTACTGACTTTGTGACCTTGAGCAAATGACTTAGCATCTCTGTACTTCAGTTTCTGAAAGCAGAGGGAGGGCGTAAGAGAAGGCACTTTAATAGGGTGATTATGAGAATTAAACAGGTTAAATGTGTACGAAGTACTCAAACTAATGCCTGGCACATCATCTGTCACAGCTATTTAGCTATTATTTCCTTTTTCAATTTATACATTAAATACAGAGAATCTAAACCTGTGGATTCATACTGTTTGGTGTTTTGCTTTTTCACTTAATCATGTACCTTGAACATGTTTTCCTTTTCCTTTTATTTAATGAATATCTTTTCATGTCAATTAATACAGAGCTATATTATCACTTTTAATCACTACATAGCATTCAGTTGTATGGAATAATCAAGTTACTTAACCTATCAAAAGTAGCAATTCTAAAGAGTCTATTCTACCATAATATTCTCTAAGAATAGAGGTCCCAATTAGGTTAGTAAGTCAAACAAGTAAAATGATACCTGCTAACAAATCTTTAGTTTTTTTAAACTGGCTTTTAAAACTAATGTAAGAAAAATAATGGAGAGGGGAGGTGGCAGCACATAATGATCACAAAAAAATTAAAACTTTTTTAAAAACACACTAATATGCAATCCTTACTATGTTCTTTATCGTTTATCCTCGGGAAATAATCTTAAAGGCTGTTAAAAATCTTTTGGGTTAGTTTTGGATAGTTTGACCACCTGTAAAATCTTTCTTTAGATTGTTTCAGAAGGTAAACTATCAATTAACTCTATCAAGAGTAATAAAAAGTAAGAAACTGCAATTATTTATAAACTAATTTTATTAAGAAGGGAGTCAAATCAGGAATGATCTCAAACATTTGTGTTATAAAATATAGAGACACTTTCAGTACATGTTTCTATACAGAACTTTTTTGGTTATGGGACAGCATAAAGTTTATGGTCTTATAGAAATTTGTATTGCTGTTTATAGTGCTGATGTCAAAAAAATCATCTGCTTAGTCTTAACGCTCAAGGTTCGATTTCAAGTCAGATAAGACATTTAAGTTTTAAAGCCACCTTCCTGCAGTCTGGGGAGGATATATTGGGTTGGCCAGCAGTATCGTTTCAACAGCCTTAAAGACCAATCCAAAAAACTCCCAATTCCATAAATATTTCACATCTCTTTTTCATTAGTTCTTTCTGGGTTTTCCAGTCATCGTATTAAATAGCATGGCGCACCTTTAATCCACAGTGCAGGGGGGATGGTCAACTTAAATAGATAAATAATAACTATTATGTTCTCTTGGCCAAGTTCAGTTTTTTAAAACCCTGAGTTTGTGCTAAATTTGAAATTTTTCGGTAGGTAACTTGACTTACCTTCAACCTTAGTACTTTGGACTTGGTCTGGCTCATTCATACATATTCAGCATATGTATATTTCAAAGCTTGGACTCAGCTTGTGACCACAGAACATACTGACTTAGTTAAGGGACACTGAATGCTCAACTGGGGGCCTCATTTTTCATATACTTACCAGAAGATCCTAAACTAGCCATGACTGAGAATCAATCACTTCAGAAGTTTTTTAATTAATTTTTTTATTGAGGGATAATTGCTTACAGTTTTTGTTGTTTTCTGTCAAACCTCAGCATGAATCAGCCATAGGTATACACAGTCCCCTCCCTCCTGAGCTTCCCTCCCATCTGCCTCCCAGTCCCACCCCTCTAGGTTGATACAGAGCCTCAGGCTGAGTTTCCTGATTTAATGTAGATTCTTAGAACCAACCTCAGACCTATTGAATTAAAAACTTTTTAGGAACAGAGCCTAGGGAATTTGTGTTGATAACATTTTCCCCAAGAAATAGTAATGCAGACAGCAGATACCTGTCTCTGGACTGGAATTTAGAAGTCTCTTCTCTAACTGCCAGGGTTTGACAATATGTTTCATTTAACTATATATTTGTAAAATCTTATTGTAGATATTTCTGTGAGTAATACCCATAGAAATAGTATAGACAACCCCTGTCCTTAAGCGTACTGAGCCAGAATTTCCCAAATACATTTCATGAAAAGTGTAGAGGCACTGCACAAAAACAGTGATTCATGATCAAATAAATGTGGTAAACTTTAGATTAAACAGATTTAACATATCTCTTCACTTTAGGATATCTCAGGGCCTTTAATATGATTTTCCAAGAGGGAATTAACACTTTTTTCATACATGGAATTCTTTTCTCACAGGGTATAACTTAAAGCTAGTGATTCAAGAATACAGTTTTGGAAATGCTGAACTAAATTTTCTATCTTAGAGACAATAACCATGACTTTATAGATTTTTAACCCTTCATACTACATAAAAAGTCTTAATAATGCATGCAAAATTAGTTTCTTTAATAAATTCTCAAAATCTAAAGGATAGGTTTATTATTCAAGGTGATAAAAATTGCAAGTGTCGACAGAGTAAGTCTGCCACTGATTGCATTAATTATTTGTATTTCGTGCCCCTTTTGGAGTGTTGGCTCATATTGGTGCCACCAGTAAAACAGTAGTTCACTTCTGAATTACCAATCCATTTGTCTCCTACAAGTATTCAAAGATTAGGCTTGTTATGTGCTAAAAATTGATGCAAAGGAAGAAGATGGTGTTGTGGAATAATATTGGAACTATGACAGCACAAACACCATAGAAAACAAGGAACTTAGCATGCTTTGAAGGTGAGAATGTACATACATGCACCAACTTTTCTAACCAAAGCACCTCAGAACTTATACAGCAACATAAGATCACCAAGAAACAATGTATTTCCTAGTCTAAGGAATACAGCTTACTAGTCCTGTGGCTAATTCTAGCATTAATACTTCACTGGGCATTATCAGGCAGACAGCAGTACATTGAAACCATTACACAGCATGGGAAAGTGAACTTGGCAAAATAAAAAAAGATAAAGGGAATATCAACATAACAATTCCTCTCATCATTTCTCCTTTTGCAGGGCTGAAGCACGGCTGTTTAGTATTTTAGTTTGCTTCATTCTAAATGACATGAAAATGTTTCCATTTTACTGGGGGAGGGCCAGCTGGCATAAAAATCAAATGACTGTGAACTTAGGTTTTATACTTTATCTTTCAATATAGAGAAGAAAAGAAAAATGACCATATCTTAGGATGGTTTGAAAGCAAATTTTTTTTCATAGTCTGCATCATGCTTTGATGAAATGGGGGTGGTTTTCATGATGTCATCCACATGTTTAAATAAACAGTGTACTAAGGTTAATAAGCTGCAATCATAACAGAACTAGTAGAGGATTATAGTTGAGCTAATTTGATCAATTACTTTTGGTTCTAGAGGTCTGTAGATGAGACAGAAGCCAGTATACACATTTTGGCAGCTGAAAAATCAGTTCGGTCAACACATACCTGAATGGTAATGAACATTCTTTCAAGCTTCATTTTTCATCCCCAAAGGAGGAGAATCCCACTAATGCCAGTCACTGCTACTCGAAAGCAGCCAAAAAGATAACTGTAAATATTTTTAGAGTCCGGAAACTTGCATTCCATCTGGTAGACTGAGACTAGTCTATTGGTTCTTCTTTATTGCCTTTAAAGGTGAAAGTTTTCCTTTCATTATTTTCTCCTGTTAAAAATTAACTGGAGTTAGAAATAACCATCTAAAGTTTTTAGTCACCATATGCTGTGTCCTCTTTAAAAGCTGATGTTTTCTAATTATAAATATTAATCACATGAAACTTGTAAACAGTTCATATACATGGTGTATGTGAGTGAGCTGAGTGGTGAGCTTTAGATACATGAGTTGGGTTTAGCCGCTTTCTAACAGGTTGAATACAAGGAAATACATTTTTTTTTTGGTATATAAATAGAAGAAATAAATGATAAAACAAAGAGAGGTATTTAAATACCACAGCTGCTCACTCTACACAAGATACTAGCTTGATGCAAAAGTGACAAATTTGTGTAAGTTATGGACTCTGACCTCATTGTCTACTAGAGATGATGACATGTACATCAAACTATAACACTAGAGGATAAACCACAGAAGAGGCATAAGGAGATATCTAGAAGAATCAAAAATGGCAAGAGTGACAGGATCTTCATCTGATGGCAGGAGTCAAGAAAAGATTCCTGAAAGAGTTTTCATTTGCCAGGGCAAGATGCGGGCATTTGAACATAAGGAATAAATCATAGGTAGCATGGAGAGAGGAAGCGAGTTACAAACAGGAAATACTGAGGATTTTCTTTTGACTTGCCCAGAGAAATTGTGTAACATAGAAAGGAAACAATAAGGGTAGTAAGGTAAACTAGGATTATTTTTTGGACTGCTTTGAATTACATGAAATTTAAAGTTGTACGGAGTTACTGAAAGCTTTTTTACAAGAATATATCAGAATCAAAAAATTCATCTAGAAATAGTATCTAGGCACTGTTGGAGTTGGGAGAGCTTAGCAGGAGGGAGTCAGGAGTGTTTATTAAGATAAGTCTGATTGAAAGGTAATAAGAGTCTGAACTGGATGGCAGTGGGAATTGAAATGAAAACACAGAGGTATTTTGCAAGCAGAATCAATATTGGGAATTCCCTGGTGGTCCAGTGGTTAAGACTCCATGCTTTTACTGCTGAAGGCCCAAATTCAGTCCCTGGTCAGGGAGCGAAAATCTCACAAGCCATGTTGCATGGCCAAAAAAGAAAAGAGAGAATCTATAGGACTTGACCACTGCCTGTGTGTATTAACAAGACTGGAGAATTGAAAAGACGGATTTCAACTGAAGATGGATTAAAAAATGTTGGTGCCAGGGAGTTCTACTCAATACTCTGTAATGACCTATATGGGAAATGAACCTAAAAATAGAGTTGCTATATGTATAACTGACTCACTTTGCTATATAAGAAAAACTAACACAACATTATAAATCAACTGTTATCCAATGAAGCTTTAAAAAATGGTGGTGTCAATATTAGTGATACCAAAAAATGAGAAAGTGGAGTTGGTTTGATGGGTTTGGTTAGGTCCATTTATAATTTAGGCATTCCTACTCCAAACAATCACAATGGTGTGATCATTCACTTAAGGCCAGACATCCTGGAACGTGAAGTCAAGTGGGCCTTAGGAAGTATTACTATTAACAAAACTAAAGGAGGTTATGGAATTCCAGTTGAGCTATTTCAAATCCTAAAGATGCTGTTAAAGTGCTGCACTCAATATTCCAGCAAATCTGGAAAACTCAGCAGTGGCCACAGGGCTGGAAAAGGTCAGTTTTCATTCCAATCCCTAAGAAAGGCAATGCCAAAGAATGCTCAAACTACCACACAATTGCACTCATCTCACATGCTAGTAAAGTAATGTTCAAAATTCTCCAAGCCAGGCTTCAGCAATACATGAACTGTGAACTTCCAGATGTTCAAGCTGGTTTTAGAAAAGGCAGAGGAACCAGAGATCAAATTGCCAACATCCACTGGATCATCGAAAAAGCAAGAGAGTTCCAGAAAAACATCAATTTCTGCTTTATTGACTATGCCAAAGCCTTTGACTGTGTGGATCACAGTAAGCTGTGGAAAATTCTGAAAGAGATGGGAATACCAGACCACCTGACCTGCCTCTTGAGAAATCTATATGCAGGTCAGTAAGCAACAGTTAGAACTGACATGGAACAACAGACTGGTTCCAAATAGGAAAAGCAGTACATCAAGGCTGTATATTGTCACCCTGCTTACTTAACTTATATGCAGAGTACATCATGAGAAATGCTGGGCTGGAAGAAGCACAAACTGGAATCAAGATTGCTAGGAGAAATATCAATAACCTCAGATATGCAGATGACACCACCCTTATGGCAGAAAGTGAAGAAGAACTAAAGAGCCTCATGATGAAAGTGAAAGAGGAGAGTGAAAAAGTTGGCTTTTTAAAGCTCAATATTCAGAAAACTAAGATCATGGCATCTGGTCCCATCACTTCATGGCAAACATATGGGGAAACAGTGGAAACAGAGGCCGACTTTATTTTTGGGGCTCCAAAATCACTATAGATGGTGATTGCAGCCATGAAATGAAAATACACTTACTCCTTGGAAGCGAAGTTATGACCAACCTAGACAGCATATTAAAAAGCAGAGACATTACTTTGTCAACAAAGGTCCGTCTAGTCAAGACTATGGTTTTTCCAGTAGTCATGTATGGATATGAGAGTTGGACTATAAAGAAAGCTGAGCACCGAAGAATTGATGCTTTTGAACTGTGGTGTTGGAGAAGACTCTTGAGAGTCCCTTGGGCTGCAAGGAGATCCAACCAGTCCCTCCTAAAGGAGACCATTCCTGGATGTTTATTGGAAGGTCTGATGTTGAAGTTGAAACTCCAATGCTTTGGCCACCTGATGCAAAGAACTGACTAATTTGAAAAGACCCTGATGCTGGGAAAGATTGAGGGCAGGAGGAAAAGGGGATGACAGAGGCCCATCACTGACTCAATGGACATGAGTTTGGATAAACTCCAGGAGTTGGTGATGGACAGGGAGGCCTGGCATGCTGCGATTCATGGGCTCACGAAGAGTTGGATATGACTGAGCGACTGAACTGAACTGAACTTAACTCCAAACTGAGAAAGTTTAGTAGGGGGTAGATATATTCAGAGTTTGGGAAACAGCTGATGTAGAATGGAGTGCAAGTCATCTTGAGCTAAGAATTCAGGGTTCTCATTCAACAAATGTTTAATAAGCTCTTAATATGCACCAGGCATTGTGCTAGGCATGTTTAGGAAAACTTAGATATATAAAACAGAGGCCTTAGGGGGTTTAGAATTAAGTAGTTTCCCACTCTGGTTTTTACCACTTATTTGCTGTATAATCTGAAGCAATTAACATTTCTGGGATACTTCACTTATTTATATCTTGGGAATATTACAAGGTACATATTTAACACTTAAGAGATGGTAGGAGATTTTTAGGAGTCAAGTTGTTTGGGATCATAGGGGAGTTAATGGGAAACGCTGTTATGAACAGTCATGAGAGCTAGGGGAGGCAAGAAATGAGGTGAACGCCAAAATCACAGTCAGAGCAGGCGAGCAGGACACAGAGGAGACGTTCTAGTGAGGTCTCTGAGGTTAGAACCGAAGCCAAAGCTTTCCACTGGCGCGTCACTTTCCAGCAGTGCGAGCCAGCAGTGGTTCTGAAGCACTCCCACGCCAAGTTTAAGCGCTGGATCCAGAAGCCAGAGGAATGATATATAAAGTTCTTGAAAGAGACTCTGTACAGTGGGCGACAGTAGAAAAACATGAAGACTGTAGGAGTCTTCTTACAGTGATGGTGTTTAGTCATTCAGTTGATACTTATTGAGTGCCTACTGTGTGCTTGGTGCTACTTGCTGAGTGAACAAAACAGACATGGCCTCTGACATCATGGGTTTTGTAGACTAGGGAAGGAGACAGATATTAATCAGATCTCCTCAGGGTTGTGATAGGCACCATAAAAAAGAGGTGCACAGTTCAGGTAGAGCCTTTAACGAGAGGCCTTTCCTTTAGATCAGGGGATCGAGATGGCTGCCAAGGGAATGGCACATGAAGAAACCAGGGATAAAGCCACACTAGAGTAAAATCTTTTATTGGGGTGGGAGGTGGGCCACCGCTCAGACCTATTCCTATTCTTGACAAGTAGAACATCCAATTGCAGAATCCTGAAAGAACAAAATAGCAAAAGGATAAAAACACTGAAGCTGAACCCCGTGATGGCAGTAAAGGGAGAACAGAAGATAAACGAGGTTTAGCCGTGCTTATCACGGAGGTACTATATAGTAAAACCAGAGCCTGCTGTCAAACTTCACATGACATGAGGCAGAGTACCGAATCTGTGTAAGCCTCGGTTCCCTCCTCTGTAAGATGGAAATCATAAGAGTACATAGTCCTGTGGTTGTTACCAGAATTAAATAGAAGAATCCAGAAAAATGATAGTACAGTGTCTAGCACCACCCTTTAATAAATGTCAACTATTATCATCATCTTGGAAAAGGACTTTTTATTGAGATATAATTCACATACCATACAATTCACCCTTTTACAATGTGCTGTTTAAGGTTTCAGTATAGACATATTGTTGTGCATCCATCATCACCATCTAATTTCAGAACATTTTTCTCATTCCCCAAAGAAATCTCATCCCTGTTAGGAATCATTCTCCATTCTTCCCTTCCATAGTCCATGGCAAACACTGATCTACTTTTCTGTCTCTATGGATTGGTCTATTCTGGACATTTCACATAAGCAGAATCAGATACTAAGTGGCCTTTTGTGTCTAACTTCTTTCACTTAACGGTTTTCAAATTTCATACATATTATAGCATGGATGTTTCCAGTTCTCTTGAGTTTGACCTAGGAGTAGAATTGCTGGACAAAATGTGAATTTTATATGTAGCTTTTTGGGGAGCTGCCAGGCTGTTTCCTAAAGCCATTGCACTGTTACAATTCCAGCAACAGTACATGGGGATTCCAATTTCCCCGCACCCTCACCAACACTAGTTATTATTTGTCTGTTTTAGTTTAGCCATCCTAGTGAGTATGAAGTGGTATCTCATTGTGGTTTTAATTTGTATTTCTGTAATGATAATAATGTTGAGCATCTCCTCACATCTTTGGCAATTTATGAACTTTCTTAGGAAAAGTGTCTAATCACATCATTGCCTGTTGTTTAATTGGGTTATTCATCCTTTTAGTGTTGAGTTAGATAAATATTTTATTCACTCCCACTGATCTGGGAAAAAAAAAATCAGCTCTCTAAGATAGAACAGGTTATTACTTGCTCATTGCTTGGAGGCTCTTTCAGGCTAGGCAAAAAAGAAAAACCGAACAGAGTAGACATGTTTTCCCTACTCTTACCTCCCCATCTCTAAATCCTGGCCCTCCTCCCTCTCCACGTTGAAGCTCTGTCTTGCCCTCTCTTTCCTATGCCTGAGCACTCCCGTTTCTGTCTCGTGTGCCATCCTGAACAATTTCTATAGACAGGTATAGTCCAGAGAGGCAGGAGATTAGAAGGTCGTCTTGTCTCATGACCCTTCCAAGCACAAGGCCTGGAAGATGATAAGAGTAAGGTCAAATACCTTTCCTTTTCTGACTTCTTGTACTTAACTCTGAACCTTGTCATTGACAAAGCTGGCAGAGGCAACATGGGGGTGGAGGTGGGGCAAGAGGGAATCCAAGAACTAGTGACAGAAAGTGAGTTCTTCCTCCTTAGGAACTCTGTGTCCTAAGACAAGTTACCTACTTTCTCCAAAGCTTGATTTTTCCTTACCTGCAAAATAAGGTGATATTTTGCAGATAATAAGTTTGGATTTCCTCTTCCTGTCTTGTAAGAATTTTGTGATGATAAAATGAACTAATAATGTAAAAATGCCTCATAAAATGTAATATAAATGAAAATTTTATTGCCTAGGAGTAAGAACTCAACTTCTGTATAGAGTAACAATTGTAACTGAGTAAGCTTTAGAGAAATAAATATTGTAATACAGCACTTCTGAATAACTTCTCACAATATATAGTTTATATATGGAGTACAGGTTTTCATTTGAGAGTGTTGTTTTATTTTGTAATTCCTAGTTGTTTGTTAGTTTTATACAAAATGAACTAACAAGTTAAAATTCCCTACATTCAACTTATTCACAGAAGCATGTTAAATAAGAACTTTTTATCTCTCTGCACAGATATTTTATATTCAAACTAAATTATATATTCAATATTATATACTTTAAGTCAAAATCTGAACTAGTTATTTTTCGAGTTTATTTTGAGCACTTAATACAGTCCTAGTGGTATGATAAGCACTATGTGACTTAGTCTTCAAATGTTCACATCGGAAAAGAACAATTGTTCTCCCCATTTTTCTCTCCATCTTCCACATGAGAAAACTGATACTTAACCAAGTCATGGTCAACTGATGGTAAGAGACTAAGCTGGAATTTGGAGTTCAGTCTGTTTCACCCGAGACCTTACCCTCAGAACCCCCATGTTTGTGATACACCAAAGAGAAAAAGGATGCTGAAGAAACTGGAGGGTGATTTTTTTGCATTCATTTGCATGATTTTCACATTTCATTAAAGGATTGTTTTAGAAAGACTACAGGAAAGAAGTCAAAAGAACTGGAAAAGATAATTGATTTATGGACAAGGGCTAATTGCTTCCTACTTGATCTTTAGTTAAGAAGTGAAGGAAAATTTACTGAGAGTCAGAATGGTTAAAGATATGAATTATTAAAGGGAGTTGCAGTATCTCCTTTTCTGAAGGTCTCTACACAGGTTAAATCTCATCTTCGGTAGACTCTGTGAAATTTAACTAAAAAAGTAGAATCAAAGAAGTGACTAAAACTAGTTCAGTGAAAGCCACCACATGAATATGATAGCTTATGAATGTTTATAAAGGAAAAATTCAATGCAAAATTTTTCTTTAAGAAAAAAAAACTAAAAATACCTTAGAAGCCAATAATGTTACTTAATAAAAGGATAAAAAAAGAACTAAAAAAAGTGTAAGTTAAACATAAATAAACACATAAACATACAGTCATATGCCCACTTTTAATTATATATATATGAAATATATAGTTATATATAAGTTTAAATAGTTCTTAGCAGCAAGGATAGAAATTTTGTTGTAGAAATAATAAGATCAACCCCAGCTAAGTTTTATAAATATACTTGCATGTCATACTCATATCTAACTCCTACCTCTTACATCTTTTAAAATCTTAATTTCCTTCTTTTTACTTTATGTCTCATCTTGCCAATTACAAACTTGCTGTTTTTAAATTATTCACTTGGTTCAGAAGAAGACACAAACTCTTCTTCTGCAAAGTATAAAATTAAAAACATTTATTTCTTTTAAATCACCAGTTAAAAATAAAGCCCAGCTGTGAGTATTTTTAAATTAAAAGCTTCATTCTGTTTCCTCTTACTTTTTTCACATACAGTGCTGGACAGAACATAGATTTTGACATGAACTTTGGAGTGAAATATGAGTGTAGACTTGAACCTCTAATGAGCTATCTAATTCTTTTTCCAGAAGGTTAGACTACCAGTTTGCCCAGCAAGCTGTAAAGAGGGTTTTTCAGAAATCCTGCCAACTCAAAACTTCCTTTTTATCAATGTAGTTTCTTATTTTCATTCCTGTTGGAGAATTAAGTTTGAAATACTGTCTGGAGTATTCTGCCTCAAAGTGTAAGTCTACTTTGTTTGATGGATGTCAGGAGCCTATTAAATATAATCACAGAAAAATGTATTTACTATGGAAGCAGTTAAATTATTCCAGGAGTCTCAACAAACCAAATGTTCCCGTGAATAAAAGCCGAGTTCAATCAGTGCTTCAAACAGGCTTAGACTAACTTGGGATGTAAAAATGTAGGTAACTCATGACTAATCATTTTTGGTTCAAAGAGTAGCCAGCATCTTCACAGATGGTTTTCACTGAACTAAAACATGCACTTTGGGACACACACACACACACAGAGGTACAGATGCCTGAATCAGGGATAAATCCATTCTGAAATAGCCCATTTTAATGGCCCTTCTAGATTCTTAGCTGTGGAAAGTTGTCTGATGCCAGTTTTACATGGCCATGTCATTCCTCAAATACATTTTTGTAAAATAAAATTTTTGCTAGTAAAAGCATGGATTTAAATTTAGTACCTGGAAATAGCTATTAAAGGTAAGCCCTAAATTATTTTAAGAAAATACTTAAGTTACCTGTGTGTTCTCTATAATTTAGTTTATTCTTTTGAGCAGGGGCTGGGAGGAAACTATGTTACATCTAAAGTATTTGTTAAATGCATGTTCACATGAGTTCCTGAATAAGGAGAATCTAAATGCTGTTCGGTGGGAAAATATTATCCTCATTGCTCTTTTCGCTCCATTCTCCAAGACATGACTCATAGGTATTATAGTTCTCAGCTTCCAATGTGCTCATTTGAAATAAATGATGCTAGAATTCAGAGAATCATTTAAAGCCACTTAAAACATTTATTAAAAGGGTTTACAGTTAACAAACCACAATTTGTCATCACAAATTTTAATCAGAATAGATGAAATAATAAACGCCTTTGAAGAGACAGGAAGACATAGAGACCTGGAAAACTTGGCTTTGTTGCCTGATCATTTGGCCCTCTGCTTCCTGAGGGGGTGGAAAGAGAGCTAGGCTAGTAGTAGAGCACCTGGGGCTCCGATCCTGGCTTCACTGTCTCTTAACTCAGCAGACTTCAGGCGGCCAGTCATCCTTCCTAAGCCCTTATTTCTTTATTTGTTAAAAAGAAAAGCAAAGAACAGTTGTACCCATTTTCTTTTCTTCTATATGAACGGTATGGATTCTTTACCAGTCAGCTTCCCTGGCAGCTCAGTTGGTAAAGAATCCATAACCAGCAAGCAGCCTCAGATCCTGAACCTCTTCTCGGCAGTGCCCCTTTGTCACAGGTCTTAAAGCCTGGATTTCCAACAAGAACACTACTCTCAGTCTAGGGCTCCTCCAATCTTCTATTTTTAAAAAATTCCCTGAGGCCTGTGGTTTTGGCTTTTTCATCCTCTACTTCTTATCTTTGCTGTTTTCATCAATATTTTTTGTTCTCTCACCATCATCCTCCCTTGATCATCAAAGCCCTGGCCGTAGCTCACTATCTTGCTCTCCAACTCAGGTCTTCCTGTTCCCCCGGTGACTTTAGTTGTATAGTCAAGAGCCCATTGGGGGTGGAGAGAGGGACACATTATGGGTCTGGGATGAACATATATACACTATATAGGAAATAAATAACTAACAAAAGGACCTACTACATAGCACAGGAAACAATGCTCAATATTTTATAATAACCTATAAAGGAAAATAATCTAAAAAAGTTATCTACATCTATATAGCTAAATCACTTTGCTGTATACCTAAAACTAAACAACACTAAATCAACTACACTTTTAAAAAAAAGAGTCCATTTAACATACTGTTGCCTTAGTTCCTTAATTTCCTCATCTTTCTTTTAATCTCCTTATTCTTTTAACTCATAGGATCACTTGGTCATCACCCCTAGCTGCACCATCTCTGTAGTCTTTAATTCATATATCCCACATTAGAGATACAAATTTCCATTCTCCCAGAATGTTTGTTCAACACCTCCCACTAAACCTGCCTTCTGACCTCGCTGGAGGCTTCAGGCCACTGATGCCTCTACTCTCTCCCAGCACACTAGTCCTCTTCTCTCTTCACTTCCCCTACATCCAGCTTGGATTGCTTTCTTTATCATTTCAATAATTCTTGTAAAAATCCTTTTGCCAAGTACCTTATACTCCCTTATTTTCATATTACACATTGCAACATGCTAATCTTAGATGGAACCATTTAGTTGGATGCATTTCTCTAGTAATTACCAATGTTGAGCATCTTTTCATGTGCCTTTTGGCCATTTTTTAAAAAACATACT
This sequence comes from Antilocapra americana, assembly GCA_007570785.1. Lineage (NCBI taxonomy): Eukaryota > Metazoa > Chordata > Mammalia > Artiodactyla > Antilocapridae > Antilocapra > Antilocapra americana. The sequence goes on from ML661896.1 coordinate 18,658,546, forward strand.
GAGCTCTGTGTGCATGTGTGCTCAGTCGTGTTCAACTCTTTGCGACCCCATGGGCTATAGCCCACCAGGCTTCTCTGTCCATGGGATCTTCCAGGCAATAATACTGAAGTGGGTTGCCATTTCCTTCTCCAGGATATCTTCCCAACCCAGGGATCAAACTCATGTTTCCTCTATCTCCTTCACTGTCAGGCAGATTCTTTACCACTGAGCCATCTGGGAAGCCTGTAATATTGAGCTGTGCTTGCTTGCGTTACGCATAACATCACTTCAGTTATGTCCAACTCTTTATGATCCTATGGACTGTAGTCCAACAGGCTCCTCTATTCAGGGGATTTCCAGGCAAGAATATTGGAGTGGGTTGCCATGCACTCCTCCAGGGGATCTTCCTGATCCAGGGATCTGAACCCATGTCTCTGTAAGTCTCCTTCATTGGCAGGTGGATTCTTTACCACTGGTACCACCTAGGAAGCCCAATATTGAGTTGTGTAAGCTGTTACATGTTTTGAATAAATCCAAATCATCCTACAGACTTAGATAAGACCTATATGTTTATTCCAAAAAAGAGACAGTTCCTATAAGGTAGACTCATTTCTGCATATGGATCCCAGTCTTGATGAGAGGCCAGTTTCACAAGGAGAAGGGGTTGTCACTGGTTAAGTACAAGAAAGTAGGGGAGAAAAACAAGAATAGCACCACACAGCAACTGTGACATCCCACACTACTCCTGCTGAGCTGCTGTCCAAAGAGAAGAGCTACATCTGTGTCAGGCCTCAAAGCTTGGCTGTCACTGTGTGTGTACTGCTTCAAGGTACTCCCTGGGCCATGTATAGTCAAGTCTTTCCACTGTGAAAAGATTAGAGCATCACTCTTGCGTCTTCCCCTCTCACCCCAGAAAGGCTTTTATATATTTTATATAGCAGGGAGTTCACAAGGCATATGAGAAAACACAGAATGTAGGGGGCGGTGGGGGGCAGAATTGCTTAAGCTTAGAAAGGCAAATCATCCAATTTTGCCCATTACTTATTTCTGCAATGCTCCAATGGATGAACCACAATTTATACACCACTACTATTAAAAACTGCAGTATCTGCATGCAGTTATAAAAATAATTAAACTATGGATTTAAACAGAAGCTAGTGGTGAAACAAGACGACTAAACTTTAGAAAAATGTATTTAGTGTACATAAACGATAAGTCAGAAATCTTTCTAACCCCGTCAGGGAATCAGTATGTCACAGCTTTCCCCCATGAGGGGAAACAAAATCTAATGATCATTGACTGCATCTGAAAACAGCCACAGTCACATCAGCAGATGGGCGACTGTCAATTAGCCATTTGTTAACCAGTGTGGATGTCTTGGCAGCGCTCACGCAACCTCAACAAAATGAAGGAAGGAAGGCATGAACAAGGATGAAAGGGTGAATTCTCCTCGATCACAGTTTTAATTTTTCACAGGAGCTTGTATTCTTAATAGAAAAATAATCTGATGGGAAAATGATAAGAAGAGAAAAAGAGACTCTTATCCAGCATAAATGGGGGCCCTTTCTCCAAGACTTTTATGGCTTGCTAGGCTTCTCAGAAAAGTTACATTTTTAACTTTAAATGTGCTAATATCAGAAACATCAAAGGAAGAGATTATAGCCTTAAGCAGTTGTCTGTAATTATTTAACTTATAAACATATTAATTTATAGTAAAATTTATTCAGCTTTTTCTTCTAATAGCATTGGTTTTCGTGCCAATTTCCTCATTAGAAGTTGACAAATGTTAATGTTCAAAGGCAAGTCTGAAGGTTTAAATTAGAGAAAACTATCTCTAAAACAAAAGCACACCACGTTTAGACCAAAATATATGAGAATCTCCAAGGTACATGTTAAAAATGCAGATTCCAAGACATGTCTCTGTAAATTTTAATTTAATGGAACTGAGGTATGGTCAAGGAATGTGAATTTAAGTAAGTACTCCAGGGGATTTATCTGAAGAGCATACCTTAAGAAAAGCTGTCCTGGAAAAACAAATTTGGATTATTCTTTAAATGTATTAGTTTAAGAAAATTAAAACTTTGTTAGCTCCTAAAAACGTAGTACAAAAGCAAGGCATAACATTTTAATACCCTCAGTTCTTTGACTTATTACCAGAACATGCCAGTAGATTCTAGATCCCGTGTCTCTAATTTTAATGTTGATAATAATCCCCTGAAGATCTCATTAAAATGTTGATTATGACTCTTTGGGTCTATTGCAGGGCCTGTGGTTCTGTGCTTCTAATCAGCTCCCAGGTAATGTTGATGCTGCTAGACTACAGGTCGTATATTGAGTAGCAAGGTTCTAGATGGTGGTACTCAAATTTCAGCATGCATTGGAACCAGCTAGTCAAAACACAAATGGCTATCGCCACCCAAGTTTCTGATTCGTAGAAGCAGAGGCAGAGGCAGAGGCAGAGACTGGACTGATGAGGTTGCAAGTCAAAGACTACTGGCCATCACCAAAAGCTCCAAAAGGCACACATACAAAATGTATTCTCCCCTAGATCCTCCCCAGGAATCCAGCCCTACTGACACCTTGAGTCTGGAGTCATTCTGGAGAATTCACATTTTTAACAAATTCATTGGTGGTAATGATAATGCTAATCTGAGGACCACACTTCATAAATTACTGTTCTAGGCCATATGCTCAGTTGAGTACAACTATTAGCGACCTCATGGACTATAGCCACGAGGCTGCTCCATCCATGGGATTTCCCAGTCAAGAATACGGGAGCAGATAGCCATTCTCTTCTCCAGGGGATCTTCCCAACTCAAGGATCGAACCTGCATCTCTTGCATCTCCTACATCGGCAAGTGGCTTCTTTACCAGTAGCGCCACTCCCCATAGTCTTGGGGAGGTACCATCACTGAGAAATACCTTTCAGAACTTAGACTTTCCCCTTTTCTCAAACTCTTTAGAGTTCTGGCAAATAACAAAACCAAAGTATCTCCACAAATCCTAGAGAACATCACCATCACTGTCTCCTGTTATTTCCCTTTTCTGGCCTTTTGGACAAGAGCAGTAAAGGAAAGGACATGTGTTCAATTTAAAACAGATGAGTAAAAACTCATTTTAGGCAGAGATAAGAAGGGGTTGTGTACTTGGATTTTATAATTTATTTTAACCCTAGTACAAAGCTTTGAAACGATGTTACCTTCCTCTAAAATATATAACCTAGGGACCGTCAGACAAAAAAAAGTCCTTTTTGTGATGGAACATGCATGCATTTGTATGGGGCTTGAGCTAATCACCACCATAACCTGACTCAGACTTGCCTGGAGAGACTGAAATGTCCACATTTTTGTTGTTGTTGTTCCTATGAATTAAAGAATTGAGAGTCTTATTGAATTGTGTTTTACCTTGTAGGGCTACCCTGTAAACATTAATCTCCACCTTGGCTTCACTGCATTTATGTAATCAACAAAGAGCTTTGAGCATCTCCCATGTGCCACACACGGGTCTCAGCACCAGAGATAACTGTCATCAACAAGAGTGACAAGATCTCACCTCACATGGAGCTCACACTGCAGGTGGGGAGAGAGCTAGTAAATAAATAAGAAAACAAGGCCATTTCTGAGAGTAGTGAATGATGTGGAGAAAACTATGTGTGATGATTTTTTTTTAAGGACTGCTTCCTTACGTTGGATGGTCAGGGAAAGTTTCTGTGAAAAGGTAATTAGTAAGCTAAGGCATGAATGACAAGAAAAAGCCAGCTGTGGTGGCCATCAAATTGCCTAGCCAGTCACTTTTACTATTTTAATATATTTTAGGGCATAGGAGTCACTTGCTGCTGCTGCTAAGTCGCTTCAGTCATGTCTGACTCTGTGCGACGCCATAGACAGCGGCCCACCAGGCTCCCCCGGCCCTGGGACTCTCCAGGCAAGAACACTGGAGTGGGTCTTTCTGATGAGGGAGGAACAAAGAGAAATCAGAGGAGTCTAAAGAATTGGGGGCTGCTTTAGTAATGGGACTGGTGGGTTCATGGGCTGCCATAGAGGCCTTGGGTTGCAGAAACTACACGAGGGCGTGAGTTTCTTTGGATGGATTATATTCTGGACCACACCTCTCAACTATTTTTGAAATTCATGCATTAAAAATGGTCAGACTCCAATCTGGCGAGGTTCTAACCCCAACTGAGTCATTGCAGTGGTGAAATACTTAATTATTTTCAGGTTTGAGCAGCTGTGAGGCCCAGCCCCACAGGCGCACACTTCAAAGACTTGGCAGTTGTTCTCAATTTTTCCATTTCTGAAGCAACAAAGAGCAGACTGAACTTCTGCCAGGCTGGACAATATGGTCAATCAAAGTTTACTAAGGACCCCGACTAGGCAGATCCATGTCTGAGGTTCTTTGGTGAATTCAAAAGAACAGTACACAGTATCCCCGTGTCCCAGCTCAAAGTGCACCCCGCAACCCATTCTCTCTCCCTCCCCTGCAGTGCCCCCCATGCCAGTTTCTTCCCATCATTCATTTGAACAGATTCAACTGTAAAGGCAAGTAGAATTTTCTAGTCATTCAAGAATAATAATTGACTCACATCTTGCTGATTGGTTTGTCATGCTTCAAGTTTACTGTCAGAAGGTACGGCACTCCATGTTCTAAAGGATTTCCATTCATAGGTGGAGAAGACAGGAAGGGCTTGGGTGGCAGTTGTCAGTACCAGCATTGGCCTTGGTTAAATATGTGAAGAGAGGACAGTTTCTAGGAAGTCCTCTTCTATCTGCCTTCCTCTCTTATTCTTCATCATCTCCCACAAGGTCCCAGAGCTTGCTCCTGGGGAACTCGCCTTCCTAATTGACCTCCACTAACAAATTCTGAAAATATTTTCATTCTCCTTTCTCCATCACTGTCTGTATCTTTCCCATGTCTTCAAATCCCCATTAGGTAACTGGTTAATCTGAAAAGTTAGTTCTAGAACAGTGCCACTCAAAAGTGTGAAGCTCCTGCCAGCAGCATCAGCATAACATGGGAATTTATTAAAATGTAAAATACCTGCCGGTCCCCCACCTAATGAATTCTGGGAGAGGGAATTAGTAATCAGTGTTTTCAGTGTAGTTTATATGATCCTTATATAAACTTGCAACTGAGAGACACTGTTGCATGGTATAAATAAGAGATCGTGGATTATCGTCACTTCCAGATGTCATGTATTCTAAAAGTATGGCTATGTGAAAACTGGGCAGAAGACATCCTATTGTGTACCGCTAACATCCTACATAGTAGCCCTTGGTTCCCAAGGCCCCGAGAACGAGACTGATGACAGAGAGGCTAGTTTCAAATAGGGACCTCAGAATGTACACTCAGAAGCCATCAGAACCTCTTGCTTGAATTGAAGTTCCTGATGAGTAGATGAGAATATTGTGGCACTCAGTCACAGCCCCAGTATTCAGAAGAGAGAGAAAAAGAGCTCCTGAAACATCCTTCCTTATGATGCTAATGGCCCACCTCTAATGACACATCATTTATTGAATTGAAAGGAGGTCTGATATGGGCAAGATGTGATGACCTGGCAATTTATTTTACTTCTTGATGTCACGGACCTGTTTCTGTGGGCCCAGCAGGGTCAAAGAGCTTAAAACATTATCTAGAATAAGACAAACATGCTATTTTCCTCTTGCTTTATTCTTCTATTTTTTTTTCTTAATGATTAATTAAGAGACATTCCTCTTCTTGAGAAATTTGAGATGAGGCTGTACCAACCATTACGGTCATTCATAATAGCTAATGTCTACAAAATTAAGCTTGCTTGGGAATCCATGGGCCAGAATTTCCAGCTAAAGAATTTTTACATAAGCCTATGTACCGCCACCTCCTCCCAAATCTTTTCTGTACCGTATCATCCTCTCAGGCATAAATTTTCCACCAGAGAAGGATTTAGCCTTCTCTGTAAAATCTTTTAGGATGATGTGTCTTCTGGCTGGCAGTGTTTGAAAGTCGAGCAAACAAGCCTTCCAGGGCTCACATTGAGTTAAGAAAACATTTTCTGCATGACATTTAGGGCCAAATTAGGGACCAAAGTCCTCATTCTTTTACTCAAGACTAGGCTTATGTCTCCACAGGCAATGTGAAATGGAGTGTGGAGAAATGATCTCATGAAATAAATTAATTTAGACAGGATGCCTATTTTGTTCATACCCCACAGAGAGAGAAAGAGTGTGTGTGTGCCTGCCTGTGGGCTTAAGAGCAGGTTAGGGAAACAGTAACAACGAAGAGATGAAGGGAAAGAGCTCTAAGTAGTGGTAAGATCAGGCTTTTCCTCTAGGCATTACTACTTACCAATCGCATTACCTTGGGCAAGACTTCTTGAGCCTCTGTTTTCTCAACAGTTAGATGATTTTATGAGACCCATTTGACTACTTCCCAGGGTTGTAAGGAACAGGATAATTAACAAGTACATTCCATATAGATATATCAAAGTTGAGTGTTACTATCATTAACTCTCCCCTCTAATATTTGCACCCGATTCTGTAGAGACATACTTCCTGGGGGATGTGTTCACACACCATGAATGTGAACTTTTATTCTCTCCCACCCAGACACTGGAGCCATACACTTACCAACACTAGATGAACTTGCTGTCCCAGTAATGATCCTAATCATAGCTGCCCACAGAACAAGATATCAGAATAGGAAATTGAATCTGAGCTTCTCACATGGAAGGCCAAGGCATTAGTCATGGTGAACACACTGGGGGTTTTTCATCTGAGTTTGACTGGTTGGGTTCATGAAATCACTTTCATTTTTCATCAGGAGATTCCAAGTTTTATATATTTATTATCCCTCTCATTATTTCACAGCCAGCAGCATATTTAACTTGTAGCAGTGCCTAACTTGGAATAATTTTGAAAACCACAATGCTTATGAGGCATGGCTTACTGGAGCACCAGCAAGCAAATCTTGCTCTTTATTAACATACTGGGTTAAATATTGCTTACATTTGCACCCTGATGTGCCCTGTCATTTCAGCTTTTTTTCTCCTTAACAACAACTAGAGAACATGGGGATAATTCAACCTAGGCCTCCCCATCTCCCTATCTCTACCTTGTCACAGTTTCAAGCAAGCTGGTGCAAATATAATTTATGTAACTCCCTGTAATCATACTGAAAAGTATTGACCATTGAGTGGCAATGGCAATAACAGTTATTTTCATGGCAAATGTGCTTTAGTGAAATATAGTACAGGGTTGCCTCTGCCTCCTTCAAACCACAGTCTACTCTTAAAAAATTAGTGTCCATGGGTGGTTGTCAATATAGATCAACCTAAGGGGAAAAATATGTTCACTGAGAAGTTCTTTGGCCTGAGACTATAATACACAAGGAACATGGTTGATTACAGATGGATTTTTGCCTCTTTATATGTTTTTATTCTTTTCCTACACTGCCCCCTCTGTGAGTTCATTTGGCTCATATTTTACTAGTGTAGCCATAAAGGAGTGAGTTAAGGTCACCCAATTTATTTAATAAAACACAATTTAAGTCTCTGCCTTCAGAAATAAAATGTCTATATGTTTCACTTAGCGTTATTTTTATAAATTTAATGAGATTATTGAATTAGCACATTTTTCGCTAGTAGGAAAGATTTGGGTCATTCCTCTGATTTCCCATTCAGACAGTAATATGAGATGGAAGGAGGAGGGGGAGAGAAGTAGTATTGGAATAAGAGAAAGAGAAAGAAGAGAAGGTTAAGAAGGAAGGTAACATTTGTGCTAATTCACTTCAGAATCAGGAGGGTAATAGATAGTCTTATACAAGAAATATCTGGAATGCGGCTCTTGTGTATCCAAAGGACCCTAAGAAATCAGTCACACCGTTCTCTTTCTTCAGCTCACTTTGGAAATTCATGACAACACCACTGTTTAAAAATCTCAGAAAAAGACAGTCCTGTAACTTTCTGAGTTTAAACTGGGCTAAAAATGGAGTTGTTGAATTGCTTTATTCCAGCGTGTAGCACAATGCCCAGAACACTCAAAAAAAAATTTTTTTTAATAATGCGTGAGTGAACAGAGAATTTTTCCTTTCGATCTGTCCTAACTAGCTCAGGGCAGTATGGTAAAATGGTTATGAATTGAGACCATGAAGCCAGATTTGGTTTCACATCCCAGTTCTGCTATTTCTTTGACCTTTAACTTTTTTGTACCTCAGTTTCCTTATCTATGAAGTGAGGATATTAGGGTCTACTTCATAGGACAGTGGTAAAGATTGAACAGGCTTTTCTAAGAATAATGTATGACACAGTTGAAGTGTTTTCAGGGCCACCATGTTGTATAACTCTATGGAACACTTTCCACACCATAATCTACATGAGTAGCACTCCCCCGCCATCACCACCCAGAGTTGTGCAAGGTTACTCAATGACCCTGATCCTTTGCTATTGTTATTATATTATTTTATTATTATTGTCATATTCTGCTTAGGCCTGTTTTTCCTTAGTCTTTTTATTAATATTCAAAAGTTATGCAGAGAAATATTAGCATGCATTATGTAAAGTGCAAGGGAGAAGGAAATGGCAACCCACTCCAGTATTCTTGCTGGCAAATCCCAGGGACAGAGGAGCCTGGTGGGTTGCCATCTATGGGGTCGCACGGTCAGACGCGACTGCAGAGACTTAGCAGCAGCAGCAGCATGTGAAGTGCAAAATAAGGAATACTTTTGCACATATACAAGAAAATAAAAGCATTTTCTGTATTATGTCTCTTTTAAAGTAGTTTCCTTCTTCAAGACAAACATGTGGAAAAACCATCTTCACTAAGAATGAAGATCTCTTCATTTGGGTAATAGCAATACATTTGGCTCAGGACCAAGTTAGTCTCTTTAGGTTGAGAATGTGCATAATTGCCAGCCTAAATGTTATTCTGTGATAGCCTGGAAGAAAGGAACAGTGTTGAGAGAGATACATAACAGGCTGGCCAGAAGTATGTCCAACAAAATGTCCAGATCACATCTCTAGAAATTAGGAACCACTAATCAGCTAACAGAACAAAACAGAAACCACCATAATGCCAATCCCTTCTGACTGACCATAAATTTTGCCTCATCAGAAACACACAGAGACAACTGCCTAAGGAGCACGGAGAAACTAGTTCCCATGCTCTTGAGTTCTAGCCGCTCCTTCTCTCTCACCTCAGTGTCCTGTCATGGCTTACAAGGACAGCATCACAAACAGATATTTTTTTTAAAAAAAACTATATAAAGGACCCAAATTAACTTTAGAAACTCAAATTCTTTTCAGATGGAGAATTCATTTCCTCCAAGAAATGTGCATTTAAAACTTGTTAACAAAAGTCATCTCAGAAGCTGAAGTTTGTCTTTTACTATTTTCCACAAAGTAATTAAATAGCCACTCACAAAAGTCCAATGAGGAAAGGAAGATGCATAACCAAGAGGAAATATTTTATTTTTTTATTGCCACTATTAGATCTTAAAAGCAAAATAAAAAATTGTCCCTCCCCTCAAGTTATTTTGTAAAAATGGCTGGATAAATGAGGATTATAATCCCTAGAATTGCAGAGAAAGAAAAAAGAATGGGAGTGATTTCTTTCATGCAATCTGTTTCTCCTATCATACTATCCCACTGAAATACGTGACAGAAGGAAACACTAAATTCTGAACTGATCTCAAGTTGCCTTTGTCTAAAGTCAAAAAATGAGAAAGGAAGAAATGAAGAGACAAGGAAAAGAGAGAAGGGAAGGAAAGTAAGAAGGAAGGGAAAGCAGAAAGAAGGAAGAGAATGAAAGAGATAAGATCTTATTGGAGGTAAGATATTCAGTATATTTTCTTTCTGAAGCAAATGATAGAAAATGCATAAGAGATTAGCCCCACAGGGTTGATGTATCAAGGTCCAAAAGAAACTTTCCATCTTGGCACTCTTCATCCTTGGCATGTGGACTTTTATCATCGAGGTAATGAGGTGACCAAGCACCTGTAGAAATCACATTCACATTTGAGACAAAAATAAAGCAAATAGGCCCAAAGCCTTCTTGAGGGGCTTTGTCTTTTTATTTGTAAAAGGAAACCAATCTTAGAATATTTCCCTTTATATCTCATTGGCAGAACTGTACCTGGTGACCACCACTGAATGAGGCAGGTCTAGGGAATTGCAGATTTCCATTTCTGAGTTAGAGAAAAGCAAGGAAAGTGGTTGGGAATGGGTGTAGATTCAGCCAACCCAAGTCAGCAAAATGGACTGCAACAAATGCATTTGAAATGAAAGTAATTGAATTAAATTAGAAACCATCCAGAATGCCCTTAACTGTCTTAGAGCAGCATCCGTGGTCACCGTGAGAGCCCAAAGATTAAATGCCAAGTCAAACCACACAGTCATTCCTTCTTTGTACAGGGTAGATGATATGGCTCTGGGAAATCTGGACAAAAGGAATATTTACAATTCATCAAACCCAGTTGATTGGGTTCTGTTCTAACCTTTGTTATACTGTATGACATAGGGATTAAGAACATGGACTTTGGAGCCAAACAAGCCTAGGGCAAATTCAGACACTGTCACTTACAAGCTGTATGACCTTGGATAAGTAATGGGTTAGTTTCTATAAAATCCTATTTGTTCAGAGTAGTTCAGCATAAATCAGATAATTAGGTAAAACATCATGGCAGATTCTGCCAGCTGTGCATCACTTCTTTCACATGGTAAAATTGTGCTTGGAAAATAGCTGCCCAGTCATTGACTACACTTCCCAGAACTTTGTGCAGCCAGGTGCAGCCATGTGACTAAGCCCCAGCCAACAGAATTTAAGCAAAATGACACTTTTCAGCCCATAAATGCTGCACGACACAATCCTCTATGCTAAATTTCCACTTCCTGCTTACTGTAATAGCCCCAGAGAGACCCTGGGAGACCACACAGACTACGGTGAATCTGAGTCCCTGAATGACTGAACAACTAACCCAGACTCTTACCTAAGAGAGAAATAAATTTCTACATTCCTCAAGCCACTAACTTATTGTTTAGTCTCATTACAGTAACTTCACCTACCTAAACGTTGATCCTGGCACACAGTAAGCCCCCAATAAATTGTAACTACCCTCCAAAAATCAGGAAGTTTTTTTTTTCCTCTGTGATGAAATCATGGTATTGACACACATGAGCAACTGAATCTTTTTCCCAGTTCTAAAATTCACAAAGTTATTGTTTTACAGAGACTATTGCATGTTTATTAAATTAACCTTTTTAAAAACTGTTGAGCACCTAAGGCTAAATTCTAATAGTCTAGTGAAAAATAATATAATGGTGAGTGTTGACACAATTACCACATTACTCTTACACAAGAATTCCCATGCAAAGTCTGTTGTTATTGAAGAAATAATAAGAATACACTATGAAAAATCAAGGAATAAAACCCTTAGGGGAGTTCTCTAATCATATAGTTTCAAATAAAACTCTAGTGATTCAATCAGAGCCATATTGACTTTAAGAAAATAATTACTTAAGTAATCATAACTGAATTCCATTCAAGTAAAAATATTTAACATGCTCAAGGTTCAAATATTTTAAATCATAAAAATAAATTACCCAACTACACAATGATAGGAGAATTCGTGGAGGGGTGGGTTGTACATCTTTTACTTGTTAGTTTTTTAAGCCCCTGAAGACTTTTCCTTTCAGTAAAAGAATTTATGTAAAATATGCTTCCTCTCTTTTGACCTCTCCTCTCAAAACAAGATAGGAGAGCACTTTATAGAATAGAAAGTGAGTCATTTATATATACCTACATATCCCTTTTTTCCCTCACAATTTATAAATCTAAATTAGTTCTTCTTGCTCTGGGAAGCATTTTAGAGCAGTCCTGAAAGCACTAACTTACTTGAATCAGAGAGTATCATGGATTCTTTTGATGTATGATAATTAGACAGGGACATTTGATTTTTTTACAGAAATCAATATATGAGTATAGTATGAAGGTTGCAACCTAATAAACAACTTGCTTTCTCAAGTCCAATATGAACATACTTTTCTTTTTAAAAAGGTGAATGAAGGTATTCACAGATTCCTTAGTTTAAAGAAGTATACTAGTTCCTTAAGAAATTATCACCTAAAGGTTTTTTTTCCCCTTTGATCCCTAGAAATCTATATTTTCTGCATTAAATATTTAGGATTAATACCAAGATTCATAAATATGTTCTTTTAGTGTGATAAACTGCCTTAAGCTTTGACTTTTTCATTTTATCCACATTTTTAAGATGAATTTATAAACATGAATTTAAATTTGGCTATATTTAAGTACTTTAGATATCTAATTGAATATTAGATAATTATATACTCAAATACTTCTTTAGCACCTACTAAGTGTACAACACTGCAGAAACCACTCCTAGCTCCCATTAAAAAGATAGGACTACAAAGTAGAGCTCCAAAATCACTGCAGATGGTGACTGCAGCCATGAGGTTAAAAGATGCTTGCTCCTTGGAAGAAAAGCTATGACCAACCTAGACAGCACATTAAAAAAACAGAGACATTACTTCGCCAACAAAGGTCCATCTAGTCAAAGCTGTGGTTTTTCCAATAGTCATATATGGATGTGGAAGTTGACCATAAAGAAAGCTGAGTGCCGAAGAATTGATGCTTTTGAACTGCGGTGTTGGAGAAGACTCTTGAGAGTCCCTTGGACTGCAAGGAGATCCAACCAGTCCATCCTAAAGGAAATAAGCCCTGAATATTCATTGGAAAGACTGATGCTGAAGCTGAAACTCCGATACTTTGGCCACTGATGTGAAGAACTGACTCATTGGAAAAGACCCTGATGCTGGAAAGATTGAAGGCAGAAGGAGAAGGGGACGACAGAGAATGAGATGGTTGGATGGTATCACCAACTCAATGGACATGAGTTGGAGCAAGCTTCAGGAGTTGGTGATGAACAGGGAAGCCTGGCATGCTTCAGTCCATGGGGTTGCAAAGAGTCAGACATGACTGAACAACCGAACTGAACTGAACAAAGCTGAGCACTGGGCAAGACCTTTGAAACCTCCGGGCTGACCACCCTCTATTTCTGAGCCAGAAGCAATTTTTCCCATATCCAGGATCACAAACCCAAGTCACAGAAGCCTAACTCTTCTCATTCCCAGTTCAGTGTCCCATATATATCATTTATTCATTCAACAACAATGTTTTATCAAATACCAGCTATCTCTGGTGCTAAGCACTAAGGATATAAAATGAGGTGGGAAGTTTTGAAAAACTTTGTAACAACTGTTCTCAAAATGCTTCTCAGAGAGAGAATGGTCTTGGTTTGGGAAAATGCCTTGATAGAGGTTGAGGGTAAAAAATAATCTTTAGGAAACTTAGAGTTGGCTGTGCCAAAGCTTCAGAATAAAAAAGCCTGTTGATGATACTGCTGGGACTTGGCAGTTGTGTGGAGGCACACAGTGCAGTGCAGCTTTCTTCATCCTTGTAAACAAAATGGAAACAACCGAGCTACTTATTAAAATTAGAATAGAAAATGACTTTTTAAAGGCTATTCCATAAAGTGCTAAGGAACAGCTTAAAATAAAAAAGTCAATTATATGTACTAACAGGGAAACTCTTTAAGACATATTTGCAAGTGAAAAAGCTAGCTATGAAAAAATGCAACAATTTCATACCAGTTGTGTTAAACATACCCCAGAATACTCTATACTTTACAAAGGAAATATATATACAAAAAGTGGTTAGCTGAAAGGATACACTCTAGGCAGCCAACAGTGCTCACATCATCTCAGTAGGAGACCTAGATTCCAGATGTTAGTTGGAAAAACTTGACTCATTTCTCTAGAGTTTTCACCAGGAATCTATATTCTTTTGTTGCTTATGTAATCAAACTTTAAATATAATTTTGAAACGAACTAAAACAACATATTTATGAATTTATGAATTCTTAGTTATGGATTCTAAATTTAAATAAACTAAACTTAACTTGAAATGTTTTAACAGCTCTAAAACAAAATATAAAGGATGCTGACAGAGTAGTTGAATTTTTAGATCCATAATAAAATAAGCAAAAATATTTAATAAATCAGAATGATTATTAAGAGATATTTCATATTTTTAAATTTTCTTAAAATACTCTTTCATAAAATTACTCTCACAGGTCTCACTTTCATATAATATTGATTTATTAATATTTTCTAAAAGAATATTTGTGACCTAAAATGGTTTTGACTGTGAAAAGGATTAGCTGTTTAGTGGACTAAATATTTATAGTGCCATGAAATAAGTAAGACATTGTAAAATCCAGCTCATTTTTAGCTTTAAGAAAGAGCAGTAAACACAAGAAGGCAACAAAATATACAACCCAGTGTTGGATCAAAAAAATTTTGCTTAGTTTACATGTCTTGGGGAAAATATATTAAAATATAATTTTTAATGAGACTTTTTGAAGTTGTTTGATTTGCTTCCTTTTGATAATCAAGACTACCAGTACAAGTCTCTTCTTCCTGTACAAAAAAGTATTCTGATCCCTTGAGAGTTTCTCCCCGCTTTAGCACCACCTCTCTAACTATGCGTTATGCTTATTATCTTATGAGATCATCTTGAGTTAGTCTTAAGAAAGTTGTATTTAAAATTCTGAGACAGTAATTTCTATGAATTACCTGTCACTGCAAGGAACATGGGGATGGAGAACTAGATCGAGCCTGTTGAGATTATTTTTAACTTGTTTTTCCAGAAATATCAGATCTGAATTTAACAATTATCCATCTAAAGTAGAAGGGAACAGCCAAAAGTCATTTCTGTTTTAATGTGGAAGGCATTAGATAATTTCTGAAGTAAATTTGCCTCCTTAATTATGTTTGTTTACACAGACTCTAAAATGAGTGTGGTTTGCATTCCTGAGCGTGTATGGATTGATTTTCAGAGAAGGTGCTCAGAAGTAAGTCAGGAATACACATGGTTTTAATAATGACTGTGGATACTCTAAAAAGTACGTAATCCACACAAGGATAATAAAAGACCTTTTAGATCACTCAATTATCTGGTTAGGTAAATATAGACTAGTCAGGCTCCCCTTGTCCCCTTAGCACACTTCTGGGGGCCCTCCTTCTAGATTCATGGGTATAGGCTCCAGGGATGCATACTCATTGCAATTCCAGGTAAAATATTGTTTACAATCAGTGAATCATTAAACCCAGTGAAGGTCACTCACCCTGTTAATATTTTCCTCAAGATGTTCTTACACAAGACCCAGGTAAATGGGCAGGCAAGAATTCAGTCTATATGAGTTAAGGGCAACTATGAATCCTCAGAACCAAAGCTCCTGCCATCTGTGTCCTCCCAGTCTTCATTTTTATCCTCCCTTCCTTCTTCTTTCATCCAGGCCAGATGCCAGTTCTCCTAGGACATGATATGTTGGTTTCCCAAAGGAAATGCCTTCTCCTGAAGTTTTTTAAAGCCCACCCCCCACACAAAAAAAAAAAGAGAGAGAGAGAGAGAAAACACAAAACTAAAGACATAAAGAGACCACCTTTCTCCTTCCGACTTTAATTCAACTTCAGATTATTCACAAAGTCTGAGTCAAATAGAGTTACATATAGTTAAACATATATATATATATATATATATATATATATATATATATATAACTGTGTCAATCATCTAATTCAGAACAATCATTTGCAAATGGGAAACGGATTCCCACAGAGAATGAGTGATTTGCCTAAGTGCACATTGTGGGTTGATGGCCAAGTGGGACTAGAATTCTGATCACCTGGAACCAAGATCTTAAGACTTTTGTGGGAATCTTGATCAAAAGTAAAATTAAGAATAATATTATTTTGTAATAACCTATAATAAAAAGGAATCTAAAAAGTATATATATATAAAGTTTATATATCTGTGTGTGTATGTGTGTGTGTGTGTGTGTGTATCACATTGCTGGACACCAGAATCTTAACACAACACTATAATTAACTATACTTCAATTTAAACAAATTAAATCTCCTTCAGAAACTATTTGGCTTCCCTGGTGGCTCAGTTGGTAAAGAATCTGCCTGCAATGCGGGAGACCCAGGTTTGATCCTTGGGTTGAGAAGATCCCCTGAAAAAGGGAATGGCAACCCACTCCAGTATTCTTGCCTGGAGAATTCCATGGACAGAGGAGCCTGGCAGGCTGTAGTTTGTGGGATCACATGTAGTCTGGGCATGCAAAGAGTTGGGCATGACTGAATGAATCTCTGCCAGAAAATGTTATATATTTTAATATAAACCCTAAGACAGGTAGGTTCAGAACTATGTCTAATTCTATAGTTAAGTGAAAGAATGTGTTTTTTATAGTATTCTTGTCAGTTAGAATATTCTCTCAGCATTATGAGTAGCACCTTTATCTGCTTCACTCAACTCTAGCCTCATTTCCTCAGCAAGCATGATTGATCTCAGTTAGATACTAAGAATTTATAAACAATGAAAAGGTAATTTCACATCAGTGGAAAAATTGATTATAAAGGTAATGATGGTGAGGCTCTCTAGAGAAAGGAAAATTTTGATTCCTATACATACCAGGTTTTAGATTTGTTCAAGATAAACAGGAAAACATAGGTGAAAATATAGCTGATATTAGTGTGAGTAGGTTTTTAAGTATTCTGGCAAAAGTAGACACTATATGGGAATATGGTGATAGATTTGACAATCCCATAAATTTTAAAATATGTAATGCAACAACATTAACAACAACAATAAGTAACATTTATTGAGGACAAGTCAAGGTTGAGAGTTCTGACAAAACATGGTCCACTGGAGAAGAGAATGGCACACCACTTCAGTATTCTTGCCTTGAGATCCCCATGAACAGTATGAAAAGGCAAAAAGATATGACACTGAAAGATGAACCCCTCAGGTCAGTAGGTGCCCACCATGCTACTGGAGATCAGTGGAGAAATAACTCAAGAAAGAATGAAAAGACAGAGCCAAAGCAAAAACAACACACAGCTGTGGATGTGACTAGTAATGGAAGTAAAGTCTGATGCTGTAAAGAGCAATACTGCATAGGGACCTGGAATGTTAGGTCCATGAATGAAGACAAATTGGAGGTGGTCAAAGAGGAGATGGCAAGTTTGAACATCGATATTTTAGTAATCAGTGAACTAAAATGGACTGGAATGGGTGAATTTAACTCAGATGAACATGATATCTACTACTGTGGGCAAGAATCCCTTAGAAGAAGTGGAATAGCCATCATAGTTAGCAAAAGAGTCCGAAATGCAGTACTTGGATGCAATCTCAAAAACAACAGAATGATCTCTGTTTGTTTCCAAGGCAAACCATTCAGTATCACAGTAATCCAAATCTATGCCCCAACCAGTAATGCTGAAGAAGCTGAAGTTGAATGGTTCTATGGTTCTACAAGACCTTCTAGAACACCCCCAAAAGATGTCCTTTTCATTATAGGGGACTGGAATGCAAAACTAGGAAGTCAAGAAATACCTGGAGTAATGGGCAAATTTGGCCTTCGAGTATGGAATGAAACAGGGCAAAGGCTAACAGAGTGTTGCCAAGAGAACACACTTGTCATAGCAAACACTCTCTTCCAAAAACACAAGAGAAGATTCTACACATGGAGAAGACTCAGATCATGAACTCCTTATTGCCAAATTCAGACTTAAATTGAAGAAAGTAGGGAAAACCACTAAACCATTCAGGTATGACCTAAATCAAATCCCTTATGATTATACAGTGGAAGTGAGAAATAGATTTAATAGATGGGGAAACAGTGGAGATAGTGACAGACTTTCTTTTGGGGGGCTCCAAAATCACTGCAGATGGTGACTGCAGCCATGATATTAATGGACGCTTGCTTCTTGGAAGAAAAATTATGACCAACCTAGACAGCATATTAAAAAGCAGAGACATTACTTTGCCAACAATGGTCAGTCTAGTCAAAGCAATGGTTTTTCCAGTAGTCATGTATGGATGTGAGAGTTGAACTATAAATAAAGCTGAGTGCCAAAGAATTGATGCTTTTGAACTGTGGTGTTGGAGAAGACTCTTGAGAGTCCCTTGGACTGCAAGGAGATCCAGCCAGTCCATCCTAAAGGAGATCAGTCTTGAATATTCATTGGAAGGACTGATGCTAAAGCTGAAACTCCAATACTTTGGCCACCTGATGTGGAGAACTGACTCATTGGAAATGACCCTGATGCTGGGAAAGATTGAAGGTGGGAGGAGAAGGGGATGACAGAGGATGAGATGGTTGGGTGGCATCACTGACTCAATGGACATGAATTTCTGTAGGCTCCGGTTAGTGATGGTCAGGGAAGCCTGGGGTGCTGCAGTCTGTGGGGTCCCAAAGAGTCAGACACGACTGAGCGACTGAACTGAACTGATAGTGCCATCCTTTTCTGTTGTCTTCTGTGCAGCTAGAAGACTACCTGGGGTTGACAATATTTCAAAATTTCTTTCCTGTTTATGAACATCTATTTATCTGAATGAGCTAATCTCTTATTTTTCCAGTATATTCTGAGTATGTGAATCTTTGCAAAAGTAATACTTCTTGAACTGTTTTTCTGGATCCTTTTAAAGGTCCTGCTGTGAGAACTATTCAAGCTAGAATATGATAATAAGGAATGGAACTCTTTCTGCTGGTAATATGGTTTTCATTAGAGCGTAGTCTACTTTTGTAGTTGAAAATCTTATTAGTTGAATTACTATTGTATGATCAAAAATACTTCACGTTTGCAAAAAAAGAAGAAAAGCATGTTAGAATAAGGTCAGTTTGACAAAAGTGTGATAACTGAAAAGGGAGCCAAGGGTTATCCATATAAAAAGGCCAAGTTAAATAAGACATAATTAGACCTCATTTGGCCCCCTACTTCTCAGGATTCGTAAACTCACATTTCAGCTATCTTGGGGGAATGAGCTTTGCTTTAATTGTGCCTTGTTTCCCTTGGCTCTTCTATATTATTCAGACCCTTCTGACAGGCGCTTTCAGCAAATATCATTCTTCCTTGTGTCTTGCTGACCTTTTTTTCAAACTGGTTTTTCCTTTTACTTCTTAAATGTTTTTGAAGAGATATCATATTTTATTTTGCTTAGGAAGATAAAATAAAGGATGAAAATGTATTCCTCTACATGACCATGAGAAGAAAATAGACATCAACAATGGAATTTCTACAAAAAACACTCCCAACCAATTCTGAAGAAACAGATTCATCTACGAGAATGTACATTGACCACTCAGACTATATGGTCTCCTGCTTTACGGTGCAATCTCAAAGAAAGCTAAAAATTTCAGAGAAATATGTCTGAAATGTTAAGAATTTACAAAATGGAAAAATTTAGGTCAAAAGTTTACATTTCAAAGATGCTAAATGTGAACTGACTTGAAGTGACATGATATCTCTACACTTCAAGAGGATCTGGAGTTGCCAGGACTCTCCTTCAACAGTTCTACTTGTTGTTTCTACGTTAGTTCCCCACTCTGATGCTTCTCACCACCTATTTTTCTGCTCTCGTTACCAAGACTCATGTGAGAAAGGCTCAAAGTGTGCTGACTACAACAAATTTATTCTGAACTACCTTCTACAGGTTTCTTCTAAACTGCCTTTAGGTTGGTGGGCTTCCCTGATGGCTCAGATGGTAAAAAATTTGCCTGCAATGCAGGAGATCCAGATTCGATCCCTTGAACAGGAAGATCCCCTGGAGAAAGGAATGGCTACCCATTCCAGTATTCTACCTTACCTGGAGAATTCTCTGAACATAGGAGCCTGGCAGACTACAGTCCATGAGGTCACAAAAGAGTCAGATGCAACTGAGCAGCTAACACTTTCACTTTTTCACTTTTTACCTTCAAGTTGTAGAAACACATTTGTTGTTGTCCATTTGCTAAGTCATGTCAAACTCTTTTTGATCCCATGAACTACAGAACGCCAGGTTTTTCTGCCCACATGGGACAGAAACACATAGGCTTTGATAAAAGACAGGCCTTCATAGTCCCTTGGACAGCAAGATCAAACCAGTCAATCCTAAAGGAAATCAAGCCTGAATATTCATTGAAAGGACTGATGCTGAAGCTGAAGCTCCAATACTCTGGCCACCTGATAGGAAGAGCCAACTCATTGGAAAAGACCCCGATGCTGGGAAAGCTTAAGGGCAGAAGGAAAAGAGGGCAGCAGAGGATGAGATGGTTGGATGGCATCACTGACTCAATGGACATGAGTTTGAGCAAACTCCAGAAGATAGCGAAGGACAGGGAAGGCTGGAGTGCTGCAGTCCATGGGGTCACAAAGAGTTGGACATGACTTAGTGATGGAACAACAATCATCTTTATGACGCAAATCCACCATGAGGAAAGGTAGTACTTATAATGTCCATAATATAGTGTCTGGTACATAACTGCGTCATAATCTTAACAGTGGACTGTGACTTGGCAGTTTTTCCTTTCTTTTTGTTTGACATTGTTGCATTCCGCACAAAAGTGACTCCACACAGCTCCCTACAGCCCCCAGATCCCCAGCCATACTTCTCATTCTTGGCCAACTTGATGTCTGTACAATGAGGAAATCAAAGTTGTCCTGCCATTGGTTCGTGGCTGCCTCTCCAGCTGTTCTGACACCCTACCAAGCTCAGAGTTTCTCAGTACTTCACTCAGACTTTCCTTTGGGCTGTCTCATAGGGAGAAGCATCCTCACCCCTTACTCAGTCTTACCTCTAAACTGTCGTCTTGTCTTGTACTTGCTTTTTCTCTCACCTCTTATTCCCTTTCTTGCTTGTGTGTTAGTGATTAAATGTTTACTAAAAGTGGCTCTTCTTCCTAATCCATCATTTTCTTCTCCTCTCTCTCTCCAGGTGTCCAGGTAGCCTAATTCTAAAATTAAATCTGCTCTTTTCTTGAGATAGTCTTCCCTCTGATCTTTTACCAAGTTGTCACTATAGCAGTGTTTAGGGACTCAGGAGCCAGACTGCCTCTTCCACAAACTAGCTGTGTGTTGTCCTTGGACAGCTAACTAAACCTGTGTGAACTTCAGCTTTTTTATCTGTAAGTGGTGGGAGAAACAGTTGTTTTGAAGATAAGTGAGACAAAGCATCTGAAGTCTTAAGACAGTGTTTTTACATAGTATGTGCTCAATAAATGTGACATAGTCAACTTCTTGCCAGCCACATACACTCCTCACTTTCCGGCCATGCTTCCTCCATCCCCGGACTACCAAAGGCTTGAAATTTATTTCTGAAATATACTCATGGCCCCCTCATCTCCTCTTTCTCATTTTGCACCTCATTCTCCTTAAACTTTGTACAGTTTCACATAGCTGACACCCCACCTCTGTCTGGGATATCCCTTGTTTGGGGATAAGCAATGAATTAACTATGTGATTTTTGTGTGACTCTCTCCTATTCATGCATGAGACTGGAAACTAGCTCTGCACCAAGGGGACGGAATGGAAGTGTGAATGGGAACTAAAGATAGACACCCTAGGGTGTTCGTTTGTTTCCCTTTCAGTCAAACATGTTGGTAGCAAGGCTGTGTAATTCCCCACCCACCTTGCCTGGAAGATCCCCTGGAGAAGGGAATGACCACCCACTCCAGTATTCTGGCCTGGAGAATCCCATGGACTGTATAGTCCATGGGGTCCCAAAGAGTCGGGCATGACTGAGCGATTCTCATTTTCACTTTCCCTTGCCTGGACTGGATCCTCAGAGTAGGAAGAAGAGGAGATCTAGTGAGCAATGCAAGATGATGAGGTGTGGCAGCCCTTTGGAAGGAGACATGGAACATGTTCCTGACCTGTACCCATCAAGGCTGAATCTACAGACAGCAGTTGAGTGGAAAGGAAGCCACAGTAGGCTGGCACAGCCCCCATCAAAGTTTCCCTTGGGCCACTGAGTGGCTCAATAAGGCAACAATGCTCAGCATTCCCCTTCCCCAGAGAGATAAAGAAGTACGATGGAAGATCATAAGATCCAAAGGGGTCTTATGGTCGTCCTGAAAGGACTCAGCTGTGAAGCGCAGCATGGACTGTGGGACGGGAAACCTAGTGGGATCACAAACATCTCAAAGGACCCTAGTGAGCTCGGAAGCCAGAAACTAAAACCTTGACCACAGGGGCCAAAGCAGAACCCTTCCAGGCCAGCCCACAGATCTCTCCCAGTGCTCCACAGGCTACATGGCATGCGAAGGAGAAAAAGACAGAGTAACACAGCTCCCCTAGCACAGAAACTGTCCTGCAGATCTTTGTTTACCTTAGTACAGTACACTCAATCATCAACAAAATTTTGTTGAATTGAGTTAATGGATTGTCTTGTTTCCTTTTGTTTTAAATTAAAATGGCACAGCAATCATCCTCCAATTTTTTTTTCACTTTCACCTTAAATTATATGTTAAAAAACAGTATTGGTTCTGGATAGATGAAGAAAGGTCATGAGGGGACATATTTAAGCATCAGAACAGTGCAGCTAAGAAATTAATGTGGTCTGGAATGTTCAGTAAACCACTAGAGGGAGTGTGTAAAAGTGTGATTGCAATAGGATAAAAATTGCATTATAATGTTTAATTGGCAACCACTAACCGTGGTTGCCAGAAACAATCCTCTTTCCTTCATTACAAAAAAAAAAAAATTTAAACTTTAGAAATATAGAGGTTGTGTGAAATATTTACACATTATTTCGAATTACACAAAAGAGTAGTTCCATCACTAGTTTATGCAGACACTGAATTTTTAAAAATATGAAATGTAGGAATTTATAACATTTATAGGCTATTCAGCCTTAAAAAGAAACTTAATGTGAGTTAACTCCCAAACCTAATGTTATATTTTGGAACCATTCAATCAGAAATTATACTAAATCACAGCTCTCATTTCAAATTGCAGAAGGATCTTTAGTGATCGTTTTACCTGTGAAGAAAAAGAGGTCCAGAGTAGTCATCAGTTATCCAAGTTTACATACCCAGCTAGTGGATAAACTCATACTAAAAAAAAATTGAGTTGAAATGAACAGAATAACATTTTAACAATCCAGAAGGAAAATTATCCAGCAGATTTCCCATGTAAGATCCCAAGAAGAAGTTTTCTTAGAACTTAGTGCATCATCCAAAAAATGCAAAATAAAATGATAATTGTATTCCTTACCCCTCAAGATAAAAGAGAATTGGAATTTTTTTCCAGTGGTGATATACAGTATTGGCAAAAATACAGGGACATGGTTTTTCTCATTTATTTTGGTAGAAGTGTAAGCTGGTAAAATATTTTTGGAATATAATTTAACAGGAAGAATTAATTTTTAAACATAACAGATTCATATAAATATTTTAAGTCAACCATGGTCATTGTCATATTCTATATAATAATAAAGTAATAGGAACCCTATACATGTCTAACAATCAAGGAATATTTAAATATATAATGTGCATCCAAAAGATGTTATTCTATACAACCAAAAACAGTCATTATTCCAAAAACTTTAGTAACATAGGGAAATATATTCAGTATAAAATATATTACATAGAAATAGAAGTGTGTGTGTAGAATGAAAGAGAATTCTTTTTAGCAGTATAAGTCCAAGTAATTTTCCTTTTAAAATGCTTAGTGGTCTGAGTCACAATGAGCAAGATATTTACAAGTATTTTGATTCCCAGTTAGAGAAAGTGACAGGAATGATTGCCACATACTTCCTACTCATCTCACTGGAAAAAATGTTCATTTCTTTATTTTATTTGGGGGCTATGCTGAGCCTTCACTGCTGTGTTTCTCTAGTTGCAGCAGGCGGGGTCTACTCTTCGGTGTGGCTCAGCAGCTGCTCACTGCAGTGGCTTTTCTTGGTACGGAGCTCGGGCACTAGGTGCTCGGGCTGCAGTAGCTGCAGCTCATGGGCAACTTTAGCCACTGGACTACCAGGGAAGCCCTGAAAACCTTTAAAAATTCTGTTTTATTGAAGTATAGTTGATTTACCCTGTTGTGTTAATGTCTACTCTACAGCAAGCACAGTGATTCAGATATATAGAGATATATATGCACGTATTCTTTTCCATTATAATTTATGATAAAATAAATACAGCTCTCTGTGCTATACAGTAAGACCTTGTTTATCCATTCTCTATGTAATAATTTGTCAATGGATATTTAAGTTGCTTCCTTGTCCTGGCTACTGTGAATAGTGCTGCTCGCTAAATCATGCCTGACTCTTGGGAACCCATGGACTGTAGCCCACCAGGCTCCTCTGTCCATGGGATTTTCCAGGCAAGAATACTGGAGGGAGTTGTCATTTCCTTCTCCAGGGGATCTTCTGGACCCAGGAATCGAACCCAGCACAATGATTCAGATATATATAGATATATATGCACATATTCTTTTCTATTATAATTTATCAAAAGATAAACCCAGGTAGACTCCTGCATTGCAGGTGGATTCTTTACTGACTGAGCTACAAGGGAAGCCGTATGAACATTGGAGTACATACATCTTTTCAAATTAGAGCTTTTGTCTTTTTTAAATATATGCCCAAGAGTGAGATTGATGGATTATATGGTAGTTCTATTTTAAATTTTTTAGGGAAACTCATACCATTTTCCATAGTGGCCACACCAACTTACATTCCCACCAACAGCACAAGAGGGTTTAAACTTGTTATTGAAAAATTCTGTTGATGGACCGATGAAATCACTCTGCTTTGCTTGAAATCATACTAAAGTTTCAATGGTTTCATGTCACTATTGAAAAGCTTCATAACTGGCCTTGTACCAAAAATTAGGGACATATTGATTGCAGGTCTTCTGATTAAATCCAGTGTTCAAATATTTAATTCTTTACTTCTGATTCACCTTGTCCTAATCTAACTGCCTGTGTGAAATCTTCATAGGGCTGATTCATTTGTCTCAGACCATAGGAGTCATTATATTTTGGTGACACAAAGCTGGAACATTGTGTGGCTGTCTTTGGTCCATTGATGCATTTTTGTGAGCTATATTTTAAAAATATATATTAATAACTATAAAAGGCAAATTTCACACATCAGTGTTTTAATTTCAAAATTTGGAAAATGTTATGTGAAACATTTACCCTGTGTAGAAGAGGGGGAAAAAATGGGAGATGTAAAGGTCAGCTACAGCTACATCTAGAGCTCTTTGAGAATAACAAGGAGCATCTAAGGAAGAAAAAGAGTCCTTTTCAGAGGTATTTACTCAAACCATCAAAGGAAATCTGCCTGGGACTCCACAAAAAAGATGGTACACTAAGGAGATAGGTCGGACGATCTTTAAATCCTTTCCAAATCCAAGATTCTTTTATAGGCAGAAAGCAAAATAAGCCCTTTGTTGTAACACAAGACTCAAAGTTTCCATAAATCATAAAAGTTATCATAGTAGAATTGATTGTAATGAAACCAGCAAAGCACCATCATTTCTATCTAATGGATCATAAAAGATTATTGATCCAAAATTACTAACACTACATGTATTAAAATAAAATCCTAAGTATATATAACATCATAATATTCTCCTTAGTTTTCAGAAAGGAGCTCTAAGGGTGAAGTCACCTGAATCAGTTCAGTTCAGTCACTCAGTCATGTCCAACTCTTTGTGACCCCATGGACTGCAGCATGCCAGGTTTCCCTGTCCATTACCACCTCCCAAAGCTTGCTCAAACTCATGTCCATCCAGTCGGTGATGCCATCCAACCATCTAATCCTCCGTTGTCCCCTTCTCCTTCTGCCTTCAATCTTTCCCAGCATCAGAATCTTTTCAAATGAGTCAGTTCTTCGCATCAGGTGGCCAAAGTATTGGAGTTTCAGCTTCAGTGTCAATCTTCCCAATGAATATTCAGGACTCATTTCCTTTAAGGTGGACTGGTTTGATCTACTTGCAGGCCAAGAGACTTTCAAAAGTCTTCTCCAATACCATTCAAAAGCATGAATTCTTTGGCAATCAGCTTTCTTTATAGCCCAACTCGCCAACATTCATACATCACAACTGGAAAAACATAGCTTTGACTAGATGGGCCTTTGTTGGCAAAGTAATGTCTCTGCTTTTTAATATGCTGTCTAGGTTGGTCGTAGCTTTGCTTCCAAAGAGCAAGCATCTTTTAATTTCATGACTACAGTCACCATCTGCAGAGATTTTGGAGCCCAAGAAAATAAAATCTCTCACTGTTTCTATTGTTTCCCCATCTATTTGCCATGAAGTGATGGGACCAAATGCCATGATCTTAGTTTTTTGAATGTTGAGTTTTTTAAGCCAACTTTTCACTCTCCTCTTTCACTTTCATCAACTGATGAAATATCTTTGATGAAAGTGATGAAAGTCACCTGAATAATCTCTAACAATAAAAAGATTGCCTTAATTATTAACCTCTAGCAATAAAAATATGAGAGGACAAATTCGTCTTTTTTCCCCCAGTAGTTTTATCTAGTTCTTTAAAGGATGGCCAAAACTATCTAAGTAATATAAAAACTGGTGAAGTCCTAAAAGGAAATTAGCACATTTTAAGGTCAATGTAAATTTCTTTCTTTTGGACTCAGTTTGTGGTTTGTTTTTTTTTTAGTTCATTTGCCTTAGATGCTCTCTTTATATTTCCAAGTTTAAGAAATGGCGGTGAATAATAAATAGAGCACAGAAAAAGTGTTCCACAGTATTTTTTTTTTCCCTCAATGACCTAAAATACTCTTAGCTTCTAACCATTGTAACTCAAGCCTCTAATAATCCAGTCAAATTTTATTAAAACACTTTTGGTTTTAAGAAATGTTGGATACCAAGCAAGGGCAGAAAGAATCAATGAATATAATGAGAAATAATGGTGAATAATAAATATAATGGTAGGAATAGTTAACAAAATCTTCCTTTTGGTAACAGATTACCAGTCAATTAAGCAAATTTACTTAGATTAAAAATATCTGAATTTTTAAAGTCATACTATAGTTTTGAGATAACATCAATTTACTACTATATACCAATACTATTTATTTCTTAAATGGCTCTAAGCATGTTCTGGAAAGTAGGTGAGAAACCACATGAGTGAGTTCCCAAAGATCTCCTGACCGGATTACATCTCACCAAATTTATGGGCATAGTTTCCCTTTCTTATAGAGTTCTTCTCTGAGAGGAAGTATGTAATTCCAGCTTCTTACCATGAACTAGAAAATAAGAACAGAAAAAGCTGATATTTTAAAAGAAAAATGTGTAAGCATGTTCTCTACTGTATGATCATATTGTTTAAAATGTGAAACAGTGATTATGTTGCTAACAACTAAACTCTTAGAAAAGAATTAGTTTTTCTCCCTCAAATTATTTTTAAAATCCCTCTTTACCTTAAATGCAATAAAAAAAAATTTCCCTTGTGGAATTCACAGGGATTGAATAAAGCATAAAGATACTAAATAAAAACTGAAAGAAACAGTAATTTAATAAAATATAAAGTTGTAAATATCTGTGTCCCATGGCATAGTAACTAAAATAACAGGAATGGAGAGCCAGTTTCTTGACACAAACTGTTTTCCCCCACAAATGCAGTTTACTTAAGTCCCTAATTCTTTACTTACATTTTCAGAGTGATTTAATAGATGCCAAAGCTTCTGTTTAAGTGTATGACAGGCAAAAATTGTTTATTTGTAATTTAAAATAATTGTCTTGAAGTTTAGTCTCCAATATATTAAAATTTTGACATTTCCAGGCATGATGTAAAGATTGACAAAGTACTATTTATTGAATGCCAGTGAGTGTATAATTTTGTTACACAGAACTTTTTTTTTACAAATCTCCATAGAACTCTTTTAGAAATATGAAAATAAATATGTACTCAAAGCCAAAATAATTCCAAAAGACCTAAGAATCAGGTCAGAGAACTAATAGAGGATTCATCAGTTATCTTTTTTTTTTTTTAATGCTGCTGAGTTCATTTTATTGTTTGGGTTTTGTTTTGGTTTTTTGTTTTTCAAAGAAATCTGATCCTAGAAGGAACAGAACACCTATGTGATTTTGCCAGAAATATTTATGCTACTAAGTGCATCAGAGAGTAAAAGCTGGGTAGAATCTGTTAGAGATTCCCCAGAATTACTTGAAGACTTGGGGGTCGTGGCATTCCAGAGTAATCACAAACTCTAAATTTTGTAGTCAAAGTTTACAGTGATATTTTTCTAGGTGTTGTGTAATCTTTGAACCTCACTTTACTCATCCCCACAAGGGATACACCAAAACCTCAAAAGAGTAGAGATAATATATTTAAAGTGCATAGCATATAGTGCCCACTGTACTAAATATGAATGGAAAAAAAAGAGATAACAAAAGTCATTGAGGGGGACTTCGCAAAACTCTCATTCACAAAATATGCTGAAATAAAATCTTGTGATCTTGTGGTAATGATCAGAAAAGTAGAGAGGAGAAAAAAGAAAAAAAAGTCATGTAAATTGAGATAATCCATCAGGGAGGAAGAGGAGAGGTACAGATAATCTAATCACTCTCTAACAAAATTTTAAAGCTCTCTTCTGTAGTGATCTGGAGGTTTGATCTTAAAGTCATATTTGCAGACCTCTAAGAGCATACAGTTGGACTTCCCAAGTGAGACTCAGTGGTAAGGAATCTGTCTGCCATTGCAGAAGACGGAGGAGACACAGGTTTGATCCCTGGGTTGGGAAGATTCTCTGGAGTAGGAAATGACAACCCACTCCAGTATTCTTGCCTTGGAAATCCCATGGACAGAGGAGCCTGGAGGGCGATAGTCCATGGGGTCACAAAGAGTTGGACGCAACTGAACAACTGAGCATGCACACCAAGAGCATAGCTTCAGTACAGTGTTGTAGCCAAAAGTTAAATAAAACCCCAGGCCTTGTCAGGAAAGGATATTGGATACAAAACTTCCTCATCTCAGGATTGACACATATGGAATACGCATAGAGTTCTGGTTGCTAAATTAAACTGTAATATAGAATCAAGAAGGAAAAAGATCCAGAGGAGAGTGTACAAGAAGTTTGTGACATGTAAGTTTTGTTTGAAAAGTACACATAATCAGAATGCTTTCCAAGTTCAACTCAATCGCCTTTGAGGGAAGGAAAAACCTAGGCAGTGCCTGTGATCACCTCTTAAGTCTTATCACCATTTTCTTCCTTTTAAAAAGTTTACTATGAAATAACTTTGGACTTATGGGAAAAGTTGGAAAAAGACTTCATATATCTCCTCACTCAGCTTCCCCAAACGTTAATATCTTACATGACTACAGTATAATGATCAAAACCAGGAAATTGACATTGATATTTTTATTCATGGTACTTACTCAAATTTCACCAGTTGTCCCACTGATACTTTTTTCTGAGTCCAATCCAGTAACTCACATTGCATTTAGCTGTCATATCGCCTTTTCTCCTCCAAACTGGACAGTTCTGTAGTCTTTCCTTATCTTTCTTAACCTTGACATTTTTGTTATTGGCTAATTATTTGCAGCATGTCTCTTTATTTTGGTTTATCTGGTGTGTTTCTTCATGACAAAATTCAGGTTATGCAGTTTTTGGCAAGAGTAGCACAGAATTTATGTCATGACATTCTCAGTGCCCCTTATCAGGAGAAACTTGATGCAATACGGCTCATTCCTGATGATGTTCACTTTGATCTCTCTGCTAAGGTCAGCTCTACCAAGTTCCTCCCCTGTATTAATTCCTCACTGTAACTAATCAGTATTTCATGGAGAAGCCTCTGAAAATATCCTGTTTCTCATCAAAGTTTCACCCACTGAAACTTTTCAGCATTCATTAATGATCCTTGTCCAAAATGGATGTTACTGAGGTGTTTGTCAAATGGTGATATCTTATTTCTTTTCATTGCTTCTACGTTCATTAATTAGAATTGTACTATAAGGAAGAGGGCATCCCAGGTGGCTCAGTAGTAAATAAACTGCCTGCAATAGAGGAGACAGGCAGGGAAGATTCCCTGGAGAAGGAAATGACACCTACTCCACTGTTCTTGCTTGGGAAATCCCATGGACAGAGGAGCCTGGCGGGCTACAGTCCATGGGGTCACAAAGGAGTCAGATGCAACTTATGACTAAACAATAACAACAACATAAGGAAGAATTTATGCTTATTTATTTGGCTATGTATATTACTATGGACTCATTTCAACTCCATGGACTGTAGCCTGCCAGGCTCCTCCATCCATGGAATTTTCCAGGCAAGAATACTGGAGTGGGTTGCCATTTCTTTCTCTAAGGGATCTTCCCAATCCAGGGATAGAACCCGAGTCTCCTGCACTACAAGCAGTCACTTTACTGTCTTAGCCACCAGGGAAGCCCATTTTATCTTATGGGTTACAATTAATTGCTTTAAATTTTTTTGCTCAACTGTTTGACCATTTGGAAGGACTAACTCCTTCTAGTTAGTTCCTGCATCCTTTTCTTTTTCCATTTTTAAATTTATTTTATTTTAAAATTTCTTTAATTGAAGTATAGTTGATTTACAATATTTCTGTGTCCTTTTGACATGACTTGAAAAGTCACATCACTTTTTGAGCACCGCCTTACTTTCTGGCACCACAAGGTATTTCAAGCTGTGCCTTTCCTGCTCCTGTCCTGAAATCAACCGCTTCTCCAAATAAGTATGCTGTGTACAGAAAGGCAGAGAGTTAAAGAGAATATTTCTAATTCTAGAGTCAGTCCTGAGTTTTTTCTTATATTTAAGCTTCTTTCTGATAGTAATACTTGCAGATTGTGATGATTAATTTTATGTGGCAACTTGACTGGTCTAAGGGATGACAAAATAGCTGAAAAAAAACATTTTTTCTGGCTGTGTCTGAAAGGATGTTTCTGGAAAAGATTAACATTTGAATCAATAGACTAAGTAAAGATCACCCTCACCAATGTGGGTAGGCATCATCTAATTCATTCAGTGGCCCCAACAGAACAAAAAGCAGAGGAAGGGTGAATTTGTTGCCTCTGCCTAAGCTGGGTCATCTGTACTCCTGGTTCTTGGGTATTCAGACTTGGATGGAATTACACCACGGCTTTTCTGGTTCTCCAGCTCACAGATGGCAGACTGTAGGACTTCTCCATCTCCATGATTATGTGAGCCAGTTCCTTATGTTATATGTATGTGTATACGTATATAACACATTATATATGTATGCATATATAAAATATTGGTTCTGCTTCTCTGGAGACCCTGACTGATACCAAGATCCTTGCCAGAATGTAAGTTATTTGAAAAAAAATTTGTCTTAATTCTTACAAGACCATTTTAAACTTTGGCTGAGGCCAACTTGGTTGTATTTCCCCATCTAACTTCTGGCCTCCTTGTTATTATGCTTCCTCATACATCAAGAAATAAGGTTTCCTTTGGGATCAGTGGATTCCATCTACCATTTCAACAAAATATTGAATTATGTGATTCTTGGTAGAGAGTAACAAAAGCTCTCTTTTTGAGGGATTATTTTCAACATTCAGAGAGTTCCAAAGGGCTAGCTAAATCTCTAGTCTGAGTATTTTGGAGCATAAAATATCTCAGACCCAGTGAAGAAAACTGAGGAGCCAATATAACTCATTACTATAGGGTTACAGACTTCAAATTTTTAAAGAAATATCATTTAGAGTCAAGTAATGTGACAAAAACTGAGAGCTCTTTCCAATACTCATTCTACTCTTCTTTCTTGTTTGGTGGAGCCCCAGTATGTTAGCTGGGCACATAGCCATCCACAGTAAAGCTATACTTTACAAACTCCTTTAAAGTTAGGTGTGACAGTGTGACCAAGTTCTGGCCAATGGATTATAAGTCAAAGTCACATTCACAGCTCCCTGATTATACTCAAAATGAAATGTGTCATACTCTTCACTTCCCCTTTTTCTTCTTCCTGATGGCTGGGACATGAACATGTCAGCAAGAGCTAGAGAAGCCATCTGGGGCAAAAACATGAAAGTCGCATGATAAAGGAAACATGGTAGAAGGGACTTGGGCTTTAACATCGTGAAAGTGAAGGTGCTCAGTTGTGTCTGACTCTTTGTGACCCCATGGACTGTAGCCCACCAGGTTCCTCTGGCCATGGAATTTTCCAGGCAAGACTGCTAGAGTGGCTTGCCATTTTCTTCTTCCCAGCCCAGGAATTAAACCCAGGTCTCTGACATTACAGGCAGACTCTTTACCATCTGAGCCACCAGGGAATCCCTTAACATCATAGAGATGCCATACTAAGTATGGTCAGCTTACATGGCTGCAACATGAGGAAGAAATAGACTTTTATCTTTCTTAAGTCACTAGTACTTGGTAACCTTTGTTATAGCAGTTAAACCTATATCTAACTAATATAGATTTTGTATCTAAAAGTGGTATTGCTATAACAAAAGATATATGTGATATTAGGTTATCAATTGGGCATAGAGCATAAAAATCTCAGATAATCCAGGGTGGAAATCTAGTGACTCTTATTATGCTGAGAAAAATATTTGGTTAAAACTGTGACCCTCCGTACTTTGGGAGATAAGCCACAAACTGTTAGAGGCTATAACTCTAAGAGAATTAGTCCGAAAAACTGAGAATCTGTGTATTGGCTACTTCTTGTCATGTTAAGCAAAGTTTTACCAAAGAGATGAAGTCAGATAATTTCCCATAAGAAAGAAGAAATCAGTTTTGTTAAAAGAGGCTTTCTCTGTCTTGCCTGAATTCTAAATTGAGCAGAGTATGGTAACTGGGCCCTCAATGGGTTGAAAAGCAAACTGTACCAAACACTGAAAAAATAATAGGTAGCTCTAAGGAGCAACTATACGAGGACCTTAGAATGTTGTCCTCAACTTTCTTAAGCATAAGACTGCATACCAAAAGGCAGGGCTCCCACAGCTACTTGTAGGCCCAGATTCACCCCCATCCCCAGTGACTAGCCTGTGCCACTAGGCTCACCTGAAGCTAGCCCCTCCGTCTATGCAGCTGCATGCTCTCAGCCAAACTCCCAACATGTCCTCCACTGCCATGCACCTATGGTGAGTCCCTGTAGCTGGTAGTACGCACCAATAGCCAGGGCCCCCACAGCTTTTGGTGAAACTGCTAACCAAGAACACCTTGCCTGGTAAAGTTTTCCTTCAGAAATGAAAGTGAAATAAAGGTTTTCCCAGACAAATTAAAGGGACTTCATCACCATTAGATGTGCTTTACAAGACACACTGAAGGGACTTCTTCAAGCTGAAATAAAAGGAAGCTCAGAAATAAAATGAAAACATATGAAAATATACAACACACTGGTAAAGGTAAGCATATCACAGATTCAAAATATTATAATATTAATGTATTATAATGTAAGTGGTGATTGTTAACCACTTAAATATAAAGGTTAAATTACAAAAGTTTTTAAAATAACTAGATCCCCTGGAGAGGGCCATGGCAACCCCCTCCAGTATTCTCACCTGAAGAATCCCCATGGACAGAGGAGTCTTCCATGGTCAGAGGAACCTGGCAGGTTACAGTCAGTGGGGTCGCAAAGAGCCGGACATGACTGAACGACTGAGCACAGCACAGCGTAGCTACAATAATTTGTGTGTGTTAGTCGTTTAGCCATGTCCGACTATTTGCAACCCCAAGGACTATAGCCTACCAGGCTCCTCTGTCCATTGAAGACTCCTCTGCCCATGGAATTCTCCAGGCAAGAATCCTGGAGTGGTTTTCCATTTCATTCTCCAGGGGACTTTCCCAACCCAGGGATCAAACCCGAGTCTCCTGCACTGCAGGCAGATTCTCTACCATCTGAGCCACCAGGGAAGCTCTAATTTGATAGCAGATGCACAATATAAGATTATGTAAATCATGACATTAAAAACATAACATAGCTGAGGGGTTGTTAGTAAAAGTATAGAGTTTTATGTGTGATCATAGTTAAGTTGTGACCAGTTCAAAATAGGCTTATATCTCTAAGATGTTTCAAGTAAGTCTCATGTTAACCACGAAACAAAAACCTATACTGTATGCACACAAGATAAAGAGAAAGGGACAAATATATCACTATAAAAAATCATAAATTCACAAAAGAAGATAGGAAAAAAAGGAACAAAGGAACTACAAAAGGGCTAGTAATTGACAAGATGGCCATAGAAAGTCCACACCTATCAATAATTAAATATAAATGGATTAAAGTCTCCGACTAGAAGACATGCAGTGGCAGAATGAAACAAAAAATATCAGGACCCAACTATATGCTGCCAAAAGATACTCACTTTAGCTTCAAGGACACACATTGGGGGAATTCCTTGGTGGTCCAATGGTTAGGACTCCATGTTTTCACTCCCAGGACATGGGTTCAGTCCTTAGTGGAGTTAACTAAGATCCCACAAGTCATGCAGTGCAAACACACACACACAAAAAGGCACACATTGTGTCAAAATGAAGGTATTGAAAAGAGATACTCCACACATATGAGAAACAGAAGAAAGCAGATATAGCTATACCTAATCAGAGAAAATAGACTTTAGGTCCAAAACTGTAACAAAGGGTCAAGAAGATCATTATATAAATTAAAGAGATCAATTCATCAAGAAGATATAACAATTATAAATATATATGCACCCAGCATCAGAACACTTAAATATATTAAGTAAATACTAACAGATGTAAAAGAAGCAATAGACAGCAATACAATAATAGTAGGGAACTTCAGTACTCCACTTTCAGTAATGGATAGATAGATCATCCAGACAGAAAATCAACAAGGAAACATTGGACCTGAATACACTTTAAGCCAAATTATCCAAACAGATCTAATAGAGATACATAGAACATTCCATCCAACAGCAGCAGAATACACATTCTTCTCCACTATACATAGAACAGTCTCCAAAATGGATCATAAGTTAGGTCACAAAACAAGTCTTAGCAAATTTTAAAAGACTGAAATCATACCGAACATCCCTTCTAACCATAATCAATAAAAGAAGAAAAACTGGAAAATGTTCAGATATGCAGAAATTAAACAAACAAGTCAAAGATAAAATTGAGTGGGAAATAAAAAAATATGGAAAGCAAACAAAAATGGAAAGGAAACATAACATACTAAAATTTAGGGGCTGGAGCAAAAAGAAGTTCTATGAGGAAAGTTTATAGGTCATGTTAAGAAAAAAAGGAAGACCTCAAATAAACAGGCTGATTTTATACATCAAGAAGCTAGAAAAACAAGAATAAACTCAGTCCAAAATCAACAGAAGGGAGGAGATACAGATCAGAGCCAAAATAAATGAAATAGAGACCAGAAAACAATAGAAAAGATTGAGAAAGTCAGGAGTTGATTTTTTGAAAAAGTTAATAAAACTGACAAACGTTTAACTAGACTTACCAAGAGAAAAAGAACAAGAAATCAAATAAAATTATAAATGAAAGAGGAGACTTTGCAACTGGTACCAGAGAACTACAAAAGATTGTGAGAGACTGAAATGAACAATTATACATCAACAAAATGGACAACTTAGGGGAAAATGGAAAAATTCTTAAAAACATACACCCAATCTACCAAATCTGAATCATGAAGAAATAGAAAATCATAACAGACCAATAACAAGTAAGGAGATTGAATCAATAATCCAAAACCTTTCAACAGGGGAGTTTGGGGAAGAATGGATATTTGTATACGTATGGCTGAGTTCCTTGGCTGCTCACCTGAAACTATCACAGCATTGTTAATTGACTATGTGTGCTAAGCAGCTTCAGTCATGTCTGACTCTTTGCAGTCCCATGGAACCCTTGTGCACTATTTGTGGGAATATAAATTGATCCGGCCACTATGGAAAACTACATGGAATTTCTTCAAAAAAATTAAAAATAGCTACCACATGATCAGCTATCTCAATAAAGCTGAAATTAAAAAAAAAAAAAGAATTATTTGAGTAAACAACAAATTCTCCTTTTGTTTGAGGAGACAAAAGAATTCTGATAAAAGATGACCATAGAGATGGGGGGGGGGAAATCTACTTGGAAAAGAGAAAGAGTACTTGGTAAGATTAGAGAAGATAGCATGAAGCCCATGGCAAGGTAAGAGTCTCATTTAAAATGACTGTTTATTAGGGGAAAGGGAAGGAAGAAAAAGAGAGCAAGGCAGTTCCTAAGAGAGAGCCTCGTTGGAAGCTTATTAAGAGAGCTGAGCCAATTATGTAATTGAAACCAGAACTAGTTGGGATAAAAGTAGAGGTTTAAAAAGTGAGATCATAAAACCAATCCCAAGTAGGCACAGTGTTTACACAAGGAGATAGAATATGTCCTAAGAGACTTCAGAAGTCTCTTGCCTGTTTTCTAAGTAGGACTTGAGCTGTAATGCCAGAAGGGAGACTTTAGTGCAATGAGTAAGCACATTGCCATTTCATAGTCCTCTGAGATGAGAAATTCCTGTGTGCTTTATATATGGGAAGCTTTCTTTTAAAATGCAACAATGGATGAAATTAGGATGAAAAGCAGCTATTAAAGGTCCTGCAACAGAAACCTTAAGTTGTACTTGATTAGAAAGTTAGTCTAAATAATGTGATTTGTACTTAGCATAATAATGGTTGGGCTTCCCTGGTGACTCAGATGGTAAAGAATCTGCCTGCAGCACGGGAGACCTGAGCTTGATCCCTGGGTTGGAAAGATCCCCTGGAGAAGGGCATGGCAACCCACTCCAATGTTCTTGCCTGGAGAATCCTATGGACAGAGTGAGACTGGCAAGCTACAGTCTAGGGGATTACAAAGAGTCGGATACGACTGAGTGACTAAGCACACAGCACATAAAAATAGTTACCAGGAGGTAAAGTGGGAGAGGTATAAATTGGGAGATTGAGACTGACATATACACATTCCTATATATAAAATAGATAACTAATAATAATCTGCTGTACAGCACAGGGAACTCTACTATTCTGTAATGGCCTCTATGGGAAAAGAATCCAAAAGGGAAAAAAAGAGTGGATATATTTATATGTACAAGATGTATTTTGCTGTATACCTGAAACTAACACAACGTTGTAAATCAACTATACTCCAATAAAAAAAATTTTTTTTTAATAATTAAGGGGGAAAACTCAGGAAGCAAGATAGTTCCCTCATGGACCTAGGGGCCTGTCATCTGTTCACAAACTAAACCAAAACTAGATATTTACTATATTGGTAACTATTTTTTCTTAGTCCCCTGACAAATCTTCAGCTGTTGAACAGAGGCCATTGATCACTTTAAAGAACAGTCGTTACCAGTATCCTAAATGTAATATTAAAAGATGAAAAGAGGCAGTAAGTTAAAAAAATGCTTATAAAACAAGACTATAATTTAATTTTAAGAATTTAAAATGGAATAGTCTATATAAATTTTGTACATCGATTTTTCAAAATATTTTCTTGCCAGTGTACATCTCTCAATTATAAGTTTCAGGGTCCTTTTGTTTGTTTGTTTGTTTAGAAATCTTATTATCATTAGGGTATTGACACTTTTCAAAACAAGTATAATTTTCAGGTATCATACAAGGCAACTTATCATTAAATATCAATATTTATCAATGTTCTGTTTAGTTGAAATGTTAAATTGTAAAAACCATTTTCATTTATAAAAAGTAATAAAAAACCTTATTGATTTTAACTTGCTTTTACAAATATCCTAAGTCTCAAGCTAAACAATACTTTAAGTAGAAAAACACTATTTTTTAAATAATTTGGTATATTATTTTTGTGGTTTATGTACACACATTAACTGGTTTCTTTTATAGCAAACCTGACAAAGTTTATCACATTAGGTATTGTGAAATAAAGGCAAGAGTTCATCACCTTTTAACAAAAATACTCAATGCAACAATTCCAAGAATCAAAGATATTCTTATTTAGTGGTTGATAATGAATTGCCTGCTGTGCTGTGCTTTGCTTAGTCTCTCAGTTATGTACAACTTTTTGTAACCCCATGGGCTGTAGCCTGCCAGGCTCATCCCTCCATGGGATTTTCCAGGCCAAAGAGTACTGGAGTGGGGTGCCATTGCCTTCTCCGATTAAGTTAGAGTGCTGCAAAATTCTGATATTGACATCATCTTTTCAGTTAACTTAATCAGTCCACAATACAGCATACTAAGTCATAAAGTGCAAATCCAAGGAAGATAATACATTCACTAAGTTATAGAACTTTAGCAAATCAATACAGTACTCTTTAACACAATAAAATGTACTTTTACTGGAGCTGTTTATTTTTTTATTTTTATTTTTATTTTATTTATTTTTTTTTTAGGTGTTTTTTTTTTATTTATTATTTTTTTTTTTATTGTTTTTGCCATACATTGTCATGATATCACCATGCGTTTACATATGCTTCCCCTCCGGGTCCCCCCTCCCTCCTCCCTCCCCGCCGGGAAATCTCGCTGCACCAGTCCCGAGCATCAATCCTGGGCTGGCGATTGATTAGACACATGACAATTAACATGCTTCAATGGAGCTGTTTATTTTGTGATAACTTTTACTCCAGAAGTGTTATTTGAGTATGAAATTAAAATGCTATGATTTTTAATGGTGGTTTATAGCAGAACAAATTATTTTATACAGTTCATGTCTTTTTATTTATTTTTTTCCTTTTTTTAAAATTTTCTTTCCTTTATTGTGTTGGTTTTGCCATACAATGACATGAAACTGCCATGGGTTTACATATGCTCCCCCTCCAGAACCCCCCTTCCTCCTCCCTCCCAATTCCCTCCCCCTGGGACATCTCGGTGTACCAGCCCTGAGCATCAATCCTGGGCTGGCGATTGATTACACATATGGTAATTAACATGTTTCAATGCCATTCTCCCATATCATCCCACCCTTGCCCACTTCCACAGAGTCCACAAGTCTGTTCTATACATCTGCGTTTCTTTTGCTGTCTCGCATACAGGGTTCTCATTACCGTCTTTCTAAATTCCATATATATGCGTTAGTATACTGTATTGTTGTTTTTCCTTCTGGCTTACTTCACTCTGGATAATAGGCTCCAGTTCCGTCCACCTGAGTAGAACTGATTCAAATGAATTTTTTTTTAATGCTGAGTAGTATTCCATTGTGTATATGTACCACAGCTTTCTTATCCATTCGTCAGTTGATGGGCATCTAGGTTGCTTCCATGTCCTGGTTATTGTAAACAATGCGGCGATGAACATTGGGGTACACGTGTCTCTTTCAATTCTGGTTTCCTCGGTGTGTATGCCCAGCAGTGGGATTTCTGGGTCATATGGCAGGTCTGTTTGCAGTTTTTTAAGGAATCTCCACACTGTTTTCCATAGTGGCTGTACTAGTTTGCATTCCCACCAACAGTGTAAGAGGGTTCCCTTTTCTCCACATCCTCTCCAGCATTTATTGCTTGTAGACTTTTGGATGGCACCCATTCTGACTTGTGTAAAGAGGTACCTCATTGTGGTTTTGATTTGCATTTCTCTGATAATGAGTGATGTTGAGCATCTTTTCATGTGTCAGTTCATGTCTTTTTAAAATGATACAATTTCTCCTTTAAAAGTGAGTTCTCTCATGTAAGTTCCCTAAGTTTACTGCAGCAGGGCAGTGGTGCCTACGTAGAGGTGGATCTGCTTGGTTCTGGCATTGGTACAAAGCCAAGTAGAGTTCCAATGCACAAAAAGCTTTAAGATTCTACCTTAAGGAGGTTTAATCAGCCAATATCAATTTCCAAGTATACTTTTCAAAAATTGATGAATTTTTGCATTAATACTGAAATCCTCAAAACCAGTCATTTCAGTTCAGTTCAGTTCAGTTATTCAGTTCAGAACAGTTCAGTCACTCAGTCATGTCTTGACTATTTGCGACCCCATGAACCACAAAACGCCAGGCCTCCCTGTCCATCACCAACTCCTGGAGTCCACCCATACTCATGTCCATCGAGTCGGTGATGCCATCCAGCCATCTCATCCTCTGTCGTCCCCTTCTCCTCCTGCCCCCAATCCTTCCCAGCATCAGGGTCTTTTCCAATGAGTCAGCTCCTCGCATGAGGTGGCCAAAGTATTGGAGTTTCAGTTGCAACATCAGTCCTTCCAATGAACACCCAGGACTGATCTCCTTTAGGATGGACTGATTGGATCTCCTTGCAGCCCAAGGGACTCTAGGAGTCATCTCCAACACTACAGTTCAAAAGCATCAATTCTTTGGCGCTCAGCCTTTTTCACTGTCCAACTCTCACATCCATACATGACTACTGGAAAAACCATAGCCTTGACTAGACGGACCTTTGTTGGCAAAGTAATGTCTCTGCTTTTCAATATGCTATCCAGGTTGGTCATAACTTTCCTTCCAAGGAGTAGGCGTCTTTTGATTTCATGGCTGCAGTCACCATCTGCAGTGATTTTGGAGCCCCAAAAATAAAGTCAGCCACTGTTCCCACTGTTTCCCCATCTATTTGCCATGAAGTGATGGGACCAGATGCCATGATCTTAGTTTTCTTAATGTTGAGCTTTAAGCCAACTTTTTCACTCTCCTCTTTCACTTTCATCAAGAGGCTTTTTAGTTCCTCTTCACTTTTTGCCATAAGGGTGGTGTCATCTGCATATCTGAGGTTATTGATATTTCTTCCAGCAATCTTGATTCCAGCTTGTGCTTCTTCCAGCCCAGCATTTCTCATGATGTACTCGGTGTATAAGTTAAATAAGCAGTTATTCAGTTGTGTCCAACTCTTTGCAACCCTATGGATTGCAGCATGCCAGGCTCCTCTGTCCTTCACCAACTCCCAAAGCTTGCTCAAACTCATGTCCATTGAGTCAATGATGCCATCAAACCATCTTATCCTCTGTCGTCCCCTTCTCCTCCTGCCTTCAATCTTGTCCAGCATCAGGGTCTTCTCCAATGAGTCAGTTCTTTGCATCAGGTGGCCAAAGTATTTGAGCTTCAGCATCAGTCCTTCCCATGAATATTCAGGACTGACTTCCTTTAGGATTGATTGGTTTGATCTCCTTGAAGCCCAAGGGATTCTCAAGAATCTTCTCCAACACCACAGTTCAAAACACCATCACTTCTCCAGTGCTCAGCTTTCTTTACCATCCAACTCTCACATCCATACATGACCACTGGAAAAACCATAGCCTTGACTAGACGGACCTTTGTTGGCAAAGTAATGTCTCTGCTTTTCAATATGCTATCTAGGTTGTCATAACCTTCCTTCCAAGGAGTAAGCATCTTTTAATTTCATGGCTGCAATCACCATCTGCAGTGATTTTGGAGCCCAAAAGAATAAAGTCTGCCATTGTTTCCACTGTTTCCCCATCTATCCGCCATGAAGTGATGGGACCAGATGCCATGATCTTAGTTTTCTGAATGTTGAGCTTTAAGCCAACTTTTTCACTCTCCTCTTTCACTTTCATCAAGAGGCTTTTTAGTTCCTCTTCACTTTCTGCCAAAAGTTGGTAAGTATTCACAAACTCCAGGGTTTCAGTTTAGGTAAAGCTGCTTATAAGAGCTCAGGTTCTCCAACTCTTTTGCTTTCTCAGATAATAATGGCAGACTCTCTTTTTACCTTCAGGTTCTCACATTCTATCTCCATACAGTCCATGGGGTCGCGAAGAGTTGGACACAACTGAGCGACTTCACTTTCACTTTTCACTTTCATGCATTGGAGAAGGAAATGGCAACCCACTCCAGTGTTCTTGCCTGGAGAATCCCAGGGATGGGGGAGCCTGGTGGGCTCCCGTATGGGGTCGCACAGAGTCGGACACGACTGAAGCGAGCAGCAACTCTGTGAAAAACAGGGATTCCATCATCTACTTTTTGGAATTAGTATGAAGACAGTCTGGAAAGTCCATGCAGTGCTTAGCACATGGTAGTCTCAAGAAACTCAAGTAGAGATGACTCAGAGCCTCAGAGATCATCTAATGCACTTACCTCCTTTGCATATAAATGAGTCCAGAAAATTATAGAAACTGCCCAGAGTTATATATTGAGTATTGGATTTATATTCCATCCCAGATCTCTGAAGTCTCAGAGCTGTTTCAGCAGAAAACCCCTGCAGACTGTGGCAGCATAAAAACAAATACAAGGGCCAATCATGAAGGCACATTTCCTAGTGAAGTCTTCCAGTGAAATTAGTATGAGGCTAAGTTGGAGAGGAGGAAAGGGAAGAAGAGACATAAAATAATATCTTTTATAAATGTGTTCAGGAATATATCACAGCCCCCTCCTGCCCAAATCTTCTAATTAAGGGTTTTATTTTTTGGTAAAATAGATTCTGATACATTCACATAACAGAACATTATCCAACCACTTAAATATACGAGGTGGAAGTGAATGGGAAAAACGTTTGCAAATGATAAGACTGACAAGGGGTTAATTTCAAAAATACATAAACAGCTCGTACAGCCCTACATCAAAGAAACAAACAACCTGGTTAAAAAATTGGCAGAAGACCTGAATCGACATTTTTCCAAAGAAGACTTACAGATGACCAACAGGCACAAGAAAAGATGCTCAGAATCTTCAATCATAAAAGAAATGCAAATCAAAACCACTGTGAGGTATTGACTCACACCTGCTAGAATTGCTATCATGAAAAAGACAACAAATTAAAATGTTGGTGAGAATGAGTAGGCTAATGAGTAGTATTACTCCTCAGCCATAAAATGGAGTGAAATTTTGCATTTGTAGCAACATGCATAGACTTAGAGGGTATTATGCTCAGTAAGATAAGTCAGACAGAGATAAATACTATGTGAGATCATTTATATGTTGAATCTAAAAAATAAAACAAGCTAGTAAAACAAGAAGAAACATATTAACACTTCTAGAGAACAAGCTAGTGGTTACCAGTGGGGAGAAAAGAAGGGAGAGGCAAGACAAGAGTTGGCAATTAAGAGGCAGAAATTACTATGTATAAAATAAATAAACTACAAAGATGTATTGTAGCACAGGTGATATAGGCAATGTCTTATAATGACCATAAATGGAATATAACCTGTAAAATTATGAATCGCTACATTATATACCTAAAGTTATGTAATAATTCTACATCAACTATACCTCAGTAAAGAAAGATAAAATAAGTGCTTAGATAAACAAGCATTAGCATAGAAAGATGTGCCTAATATATTTAGGGAAGAAAGAAAACAGCTGCATAGTATCTACAATGCTGGTCCTATTTTTGTTTTATGTGTATATAAACATGGTAATAAGTCTGGAAGGACATCTTTCAGACTATTAGTAATGGTTATCCTTCCATGTTGTAAAGATTTTTCCCCTTTTATTTTATGAGAATTGTTTAAATTCTCAGGGATATCTATGACTTTGAGCATTAGGAAAAAATAAAGCTTTTAGTTAAAATAAAAAATGCCATTGAAACAATTAATGATTAATTACATAAAAGTATAATTACTCATATATATACAGAACCAAAGTGAAAAAGAAAAGTATAATGAAAAATTAAAAGCTTTAAGGAAAATGAAAACATGCAGTCCCTTCTTTTCTTAAAGATGATTGTTATCTAATAGCATTTCCTTTATTTAAGCAGAGAAAATGAAACAACAGACAAAGCACATTTAATGTTCTAGTGGAACATCTTTTCCCCGTATCTCTGATTTAACAAAAAAAGCAAAGCAGGCTATCTTGGAATCAGATATGAAAACTCTCCCTGACCGCAGATCTAAAAAGGAAATAAACCTAAATTACGCCCCACAGCACATGTACAACTGCCCTGCAGTGTTTCCGTCTACTGTTACTGTGTGTGTTAGTGTTAAGGCTCTTTAACTAGTCTGCAAACCCCTTGAAATGGTCAACCAAAGAGTGTACTAAGTGCACATATACATTTTCTGGGGAGAAGGAAAGTGATCTTTTAACACTCTTTTCCTACCCCCCAAATATAAACCACAACATTTATCTATTCATACATATCCAAATATTCAACAGACATTGACAGTCTTCCTTGCCATTCATTGTTATACATATAGTAGGAATGTCATTAGATGACTTACATGCCTCATTTCTTGTTCTTACAGCAATACTGTAAGTAAAGATTATCCCTATTTTCCCAGTGAGGAGTAT
The DNA here is from genome assembly GCA_007570785.1 of Antilocapra americana. Lineage (NCBI taxonomy): Eukaryota > Metazoa > Chordata > Mammalia > Artiodactyla > Antilocapridae > Antilocapra > Antilocapra americana. The sequence goes on from ML661896.1 coordinate 18,702,414, forward strand.
GGAGAATTAAGGTTATCATATTCTTTGATGTTTCTGTCACCGAGTCTTGGGGGGTCTCTGCCTCTTCCCCTTGAATCTAGATGGGCACTCTGACTAATTGGACCAACTAAATAAGATGAAATTGACACTGTGTACATTTCCAGGCCCAGGTCTTAAGAGACAGCAGCTTCTATTTCCTGTCCTATGGAATAATAGTCCTTATAAGCCAGCCATCACTGTTGCGAGGAAGCCAGTGTAGCTCCACAGAGACGCCCTCATGGAGAGGAACTGAGCTCCCTGTAGAAAGTCAGCACCAACCTGACAGTTTGTGTTCACTCGTGAGTGAACTGTCAGGAAGCAGATCTTCTAGACCCTGTCCAACCAGCCCAACTAATGCTCTGTGGAGCAGAGATGAGCCATCATCTCCATTGCACCTGTAGTAGGCAGAATGATGGAACAGGATTTACTTCCTAAATTTTAGAACTTGTAAGTAGGTAGTCTTACATGGCAAAGGAGAATTAAGGTTGCAGATGGAATTCAGATTGCTTATCAGCTCACCTTTATAGAGAGATTCATTCCGGATTATCTAGAGTAGGTCCAATGTTATCACAAGGATCCTTAAGAGAGAAGCAGGAGAAGGTCACAGTGATTCATTGGGGGAATGACTTGACTTGCTCTTGCTGGCTTTGAAGATGGAGGAAGGATCCATGAGCCAAGGAAGGCAGGTACCCTCTAGAAGCTAAAAAAGACAAACCAGTTCCCTCCTAGGGATTCCAGAAGGGTGTATAACCTTGCAACACTTGATTTTAGCTTAGTGGTTAACTGTGTTGCATTTCTAAACTTCAGAACTGTGAGACAGTGTATCTGTGTTGTTTGAAGCCACTGAATTTGTGGTAATTTGTTACAGCAGCCATAGAAAACTAATACAGACCCCTCTCCTCACGTTGCGTATTTGTGAGCAAAATATTGTTTGTTTGTTTGCTTTTAATTTTCTTGACCTTATTGTGTCGGTTTTGCCATACAATGACATGAAACCGCCATGGGTGTACACATGCTCCCCCTCCAGAACCCCCCTCCCTCCTCCCTCCCGACTCCCTCCCCCTGGGACATCTCGGTGCACCAGCCCCGAGCGTCAACCCTGGGCCGGCGATTGATTTCACATATGGTAATCAACATGTTTCAGTGTTTTAAACCACTACCTTTGGAGCTGGTTTGTTCCTCAGTGAAAGATAATTGAAATAAGAAAATTAAGGCTAGAGTAATTAAATAATCTCTCCAAGTGATCCAAAAAGTTCAATTACCTGGCCCTGGTATTACATGCTATGAAAATTCTCAAACACCTCCACTGTCAGAATTTCATCTGCTATTTCCGCCTTTGGACTCCATCACTTATTTCTTGGCTGCTCCCTGATTCTGCCCTCCTAGGAATCTCAAGTGTTCTTGTGCCAAATCCAGTATGCCCTTCTCCCTGTCCTCTCTCTCGGCAGTGACACTGCTGACCACCACATCTTTTTTCTCCAAAAAAGTATTACTTGAAGTATTACTTCAAGGTCAACATATTTAAATCTAAACATATCATTTCTTTTAAATGATGACTATTTTAACAATTAATAGTACATAAGAGAGCTACTAAAGACTCTTTAGTAAGCTATTGAACATTTTTATGAATGCCTAGGGCTTTCTTTTTTAAACCTATTTGAGATGCTTTATAGATTTAATTTTCTATGTTTAAGTATCTTTTTACACTGGGTCCATAAATGCTCTTTTAAATTAGTGATAGTGAAAATAGTTATCCTGGAGATAATTATATTTAGTGGTTAGGTTTTACAATAAAGCTGTTTTAATCAGCTTGTTTAATACTCTTTACTGATCATTATGGCTTCTCAGGTGGCTTTAGTGGTAAAGAACTTGCCTACCAATGCAGGAGACATAAGAGACAAGGGTTCAGTCCCTGGGTTGGGAAGATCCCCTGGCAACCCACTCCAGTATTCTTGCCTGGAGAATCCCATGGTCAGAGGAGCCTGGCGGGCTACAGTCCATGGGGTTGCACAGAGTCAGACGCGACTGAAGCAACTTGGCATGCACACACACACACACACACACACTGATCATTATAGCACCAGATAAGAAAAGTTAAGTTTTTCAGGCAAGGATGAGATCACTTAACTGTTCCAAAAGTAAATTTCTTAGCAAATCGTCCCCCAAAATGTCCAAAGTGAAGTGACAATTGGTTGAAAAATAATTTCCCTTCATTCTTCCTTGTTTGTTGAGGATCATCTGATGTTTTTAAAACCCACAGTATGAGTATGATTTCAAGAAAATCCTGTTCTCCTGAGTGAAGACAGTGAGTGCAGTTTCAGAGCAACTCTGTGGCCTACCAATCCAAAGACAGAGTCAGTGGAACCATGGCCCACATCAGGAAACAATGAAGCAAGTAGCCTTTGACTCACACCTCTCAATCCTGTGATACCCCCAAAACTTTGGCTAGGAATCTAAAGAGATGGCAGGTGCAGTATAACCTGTCACATGGTGCTATTTGTCAAAATGATAAACACGGCTTTTGAATTTTATATTGCTCAAATAGGGGGGCAAACAGGAACTTATTACTCAGTGAGCGAGCTGTCTTAGTCGACCATTTTGTGTTCTAACTGCAGTTTCAGTAAATGAGAAGAATTGACACAATGTCCACTGAAAAGATGGATAAAATAGAAAGGAAACTAGAAGCTCAGCTTCATCAACAGAGTGAATGAAAACATTCCAAGAAGGGTTGGGGAAGCTTATAATCTTACAAAGATGTAAAATTCACTGGGTGACAGAGTGACTGATCTCTGTTTTCCCAGAGGGTACCCATGAAAATAGCTTTGGGAGCAAGTTATTAATAATAAGGACACACAGGACTCTTTCCATTGCAAATGATGGAAAATCCAACTCAAACATCATTAAGAAAAATACTTTGTTGCTTCATTCATCTGCAGGCTCAAGGACTCTTCTAGCTTCAGGAATAACTTGCTCCAAGGACTAAACACAATGTTCTCTAAGCTCAGTTCATCTCCAAATATCAGTTCTGTCCCCTTATGTGTTTTGGCTTCATCCTGAGGTTATCTCCAAGAATATAATGGAAAAGAAGAAGTGGAAATGGTCCTTCTTATACAAATAAGGTTGGGCAGAAGGAAGTGGTTTCCCAAAGATACTAGATAGGGTGGAAGTGTACATTGAGCAGCCTTGTGTTAACTATGATAGTACTGGTATAATGTGTTAGTAAGAGACATTATGAGTATTGTTTGTATTTTTTAAAATAAGCAGAATCATTTAGTTGTATAAGCATGTATGATCTGATATACAAATATGTAAAATATCAAGCCCAACCACTTGGTTACCTAGTGAGATGCTGACTGTGGTTCCCTTTAAGTCAGTTTATGTTCTTCCAACTTTATCTCCCACAAGAACTGTCCACACAAACTTTGCTCCAGCATCACCAATCAGCTAATCTGGATTGGTTACCTCTATACCTTGATCTTCTCAGTTTCTACTACTTGGAATATCCCCTTCCCCTCTTCATTCTTTGCTATCTAAATTTTCCTTTTCTGAGGCTTATTCACAATTATTTCCTCTATGAAGCAATTGAGAAATAATAATCATGTCTCCTAAATTTTCTCATAATTTTTAAATTAAAATTTGCAGTTTCCCCACCAATTGTGACTCTCCAGACCATGGAAGATACCATTTTGATGACTGACCATTTTGAATGAACACTGGGCACTGTATCTTCACTCTTTTGCACTTGTAACTCTTCCAACTTACAGTCATATAAGCATAAAGCTTTGCTTCTAGGAAATATTCAGTAAATGTTTGGGAAATAGAACTTAACTGAATGAAGGGCAAATCCTAAAAGTAAGCTAATGACGGTGGTAACTGATCAAAGCTAATGTGAGTAAAGAATACATACTTCTAAGATGAACATTTAAAATATGATTCCTGCCCCCAAAAAGTGTGTTTTCACAAAATGTGAAATAAAATCTTACCATATAGAAAAGCTGTCCCTGAAGAAATGGTTGAAAACCATTTAAAGCAAAATACTGGCATTTAACTAGTCCCAATCCTAAGAAATAAAACATTATAATAGATTTATTTATTTAGAAAATGTAATATGTGACAGGTGATCTTTTTAAAGAGTGAGGGAAATCCATTCTCATAACTAGAGCTTGCTGGGAATAATTTCTGAAATTGTAGGCAGTTATTGTATATAATTTTAGCTATAATTTTAGATGACCTTATAGCTTTGGGAATTGCACTATTTTATAGCCTAGAAGTGATTACATAAAATCGTGTTTAAATGATTACAATAAACTACACAGGTAGTAATGTTTGCTACTTTGCAAAACGTTTAGCCCAGGAGACTCTTTAAAGCTGAATGGAACAGAAAATGCTGGTAGTCATGTTAGACTGTTCATCCAGTAAATATCAGCACTCACTGGCTACTACAGTGAGCAGTGTTTGCTCTGAATCCCATATCTCATTTACCACTTAACACCAGAGCAGCCAGTTGCGTCCTTGAAAAATAGAACAGATTAGTAATTTAACATCATTTAGTTTATTTAGCATCATAAAGATCTCCTCACCTGAACCACATTTTCATTTTAATTTTCAGTGTTCTAGTTTGAAGACAATAATTTTTTAATTCATTTAGGCCAATCAATGAAGGAGATACAAAACCAACATAAAACTTTTTAAATGTCTCTTAATTTAGCTTATATAAAACTTCCAAGTTTTTAAGAATCTCAATGAATAAAAACAGAAGAAATTATATACAATCCCAATAAAATAATAAATGTAGTCAGTAAACATTAATGGCTATTAACAACACTAGGTGAAATGTTCATGGAAAACTTTATAATGGATAGGTCAGGTTGACAACACCTAAAACCATTGATCAATCTTAGCATCATTAAAAGTTTGTGATACACTTGTGATTTTTTTCTTCTATTACTGTGCAACATATCACTCCACAGCTTAGTGGATTAAAACAAATATTTATCCTTTCACATGGTTTCTCTGATCACAAATTCAACAGTGGTTTAGCTGGGCAGTTCTAGCTCAAGGAATCTTGAGGTTGCAGTCAAGACGTCAGCTAGGGTAACAACCCTCTGAGTTCCTGCCTGAGACTGGAGGGTCCACTTCCATAATGGTTCACTCACATGACTATTGGCAGGAGGCCTCAATCCATCATGTGGCTTTCTCCGTAGGGCCACTGGAGTGTGTGCATCTGCCGGAACATCAGCTGTCCCCAGATTGAGTGATCCAAGAGAAAGAGAGGAAAAATCTACAAAGTCTTTTATGTCACATATCATCATTTCTGTATGTGCCATTGGCTTACAAGTCAGTTCTATTCAGTTTAGGAGAGAACTGACTATATGAGGACATGAATACAAGAAAGTGAGGGGCAGCAGGGGCCAATTTGGTGGTCAGGGGCCAACTTGGTGGTCAGCTAGCACAAATGGGAAGCAATCCTCCAAAGTATTCTTGCCTCTTCTCCTGTAAAACCAATCCAGAATCGAATCAAACATGTAGGTCTAACTACTAGTACCTAAGAAATTAGGAAGAGGTCAGCAGTGGCCACAGAACTGGAAAAGGTCAGTTTTCATTCCAATTCCTAAGAAAGGCAATGCCAAAGAATGCTCAAACTACCACACAATTGCACTTATCTCACACGATAGTAATGCTCAAAATTCTCCAAGCCAGGCTTCAATAGTACATGAATCGTGAACTTTCAGATGTTCAAGCTGGAGTTAGGAAAGGCAGAGGAACCAGAGATCAAATTGCCAACATCCACTGGATCATCAAAAAAGCAAGAGAGTTCCAGAAAAGCATCTATTTCTGCTTTATTGACTATGCCAAAGCCTTTGACTGTGTGGACCACAGCAAACTGTGGAAAATTCTGAAAGAGATCGGAATACCAGACCACCTGACCTGCCTCTTGCAAAATGTGTATGCAGGTCAGGAAGCAACAGTTAGAGCTGGACACGGAACAACAGACTGGTTCCAAATCGGGAAAGGAGTACATCAAGGCTGTATATTGTCACCCTGCTTATTTAACTTATATGCAGAGTATATCATGAGAAATGCTGGGCTGGAAGAAGCACAAGGTGGAATCAAGATTTCCAGGAGAAATATCAATAACCTTAGATAGGCAGATGACACCACCCTTATGACAGGAAGTGAAGAAGAACTAAAGAGCCTCTTGATGAAAGTGAAAGAGGAGAGTGAAAAAATTGGCCTAAACCTCAACATTCAGAAAACTAAGATCATGGCATCTGGTCCCATCACTTCATGGCGGATAGATGGGGAAACAACGTAAACAGTAACAGACTTTCTTTTGGGGGGGCTCCAAAATCATTGCAGATGGTGGCAGCCATGAAATTAAAACACAGTTGCTCCTTGGAAGAAAAGTTATGACCAACTCAGGCAGTTTATTAAAAAGCAGAGACATTGCTTTGCCAACAACGGTCTGTCTAGTCAAAGCTATGGTTTTTCAAGTAGTCGTGTATGGGTGTAAGAGTTGGACTATAAAGAAAGCTGAGCACTGAAGAATTGATGCTTTTGAACTGTGGTGTTGGAGAAGACTCTTGAGAGTCCCTTGGACTGCAAGGAGATCCAACCAGGCAATCCTAAAGCAAATCAGTACTGAATATTCATTGGAAGGACTAATGCTGAAGCTGAAACTCCAATACTTTGGCCACTTGATGGGAAGAACTGACTCATTGGAAGAGACCCTGATGCTGGGAAAGATTGAAAGCGTGAGGAGAAGGGGACGACAGAGGATGAGAAATTTGGATGGCATCACCAACTCGATGCACAGGAGTTTCAGTAAACTCCAAGAGTTGGTGATGGACAGGGAGGCCTGGCGTGCTGCAGTCCATGGGGTCCCAAAAAGTCGGACACAACTGAGGGACTGAACTGAATTGAACTGAAGGAATGGGTGAATAAGTGCTAAGTCACTTCAGTTGTATCTGACTCTTTGCAACCCCATGGACTGTAGCCCACCAGGCTCTTCTGTCCATGGGATTCTCCAGGCAAGAATACTGGAGTGGGTTGCCATGCCCTTCTCCAGAGAATGGGTAGAGGAACACATTAAACAACACAAGAAGAAAACAATTAGTCAATTCTAGAATGTGGGTCAATCTAAAGAACAAGATTTGATTTCTTCAGTTAATATATAACGAAGGGGGAAAGTTATAGATTAAAAGAGATTTAAGAGATATTAGCTCAGTCAATAAAGAATCTGTCTGCAATGCAGGAGACTGGGGTTTGATTCCTGGGTCAAGAAGATCCCCTGGAAAAGGAAACAACAACCTATTCCAGTTTTGTTGCCTGGAAAATCCCATGGACAGAGGAGCCTGTCAGGCTACAGTCCATGGGGTCACAGCAGTCGGATACAACTTAGTAACTAAACCACCACCAAGAGATGTTAACGACTAAATGATAACGATTTCAATGTATCAATTACAAAAAGACTTTTGTTCATAGTTGTGAAAATTTCAAGGACTGAGTGTTAAGGTGATATTAAAGAATTATTGTTAGGCATATTCCGTAAGACAGTGGTATTGTAGGTGGATATATATACACCCTTATTTCTTATAGTTATATGCTGAAGTATTTACAGTTGAAATGCTACAGTATCTTTTTATTTTTACTTTTTAAATTGAACTATTCAGTTCAGTTCAGTTGCTCAGTTGTGTCTGACTCTTTGCGACCCCATAAACTGCAGCATACCAGGCCTTCCTGTCCATCACCAACTCCCGCAGCTACTCAAATTCACGTCCATTGAGTCAGTGATGCCATCTAACCATCTCATCCTCTGTCATCCCCTTCTCCTCCCGCCTTCAACTTTCGCAGCTTCAGGGTCTCTTCAAATGAGTCAGTTCTTCACATCAGGTGGCCAAAGTATTGGAGTTTCAGCTTCAGCATCAGTCCTTCCTACGAATATTCAGGACTGATTTCCTTTAGGATGGACTATATTGAACTATAGTTGATTTATAACATTGTGTTAGTTTCAAGTGTACACTAAGTGGTTCAGTTGTTGTTGTTGTTGCTGCTGCTCAGTCCTAAGTCATGTTCGACTCTTTGCAACCCCATGAACTACAGCATGCCAGGCTTCCCTGTCCTTCACTATCTCCCCAACTTTGCTCAGAGTCATGTCCATTGAGTCAGTGATGCTATCCAACCATCTCATCCTCTGCCACCCTCTTCTTTTGACTTCTACCTTCCCAGCATCAGGGTCTTTTCCAGTGAGTCAGCCCTTCACATCAGGTAGCCAAATTATTGGAGTTTTAGCTGCAGCACCAGTCCTCCAATGAATATTCAAGACGGATTTCCTTTAGGATTGACTGATTTCATCTCCTTCCTATCCAAGGAACTCTCAAGAGTCTTCTCCGACACCACAATTCAAAGATACCAGTTCTTCGGCATTCAGACTTCTTCATAATCCACCTCTCACATCCATACATAACTATATGGATCTTTGCTGGCAAAAATGCATATACACATACCTATTCTTTTTCAAATTCTTTTCCCATTTAGGTTATCACAGAATATTGATCAGAGCTTCCTGTGCTATACATTAGATCCTTGTTGGTTATCCATTATAAATATAATAGTGTGTATAAATAATATAACAAAAGTAACCAAGAGTTGTGGGGATAGATTAAAGCAAGACTGGCAAAAAAATGAAAACTTCTGAACACTAACTTATATAGTTATGGGAGCTCATTTTACTAGTTTCTGTAGTTCTGAGTATGTTTGAAAAATCTGTACAGTTTTAAGCTACTGGAAATTTGGGGTTAATTACAGCAAATGGCATTATCTAAGGGGTAGCCAAAGAGGGACTGGAGGGTTTTTAGCTGCATTAGAAGATGGGGTGGGTCTGCAGCTGTGGTTCTACACTTCTGTGATCTTGAAGTCTATGGCATGAGAAGAGATGGACAAGGAGGTAAGGGCAGGGTGGAAGAGGTAGGGAGTCATTTCAGAGTCAGTGCAAAAGTATGTATATAATGGTGCTAACCATTACTTCTGGGAGAGTGACAGTAAGACCAGAAAGGAAGGAAAAATCCTGCACTCATGCATGCCACATCCTAGGATAATCTGCAGTTGCTTCCTGTCTGATCGCCACTGTTTCCTGTGCAATTCCCCTCCCTGAAATGATAAATTTCTTATCATTTGAACTCAAATTTCCCTAACCTCTATAAAAGGTTTTGTTCTGTTTACAGTTTAAGATTTGTTTTCATGTTTTCAGGGTGAGAAGGTAATAGTTGATTTTGCTCTTCTTTTCAATCTTAATTTCTCTTAGGAATATCGTGACAGTATGTCTGTGTTTGATCATATTTGGAAACTTGGAGAAAGCCACTACATAAATATCAAGTGATAAATCGAGTGTCACAAAAAAAGACTAAGAAAGACTTTTATTTCTTATAACTATTTTTAATCCACATATTTTTAACATATCTGTATTTAACTTAAGTGAAAGGTCTCAGGGCTGACTTTAGAAGGTTATTTAAAATGTTTATGTCTTTCTGGGCCTTTCCTGAATGGAAATATTAGCAATTAGAAAACTCTAAATTCATAAAAAAGAAAGAATATTATACAGCGGAATGGAAGCCTTAGACTCAAATCATCACAGAAATGGTCTTATGAAAACCTTGCTAGTAAAAGGTGGTATTTTATCCCAAAATAGTATAGAATTACATAGGTATTCATGGATCAGAAAGAGTCTTCCTGATGGTCAGTTCAAATGTGCTGTCTTTGGAAGTGGTGGTTAAAAAAGAGGAGAGGTAGTCAATTATATCTCAATAAACCTGGGAGAGAGAAAGAAAGAAAGAACAAAGGTAGCAAGCTTCAGTGTCCATAACTAAAATAAAGTTAATTACATGGCCAACTGTTTAGAACATATAAAAACACTCCATTGTGTGTGTGTGTGTGTGTGTGTGTATAATGCTTCTGTTTAGGGAATTTGTTTAATTTCTTTCTATACCCTCTACATAGGGCTGTCACAGTGATTTCAAATAAAGAAGTCAAAACCCAGGCCGCTAATGAAAAATTTAAAAATATATTAGTTTTGAAATTTAAAATTCTGTCAAACTGATCACCTGGGGTTATGTAGCACCATTTATCCTGATTTAATTAAAATACAGTGTTCAATAAGGAATAATTAAGTAAAACAGTACATATTTTCTTACCAAAGTGGCCCTGTTTTCTAACCCATTGGTGAGCTAAATGTGTGTGTGCAAGCAAGAACAGTGGCTGGGCTCTTTCCGGGCTGCAGTCAGTAATGCATCCCTCTCTTGATGCTTCCAATGGTCCACAGAATGTTCTGCATTGGCTGGCAGCTTGTCACACAGGCTGACTTTCAGGCCCTACCCAGTACCTACTGAGTCAGAAACTATGTTTTGACAGGATCCCTAGGTGACTGAGCAGAATGGTACATTTTGAGAAGCGCTGCTCTAGAATTCATGAGAATGCTTCTAATTTCTTTTCTCACCTTTCACTTCAAGTTTTACCACCAGATGTTTCTGTCTCAGTCTCAGAGATTTTTCCTCTCCATGTCTGAACTAGGCTTTTAGAATATCAAATATAGATAGCATCCTGGTGTAGACCCTAGCTCCTCAAACTGTAAGTCCCTCTAGGGCAAGGGAACAGGTCCAAAATCATGTCTATGTCCACTTCAGTTCCTGCCACATAGTAAAAACTCAAGTACTTTTTGGAGAATGAATAAAGTGAATGGCTAAGAACCTGTCTTTTGATACCAAATGAAGGAAGTATGCAGCTTGACTCCTCCACTTACTAGCTGTACTAATACAGGAATCACAATCCCTTTCTCAAAGAATTCGTTTGAAGATTAAATGAAACTAAATGTACCTGGCATTATATATGTATTCCATCACAAGGGCTTTGGGATTTTTCCATATATTAATAAAAGTAGTACTGTATCTTTTCCATTTTTAACTATTGTCCCCAGCCTTCCCTGGTGGCTCACTTGGTAAAGAATCTGCTTGCAAATCAGGAAACCCAGGTTTGATTCTTGGGTCAGGAAGATCCCTTGGCAAAGGGAATGGCAACCCACTCCAGTATTCTTGCCTGGGAAAACCCATGGACAGAGGAGCCTGGTGGGGTACAGTACATGGGGGTCACAAAAAATCAAACACAACTTTGCGACTTAACCACCACCCCTGTCTTAGTCTGCTTGGGCTGCCATAAAAATGTACTCATTCTGGGTAGCTTAAACAATAGAATATTATTTTCTCAAAGTCTAAGATCAAGGTTCCAGCAGGGTTCGGTTTCTGATGAGGACTCTCTTCTTGACTTGGGGATAGCCAGCTTCTCACATATCCTCACATGGTAGAGAGCTCTCCAGTATCTCTTCTTCTTTTATAAGAGTAACAACCCCATCAGATAAGGAATGCCCCGCTCTGACCTCATTTTAACCTTAATTATCTGTTAAAGTCTCCTGTCTCCAAATACAGTCACTTTAAGACTTAGGGTTTCAACAGACAAATTTTGGGGAGACATATTTCAGGCCATAGCAATCTCCATACATGGCACTGCAGTACTCATAATAAATATTGGCTTCCCATGTGGTGCTGGTGGTAAAGAACCCACCTTCCAATAGGGGAGACATAAGAGACACAGGCTGATCCCTGGGTCGGGAAGATCCCCTGGAGGAGGGCATGGCAATCCACTCCAGTATTCTTGCCTGGAGAATCCAACAGACAGTGGAGCCTCGTGGGCTGCAGTCCATAGGGTAACAAAGAGTCGGACATGACTGAAATGACTTAGCACTTAGCAAACACATTAGGTATACCTACATTGATAAAGGCAACATGATTTGTGTTTCTTTGGCTCTATAATATCTTAATGTTTCCCTCATTTTAAATTTTGTGTTTACTTTGTGTTATTTGTATCTCTTCTCTAATAATTACTCTTTATTCTAGGTTCCTTGGACTTTAACACAATTTAGCTATGTTTATGAGAAATGCTGGGCTGGAAGAAGCACAAGCTGGAATCAAGATTGCCAGGAGAAATATCAATAACCTCAGATATGCAGATGACACCACCCTTATGGCAGAAAGAGAAGGGGAACTAAAAACCCTCTTGATGAAAGTGAAAGAGGAGGGTGAAAAAGTTGGCTTAAAGCTCAGCAGTTAGAAAACTAAGATCCTGGCATGCGGTCCCACCACTTCATGGCAAATAGATGGGGAAACAGTGGAAACAGTGGCAGACTTTATTTTTGAGAGGCTCCAAAATCACTGCAGATGGTAATTGCAGCCATGAAATTAAAATACACTTACTCCTTGGAAGGAAAGTTATGACCAACCTAGATAGCATATTAAAAAGCAGAGACATTACTTTGCCAACAAAGGTCCGACTAGTCAAGGCTATGGTTTTTCCAGTAGTCATGTATGGATGTGAGAGTTGAACAGTGAAGAAATCTGAGTGCCAAAGAATAGATGCTTTTGAACTGTGATGTTGGAAAAGACTCGAGAGTCCCTTGGACTGCAAGGAGATCCAACCAGTCCATCCTAAAGGAGATCAGTCCTGAATATTCATTGGAAGGACTGATGTTGAAGCTGAAACTCCAGTACTTTGGCCACCTCATGCGAAGAGTTGACTCATTGGAAAAGACCCTGATACTGGGAAAGATTGAGGGCAGGAGGAGAAGGGGACGACATAGGATGAGATGGCTGGATGGCATCACTGACTTGATAGACATGAGTTTGGGTAAAGTCTGGGAGTTGGTAATGGACAGGGAGGCCTGGCGTGCTGCGATTCATGAGGTCCCAAAGAATCAGACACGACTAAGTTACTGAACTGAACTGAACTGATATTTCTTCAAATTTTCTTGGGTTAAGGAAATAAGATGTCAGAACTGCAGGTGATACTTAGACACATTTCCTATCCTATATCAAGATAACAATAGTTTAAAGATATAAATAAGTCATTCTAAAATTTTACTTTCCTAAACAATATACAAACTAGCATTCCTCCTTTAATTTTTGAATTCATCTCTGACTATGCTCTTGCTCCCTTATTCTAGATCTTAAAAAATCATAAAATACTTTTAAAAGAGTTACTATCCATCTGTGACTAGCAACATTTATATTTTAAATGGACAGAATTTTCACCTAATCTCTAGATACTGATATATTCTGTGACTGCTATGATCATATGAAAACCATGCCTACTTGAACTCTTAAATATTCCCAAGAACTCTATAGAAATAAACAAATCATTTAACTCAAAGAAACACTTAATGAAAGATAGTTATTATTCAATAAACTTCTCTTTCTTTCATCATGCTTGATAAGAAAAAGAAGATAAGAAAAACATAGATTCTTCTCTCTGGGAGCTAGGTGGCTAGGAGGAGAGGCATACATGTGAACAAAAAGTAAAGAAAATATCATTGATCCTTTAATGAAAGTGTCTGTAAGATTCAAATGATTGGTTGTGTCTTAAGTATACCTTGACTGTGGTTATAAATCAATATGAATGACAGAGAAAACTCCTCAAGAGCATTGTTTTACTTTAACCAAAGCAATAACACCTTATGGACCTTTCAAGCATATAAAACAACATGGTAGCTGCTTCATTTCTCCCCTCTGAATATTACACAAGAAACACACAGGGAAAGGAAAAGTCCTAGCTGAGGCACATTACAAATCCACCACCCTTTCCATGATTACTCAGTCCAAAATCACCCAGTACAGCCTCCAGCACGTACTATCCTTCCCCTCTGCAATATTTTTCTCAAAGGCACTAACATTCTATATATTTGACTTTTTGTTTTGCTTGCTGTCAGGCTTGCTCTACTTAAATGTGAGCTTCATGTTGACAAGGGTTTTATTTGTTCACTCTTCTCTGCCTGCAGCCCAGAAGGGTTCCTGGCACATAGTATGCCCTGAGTAAATATTTGCTGACTAAGTGAATTATGTAATTATTCTGATGAATATCTGAATAGATCTGTGGTCATGATTATTGGTCTACGGGACAACCACAGACAGATTTTCTAACTGTAGCAAATGAGCATTAAAGGCATAGATAATAAATTCACCACCTGCATAGTAGTGAGACTGCTTAAGAACTAATGGGCTATAACTTATTTCCATTCTCTATCTCCTCGGAACAGAGAGCAAATTTATAGAAAATAGTGAAGGAGCAAAAAGGTGGGTTTTTTTTTTTTTTTAGCATTTTTCAGGTAATATATGGAATGGTGAAGATAAGAGTTTGTTCATGTAAAAAAGAAAGGCTTATCACCAGATTTCTCACATTAAAGTAGGCACTTGATAAATGTACCTGGCTGCTACTGATAACTATCTTTAACATCTTGCCACTCTTTTCTCAAAATGTACACAGCTGGTGGAGACCTGTGCTCAAACATGATCATGAGAAACAGATCAATGTTCATTTTCCTCTGCACCTCGCACAAAGCCGCCTCTTTGAGGAAAACTCCTCCGTCACCCAATGGTAGGTTGAATTGTTCCTTTTTATAGAATCTTATTACATTGGTTCACTTGTACAATTGATCTCTTTATGAATTTCTGTGTGTATATGTCACAAGCCTACGATAACAGGATCCCAACACTACACTGATGTCAGACACACACACTCTGGAATAATTTGCAGTGAACTTGTTATATGGATCTGGGCACTACATAGAGAAGCCACGACATTGTCTAGGAATCCGGGTTAGCTAAGGGGTGCTGTCCCTGCCATAAGAACAGAGAGGAAGTGGATACCAGAAGGAGAGAGAGTTGTAAACAGGGAGCCTCCATGGAAGGAGCTGAGACACCAACTTAAGGTATCTCATAGGGAGGTCACGAGGGCCATACATACCCTGACCTCTTTCTCCTCCCTTTGTCTAATTTCTTATCAGGACAGCCCAGTAGCTGACCCCATTCAGGAGCCAGGAACCACAGGATGGAATTCCTACCAGTTAGCTTCCTGGGGCAGACAGCAAGTTGGAAAGCAAATGGAATGAACCCAGAATGACACGTGAACCTTTCACGTCACCCAGTGAGAGCAGAGACTAGCTCTCTGGCTTCTCTCTTTATCCCCCAGACTATCTTTCACAAACTACTTGGTGTCTACATTGTATGCACGCAGTGAATCCCGGCAGGGTCCACTAACCTATCTCAAAACAGTTGAACAGAACTTCCATATCTATAGAAGAGATCATAGTTTAATTGGAATGACTGCAGTGAGTCCTGAGATTATCTCAGATGTATCAGAAACAACCTGAAAGGCAAGAATCTTCCACTTAGAGTCACTTGTGACATGATCAGAAACAGGAAGAGTAAGCTCCTGGATGGCAGGTGGATTCTTTACTGCTGAGCCGGGAGGAAGCCCCAAGGCCCTGAAAGACCTTGTAAAACATTAGTGGTTAGTTAGTTGGACTGGTGACCTGGAGGCATGGAAACGCTGCAATGAAATAAGGACTCAGTTCTTGTGATAGCATGCTTCATAGCCTAATGCAAGAGGGTGTGAATTCACGGCCTAGACTCATAATACAGCACCAGTTGCTGGAAAACAACTCCCTGACATAAAAAGGTTTTTAACCGGGGTCTTACAGGTTTATCTTATTACTTGTTATATTACTCTTTTAGCATTATAATTTTATATGTATGATTTATGTGTTATATTTAAATCTTAGTCAGTGACAGATATACAGGAAGATCAATAAGGGAAGGAGAAAGGTACCTGGGAACTTTGGAACTTAATTTTTTTAAATGTCAAGCTAAGGAAATCAGAGAGGGCAGCTAGGAACATGGCATATATCTTAAAGACCAATTAATATTCTACATGCCTTTTATGAAATGGATACCTCCCTTAACTAGCTATATTGCTTTCACTCAGCAGCCTAATAACCCAGAAAGTAGTAAAACTAAATGCCTACCTTATTGATTAGCTGTCAAAAATATTATAATATTTCACCTTTCTTATAAAATATGTGCTAAAAATTTATTAGGACATTAATATACAGATTTACCTCTCTAGTGGGATGTGCTATGAATCCAAAACAATATGCTTCCTTTGGACTTTTCAAAAGTAGGATTCGTGTACAGAACTTCAGAAAGTACACACACATATATATATAGAAAAGCGCATAAATAAGAATCTGTCTTTGAGCCTTACACATACATTCTTAGCTCTCTTTTAGGGTTTTAAAATAGCATAATTTCTTTATGATCACATTATAGATGTTTAAAAAAGAGGTAAACTACATTAAACAAAGCTCATTTTTTCATTCCTAGGGATATATGCTAAAAATAAAATTATTAGGAAACAATCATGTTTTCCTCCCAGAGGGAAAGGGCACTGTTTTACTTTCCCTTGGATTCCCAAAACTGAGGCTAATGCCTGCCATATTATACATATTTTATAAATGTTATAACCAATTGTATACCATATATGCTAAATATATAGCTATATCCATCTATTGTCATTAAAACTTATGCTCTAAGAATTATCAAATGACTGTAAATGTACTACACACATGGCTTACTCCAAAATATTTGGAATGATACCTGTGATATAATTAGAATGCTTTCGGTTTCTGGAAACAGAAGGCCTTGTCTTAATGGTCTGAAACAATAGGAAAACTGATTCTCATGTGATAGGAAGCCTTGAGATAGAATGAATTCAATACTGGTAGAGTTAGCAGCCCAAAGTCATGTCCAAGGACTCTAATTCTTTCCATCCTTCTGTTTTGCCTTCTCAGCACATCAGCCTCATCATCAGACTAAGTCCCTCCATGGGTCATTTCAGAAATGAATACAGTATTAGAGACATAAAAGAAGAGAAAAGGAAAGACCCTTTTTTCTCTGAATCTCTTTTTAAGATCAAAAGTTTCCCAGATGACCCAGAGAGATGGAATCAGGAGGGAGGTGGGAAGGGGAACACATGTATACCCATGGCGGATTCATGTCAATGTATGGCAAAACCAACACAATAATGTAAAGAAAAAATTTTTTAAATAAATAAATAAAACATGCTGACATATTAAAAAAAAAAAAAAGTTTCCCAGAATCTACCCCTAAACCAGCTAGGAGCTGGATTCTCCACAGATTTCATGGGCCAGAAGTATGTGTGTATGTTTGTGTGTGTGTGTGCATGTGTGAGTGTTTAGAAGACTACAAATCTTAATTCTTTCAAAAATAATTTTCCTGCTACATTATAATACAGCATTCAAGAACAGTGTACAAACTTAACATGTTCATTATAATTCAAGACTTAGGAAAGCTATGTTTTTGGCTGTGCAGCAGACATTGTTGGCTGGCGACCCATCCGCCACTCCATTTTTTCCATCTTTATAAAAAAATCCTCATTCATCCAGATGCCTTCTTCTGGAATAGTTAAGATATTGTAGTCTCCTTTAAAAAATAAACAATACTTGTTTTTTTTTCTCAATACATTTTTGTATTGTTAGTAGAAATCTTTTAAAATCATCTCACTGACCTTGGTTCATACTAGTATCTACTCACAGTATTTTTTTGTTTCATTCACTGTAAACCAATTTTTTTCATTCACACTGCTCTAGGCACCTAGGATACAATTATGAACACTATAGACCCAAATCCTTGTCTTCCTAGAGCTTACAAGCTGTTACTAGTGAGATACACTGCATATGAGAGGCATTTTAATATTTGGTAACTATTTCAAAGTAATTAACATTTTTTTAACTCTCTGACAGAACAAGCAGTTTCTCAAAATTTATCCTGAAAAAAGTCATACATGGGTACAAATACATTTATTAAGTGAACTACTGAGTTCAGAATAGCCTATAAAATAAGAAAATTGGAGATAACCTAAAAGTCCAAAATCAGAGAATTAGTTAGAAAGGAATTATTGTATGTCTGTATAAGTAATCATTAAAAATAATTATACTGTTTATTACTTAGAATAGTATGTAGCCAGTAAACATAATTGTGTGAAATAATATTTATTTATAAAAATGTTCATGACAACACAAAATGAAAAAGCAGGCCACATGGCAATATAGAAACTATAACAGTGTTTTGATACACATGAATACAAATAATACCAAAGTGTTAACAGTAATTTTCTCTGGGTGGTATGATTTAGAGGAAGATTTTTTCCCCTTCTATTCTCCAGGTTTTCTTTTCTTTTCTTTTCTTTTTTATAGAGAAGAAAGAAAGAGTGGCTTTATTACTTTGCCAGGCAAAGGGGGAACACTTTTCCCAGGTGAGTAAGGAAAGGTTATATAGTCAGGCAGGAGTATGTGATCATTTTCAAAGCAGTAACAGTCTTGTATTCTGATTTCTTCTGCAGTTTCAAAACGGTGGGGATGCTGACATGTGTAGGGTGTGTACAGGTCCTAGGTCAGGTTTTCATTTTTGAACATACTCTGACTTGATAAATAAAAAGGGGGAAATTAAAGCTATCAGTGCTGATTTTCAGGTCTCGTTGTAAAAGCATCAACCATTTATGAAGTGCCTCACACGTGCCAGCCAGTACACTCAGAACTCTACACTGTGCTCTTACTTCATCCTTTCAACAACTCTAAAAGTTAGGCATTGCTATTTTCTCCTCGGGCTTTAAAAGGGTTTGAGGAAGGTTAAAGATTGGCTAAGACATGGTAACAGTTCCACCAGCTTCCCGTTCAGCCTATTGGGTACAGCACCTCACCTCAGCCTGTCCAAGTACCTCTTGCTCCCTATTCTGGGGTGTCTGAGACACTGTCCCAGGGGTGCCCATAGAACCTACTTAGTGCTTACACACACATAATTGCACACGAGTGAGCCCTATGCCCCCGAAGGGAGGCGCCCTCTGTGGATTGCACCACCTACACCCCACTGTCCTCTCACTGCTAATGGGGCTTGGCTAACGGGAGGGCACTGGGGGAGATCAGTGGACAGGAGAAAAAGTTGGACATTTCTCCCTGCACTCCTGCTTTGCTTCAGTAGAAAGTTCCAGAGGACGCTTGGGGAAGCTTCTGTTGGCCAACTTTTCTGGCTTGGTTCCAGCATCTGCCAGGCCATTTCCTTTCCTGATCCCTTCAGGGCAGTCATAGCAGCTTTCATCCGTGGCTGGTTCCTAGGTGCTTCGACATTTCTCTTTCATTCCTGTAGCCCTATCTTCACCTCTGTAAATGGCTCCTTCAATAAATTCCCTCCTAAATCCCAGCTAAGTAAGCTTTCTGTTTCCTAATAGAACCCTTCAGATACAATTACACTTATGGAGATTCTTATCTAAGAGCTAATTAGCTATCTCTCTTTGTAAGAAAAGTTCAGGCAAGAAGAACACAGGCAGTAAATTGGAATAGTGTAATAAATAATGAAGTCTATGCTGGAAAGCTAAAAGAAAAAAATAGGATGAAGGAAGCATAGCATAATAAAAAGGTCTTACTCTAACAAATACAAATCACACATTTGATAGGAAAATGAGAAAAAGATCATTATTCTTAAAACTAAAGATACAAGGCTAGTGAAAATAAATCTAATCACAGGAAATACACAACGTGTATTTACTGTTTTGGGCATTTAACCAAATTTAGTCATCTTATCCATATAAACAGTTTGCAGATATGTTCATATGAAGAGATACAGGGTACCAGCAATGCTGTTCACTCTAACATGAGGTGTGTCAGCTTAAAATGGTCAGAAACAATGACGTCGAGTCTCAATAATACTAGCATAGGTCACTTGATTTACCAATACAATGACAAGTAAATGAGCTTTTAGTAATCCCCAACTGTGGGCCAGGCCCTGCACTGGCATGTTCACGTATATCATCTCCATTTATTTCCTTAAGAACTATGCTGGAACATGTAGTTGTCCACTTGATTTATTAGGAGCTCTCTTTCTCAGAATCCCCTTCTCTGTACTGTTCCAAGTTAAAGCTAAGCAAAGAAGAACCTCTAGGCAGGTTGTCAGATGTAGTAACGGACAAATGCAGAAGCACCCAGCAGGTCCCAGCTCCTCCTTACTGTCCTCTGTGCTGTGTCCTGCTCAGCTGTCTGTCGGCCTTGCTGACCAAGCATGGCCCCAGGCTCACCACGCCCTGTGTGACTGTGAAGTACCCCATGAAGGCATTTTTCCTTCTTGCACCACTTCACTCAAGAATCAAATTCCCCAGAGGTTGAGCTTGGGGCTCCAGTCAGTCAAACTTGGATTACCTGCCAGCCCATGAAGACAAGCGCCTAGGTAGTTCCACCAGGGATACCACACATTCAGAAATGGATAACTTCTCAAAAAGGAAATCAAGACTTGGAAAGGGAGAATGGACGCTAGCTGGCCAAAAATAACAACAAAGCATCAGATGTCTACTCTGTGCATTTACCTAGAATGTTCTGATACAGACCAGCTAATAATAGCAGGTAACATTTATGCAGCACCTTCTCTGTGCCAGTAACTCAGCCATTTACATGGACTACTTTATTTAATCCTCACAACAGTCATAGGAGGTAGGTAGTTTTCTTTCTCTGTTTTACAGTGAAGAAAACAGATAAAGCTGTCCTTCTGTCGACTTCCATTCTGTAAAATATAACCAGCCAGAGCCGATACCAGTTAAAGGTGTTAACTCTAATTTCAGAATAACTAGGTTTTTCAAGCTCAATTTCATAGGAATTTTTGTTGCTCCATCATTCAAGGATCCCAAGACTGCTAATTTATATTGTAATGACTAACTATATTGTATAAGTCTCATCCCCTTTGCTCCATAAGGAAGTCCTAAGCATGCATAATATATTCTATTTTTATTTGTATTCAATTTATTAAGATTAAATTTTAAAAACCTACTTTTACCTTAAACTTTAATTTATAAATCTTCTTATTTTACTTGGCAAATTTTCACAATCAGTTTTTTGTTTTTTTTTTTTTCACAATCAGTTTTAAGGTAACTTTTGTTGCTGTTCAGTCACTAAGTCATGTCCAACTCTTTTGCAACCCTATGGAATATATATATCCCACTAGGCTCCTTGTTCCATGGGATTTCCCAGGCAAGAATACTGGAGTGTGTTGCCATTTCCTTCTCCTTCCCAACCCAAGGATTGAACCCATGTTTCTTAGTTTGGCAGATGGATTCCTTACCACTGAGCCACCAGGGAAGCCCTAAGGAAGCTTTTATAATTTAATCTATTTTAAAAAAATGTTTTTTATTATAACAAATTCAAGAAAGACTTTTTTCTCTACAATATTGTGTTGATTTTGCCATACATTGACCTGAATCCACCATGGGTATACATGTGTTCCCCTTCCAGAACCCCCCACCCACCTCCCTCCCGATTCCATCCCTCTGGGTCATCCCGGTGCACCAGCCCTGAGCACCCATGCTTTTAAATACTCTGATGTATAAAGCAGGAAAAAATTCTGATAATTTCTAAGTGTACTGTATTATTTTAGTATTACAATGGACTCACATTCTCAAGAAGTCAAAAGAGTCCTTTCTTAACAGCTTTACAAGATATAAGTCATATGCCATACAGTTCACCCATTTAAAGAGTACAAATCAATCGCTAGCCCAGGATTGATGCTCGGGACTGGTGCAGCGAGATTTCCCAGGGGGGAGGGAGGAGGGAGGGGGGATCCGGAGGGGAAGCATATGTAAACCCATGGTGATATCATAACAATGTATGGCTAAAACAATAATTAAAAAAAAAAAATAAAAAAATAAAGAGTACAAGAAATGTACAATTTAAAAGTGTATAGTTCAGTATATCCACACTGTACAACCACCATCATAATCAACCTTAGACTATTTCCATCACACCATAGAGAAACCTCCTTAATCTAGCAATTCTTATAAATCAAATAAGTTAAATTTATAGATAAGATGAATCATAAATTCTCTTAATTGTTCTAATTGTATGGTTTATAAACATATTTTTTAGTTGGAGTATATTGCTTTACAATGTTTTTTCTGTTTCTGCTGTACATCAACGTGAATTGACTATAGGTATACGTATATTTCCCTCCCTCCTGAACCTCTCTCCCACCCACCCATCCCACCCTTGTAGGTCATCACAGAGCACCGAGCTGAGCTCCCAGTGCTATACAGCAGCTTCCCACTAGTTAGCTATTTTACATATGTGAGCGCGTGTGGGCTCGGTCGCTTCAGTTGTGTCTGACTCTTTGTGACCCTCGGACTGCAGCCCACCAGGCTTCTCTGTCCATGGGATTTTCCTGGCAAGAGTACTGAAGTGGACTGCCATTCCCTGCTCCAGGATGTCTTCCTGAGCCAGGGATTGAACTCAGGTCTCCCATACTGCAAGCAGATTCTTTACTGTCTGAGCCACCAGGGAAGCCTAGTGGTAAAGAGCCTGCCTGCCAGTGCAAGAGACGCAAGAGCTGCAGTACCGATCCCTGGGTCAGCAAGATCCCCTGGAGAAGGAAACAGCAATGCCAGTATTCTTGCCTTGGAAATTCCATGGGCAGAGGAGCCTGGTGGGCTGCAGTCCACGGGGCCGCGAAGAGTCATCTGCGTCTCTACTCCTGCCCTGCAAAGAGGTTCATCAGTACCATTTTTCTAGATTCCATATATATACGTTAATATACAATATTTGTTTTTCTCTTTCTCATTTACTTCACTCTATTTGACAGGCTCTAGATTCATACACATGACTACAAATGACCCAATTTTGTTCTTTTTATGACTGAGAGTATTGCATTGTAAATAGGTATCACATCTTTATCCATTCAGCTGTCGATGGACATTTAGGTTGCTTCCATGTTCTGACTATTGTAAATAGTGCTGCAGTGAACACTGGGGTATGTATGTCTTTTTTTTTTTTTAATTTTTTTTTAAATTGTTTTTGCCATACAATGTCATGATATCACCATGGGTTTACATATGCTTCCCCTCCGGAACCCCACTCCCTCCTCCCCCCCCCCCCCCCCCCGGGAAATCTCGCTGCACCAGTCCCGAGCATCAATCCTGGGCTGGCGATTGATTAGACACATGACAATTAACATGCTTCAATGCCCTTCTCCCATATCATCCCACCCTTACCCTCATCCACAAAGTCCACCAGTCTATTCTATACATCTGCGTTCCTTTTGTTGTCTCCCATGTTGGGTTCTCGTTACTGTCTTTCTAAATTCCATATATATGCGTTAATATACTGTATTGTTGTTTTTGCTTCTGGCTTACTTCACTCTGGATAATGGGCTCCAGTTTCGTCCATCTGAGTAGAATTGCTTCAAATGAATTTTTTTTTAATGCTGAGTAATATTCCATTGTGTATATGTACCACAGCTTTCTTATCCATTCATCACTTGATGGGCATCTAGGTTGTTTCCATGTCTTAGCTATTGTAAACAATGCAGCGATGAACATTGGGGTACACGTGGCTCTTTCAATTCTGGTTTCCTCGGTGTATATGCCCAGCAGTGGGATTGCCGGTCATATGGCAGGTCTGTTTGCAGCTTTTTAAGGAACCTCCACACTGTTTTCCATAGTGGCTGTACTAGTTTGCATTCCCACCAACAGTGTAAGAGGGTTCCCTTTTCTCCACATCCTCTCCAGCATTTATTGCTTGTAGACTTTTGGATGGCAGCCATTCTGACTGGTGTAAAGTGGTACCTCATTGTAGTTTTGATTTGCATTTCTCTGATAATGAGTGATGTTGAGCATCTTTTCATGTGTTTGTTAGCCATTTTTATATCTTCTTTGGAGAAATGTCTGTTAAGTTCTTTGGCCCACTTTTTAATTGGGTTGTTTATTTTTCTAGAATGGAGCTGCAGGAGTTGTTTGTATATTTTTGAGATTAATTGTTTGTCTGTTGCTTCATTGGCTATTATTTTCTCCCATTCTGAAGGCTGTCTTTTCACCTTGCTTATAGTTTCCTTTGTTGTGCAAAAGCTTTTAATTTTAATTAGGTCCCATTTGTTTATTCGTGTTTTTATTTCCAATATTCTGGGAGGTGGGTCATGGAGTATCCCGCTTTGGGTTATGGCAGAGAGTGTTTTGCCTATGTTATCCTCTAGGAGTTTTATAGTTTCTGGTCTTATGCTTAGATCTTTGATCCATTTTGAGTTTATCTTTGTGTATGGTGTTAGAAAGTGATCTAGTTTCATTCTTTTACAAGTGGCTGTCCAGTTTTCCCAGCACCACTTGTTAAAGAGGTTGTCTTTTCTCCATTGTATATTCTTGCCTCCTTTGTCAAAGATAAGGTGTCCATAGATGCGTGGATTTATCTCTGGGCTTTCTATTCTGTTCCATTGATCTATGTTTCTGTCTTTGTGCCAGTACCATACTGTCTTAATGACTGTGGATTTGTAGTATAGCCTAAAGTCAGGTAGGTTGATTCCTCCAGTTCCATTCTTCTTTCTCAAGATTGCTTTGGCTATACGAGGTTTTTTGTATTTCCATACAAATTGAGAAATTATTTGTTCTAATTCTTTGAAGAAGACCTCTGGTAGCTTGATAGGAATTGCATTGAATCTATAGATTGCTTTAGGTAGTATACTCATTTTCACTATATTGATTCTTCCAATCCATGAGCACGGTACATTTCTCCATCTGTTTGTGTCCTCCTTGATTTCTTTCATCAGTGTTCTATAGTTTTCTATATACAAGTCTTTTGATTCTTTAGGTAGAAATACTCCTAAGTATTTTATTCTTTTTGTTTCGATGGTGAATGGGATTGTTTCCTTAATTTCTCTTTCTGATTTCTCACTGTTAGTGTATAGGAATGCCAGGGATTTCTGTGTGTTGATTTTGTATCCTGAAACTTTGCTATATTCACTGATTAGCTCTAGTAATTTTCTCGTAGAGTCTTTAGGGTTTTCAATATAGAGGATCATGTCATCAGCAAACAGAGAGAGTTTTACTTCTTCTTTTCCAATCTGTATTCCTTTGATTTCTTTATCTGCTCTGATTGCTGTGGCCAAGACTTCCAAAACTATGTTGAATAGTAGTGGTGAGAGTGGGCACCCTTGTCTTGTCCCTGATTTCAGGGGGAATGCTTCCAGTTTTTCACCATTGAGGATAATGTTTGCTGTGGGTTTGTCATATATAGCTTTTATTATGTTGAGGTATGTTCCTTCTATTCCTACTTTTTGGAGGGTTTTTATCATAAATGGATGTTGAATTTTGTCAAAGGTGTTCTCTGCATCTATTGAGATAATCATGTGATTTTTATTTTTCAATGTGTTAATGTGGTGTATTACATTGATCGATTTACGAATATTGAAGAATCCTTGCATCCCTGGGATAAAGCCTACTTGATCATGATGTATGATCTTTTTGATGTGTTGTTGGATTCTATTTCCTAGAATTTTGTTGAGGATTTTTGCATCTAAGTTCATCAGTGATATTGGCCTGTAGTTTTCTTTTTTTGTGGCATCTTTGCCGGGTTTTGGAATTAGGGTGATGGAGGCCTCATAGAATGAGTTTGGAAGTTTACCTTCGTCTCCAATTTTCTGGAAGAGTTTGAGTAGAATAGGTGTTAGCTCTTCTCTAAATTTTTGGTAGAATTCAGCTGTGAAGCCATCTGGTCCTGGGCTTTTGTTTTTTGGAAGATTTCTGATTACGGTTTCAATTTCCGTGTTTGTGATGGGTCTATTAATATTATCTATCTCTTCCTGGTTTAGTCTTGGAAAGTTATACTTTTCTAGGAATTTGTCCATTTCATCCAAATTGTCCAGTTTATTTGCATATAGTTGCTGATAATAGTCTCTTATGATCCTTTGTATTTCTGTGTTTTCTGTTGTGATCTCTCCGTTTTCATTTCTAATTCTGTTGATTTGGTTCTTCTCCCTTTGTTTCTTGATGAGTCTGGCTAATGGTTTGTCAATTTTATTTATCTTCTCAAAGAACCAGCTTTTGGCTTGGTTGATTTTTGCTATGGTCACTTTTGATTCCTTTGTATTTATTTCTGCCCTGATCTTTAAGATTTCTTTCCTTCTACTAGACCTGGGCTTCTGCATCTCTTCCCTTTCTAGTTGCTTTAGGTGTAAAGTAAGGTCATTTATTTGATTTTTTTCTTGTTTCCTGAGGTGAGCTTGTATTGCTATGAACTTTCCCCTTAGCATTGCTTTCACAGTGTCCCATAGGTTTTGAGCTGTTGTGTTTTCATTTTCATTCGTTTCCATGCAGAACTGAATTTCATTTTTAATTTCTTCTGCGATTTGTTGGTTATTCAGCAGTGTGTTGTTGAGCCTCCATATGTTGGAAGTTTTGAGAGGTTTTCTCCTGTAGTTGATATCTAATCTCACTGCATTGTGGTCAGAAAAGATGCTTGGGATGATTTCAATATTTTTGAATTTATCAAGGTTAGATTTATGGCCCAGGATGTGATCTGTCCTGGAGAAGGTCCCGTGTGCACTTGAGAAAAAGGTGAAATTCCTTGTTTTGGGGTGGAATGTCCTATAGATATCAATTAGGTCTAGTTTGTCTATTGTTTCATTTAAAGTTTGAATTTCCTTGTTACTTTTCTGTCTAGTTGATCTGTCCATTGGTGTGAGTGGTGTATTAAAGTCTCCCACTATTATTGTGTTGTTGTTGATTTCCGCTTTCATATTTGTTAGCATTTGCCTTACATATTGTGGAGCTCCTATGTTAGGTGCATAAATATTTATAATTGTTATTTCTTCTTCCTCGATTGATCCTTTGATCATTATGTAATGCCCATCTTTATCTCTTTTCACTGCCTTTATTTTAAAGTCTACTTTATCAGATATGAGTATTGCCACTCCTGCTTTCTTTTGGTCTTTATTTGCATGGAATATCTTTTTCCAGCCTTTAACTTTCAGTCTATATGTGTCCCTAGGTTTGAGGTGGGTCTCTTGTAGACAACATATATAGGGGTCTTGTTTCTGTATCCAATCGGCCAATCTTTGTCTTTTGGTTGGGGCATTCAGCCCGTTTACATTTAAGGTAATTATTGATAAGTATGATCCCGCTGCCATTTATTTTATTGTTTTGGGTTCCAGATTATCTATCCCATCGGTGTTTCCTATCTAGGCAAGTTCCTTTAGCATTTGTTGGAGGGCTGGTTTGGTGTTGCTGAATTCTCTCAGTTTCTGCTTGTCTGAGAAAATTTTGAATTCTCCTTCAAATTTGAATGAGATCCTTGCTGGGTACAGTAGTCGGGGTTGTAGATTGTTTTCTTCCATGACTTTAAGTATGTTTTGCCATTCCCTTCTGGCATGAAGCGTTTCTGTTGAGAGATCAGCTGTTATCCTTATGGGATTCCCCTTGTGAGTTATTTTTTGCTTCTCCCTTGCTGCTTTTAATATTTGGTCTTTGTATTTGATATTTGCCAATTTGATTAATATGTGTCTTGGGGTGTCCCGCTTGGGGTTCATTCTATTTGGGATTCTCTGTGTTTCTTGGACCTAAGTGGCTATTTGCTTCCCCAATTTAGGGAAGTTTTCTACAATTATCTCTTCAAGAATGTTCTGATGGTCTTTCTTTTTGTCTTCTTCTTCTGGGACTCCTATGATTCGAATATTGGTGCATTTAATATTGTCCCAGAGGTCTCTAAGATTGTCTTCATTTCTTTTAATTCTTTTTTCATTTTTCCTTTCTGTTTCATTTATTTCTGCCATTCTGTCTTCTACCTCACTTATTCTGTCTTCTATCTCTGTTATTCTACTGTTGGTTCCCTCCAGGGTGTTTTTGATCTCATTTATTGCATTATTCATTGTGTTTTGACTCTTTTTCATTTCTTCTAAGTCCTTGTTAAAGCTTACCTGCATCTTCTCAATCCTTGCCTGCAGGTTATTGAGCTGCAACTCCAACTTATTTTCCAGGTTTTGGATCATTTTCACTATCATTATTCGGAATTCTTTGTCAGGTAGACTTCCTATCTCTTCGTCTTTTGTTTGGTCTAGGGGGTATTTATCCTGTTCCTTTACTTGCTGGGTATTTCTCTGCCTTTTCATCTTGTTTATCTTGCTGTGTTGTCCCTTTATTGTGGGGATTCCTCTCTATGGGAGGGGTTGGATGCGTAGTTTGTTGAAGTTTCCTGGATGGAAAGGCTTGTGTGGTTTTCTGGTGGGTGAGTCTAGGTTTCCTCACTGTTACTCCTCACGTCGGCAATGGGTCGCCTCTCCAGATGCCCGATGTCCTCTGCCAGCATTCAGTTCCTGTTTTTTGGAGTTTGCTCAGCCTTTAAAAGTTCTTTTGGTATATTTGTTGGGGAGAGAGTGTTCTCCCCGTCCTATTCCTCCGCCATCTTAGTTTCTCCTCCGGTATGTATGTCTTTTTGAATTATGGTTTTCTTAGGGAATGTGGCCACTAGTGGGATTGCTGGGTCATATGGTAGTTTTAGGGGCTTCCTTGGTGGCTCAGTGGTAAAGAATCGCCTGTAAGGCAGGAGACAAGGGTTCAATACCTGGGACAGGAAGAGCCCCTGGAGGACAGCATGGCAACCCACTGCAGTATTCTTGCCTGGAGAATCCAGTGGACAGAGGAGCCTGGCGGGCTACAGTCCATGGGGTTGCGAAGAGTCAGACATGACTGAAGCGACTCAGCACAGCACAGCACATGGTAGTTTTATTTGTAGTTTTTTCAGTAATCTCCATACTGTTCTCCCTAGTGGCTGTATCAATCTACATTCCCACCAACAGTGCAAGAAGCCTCCCTTTTTTCCACACCCTCTCCAGCATTTATTGTTTGTGGATTTTTTGATGATGGCCATTCTGACCACTGTGAAGTAATACCTCATTGTAGATTTGATTTGCATTTCTCTAATAATTTTGAATATCTTTTCATGGGTTTCTTTGTTATAACCTTAGATTTTACCCTAATATCACAAATGTAAAACAGTTATTCAATTACTCACTTTAAATTGGAATGATGGAACCCTTCTAACAGGCCAAATTGTCTAAAATAATATAAATATTTGAATATAGATTATTCCTTAAGAAAAATATACTAATAATATGGACTATGTACTTCATCACTTGCGTATTTAATTCCTAATTTTCCCAGAGATAGAAATAAAATAAAATCTGCCCACTAAACAAAAATTGTAATATAATTTGTGCTTTGCTCTTGTAGAGCAAGTTTAGGGAAATATTTTTTTCTACTAGGTGAAGTTGCATATCAACAAAAGATTCTGGCCAGGGTCTGAGAGCTAGAATAAGAGACACTCAAACTTTTCTCATATCTTTGAGCAACAAGCAAAGCCTACTTTTATAGACCCTATATCAAGAGACTTGGATATTGGTGTCTTCAGTAGCAGCTGAAGGAAGGAAGGTTGGGATAACCTGAAAGAAAGAGGGACCCAAGCAGTATGGTGGCAGGCAGAGGTGGGAGAGAAAGTTATTCGAGAAGACATTTTATGTAGGGAAAGAAGCTGACAAATTTTAGGACAGGAATGTCTAATACCCTGAGTTGCAATTACCCTCTGTTGCCTCTCAGCTTCAGCAGAAGTCCAATTGTGTTATATTTGAAACATATACATATGACAGCAAATAGCCAAGAGTAATGTAAGGATGCAGTTGGCTCTGTAGGGAGAGACAGCAGCAGCAGTGAACGCAGAGGTAGTCTGGGCATTCCTCTCCTCAGGAGGGTATATTAGGGCATCTTTAGGACACCAGGCTGCAGGGATTGGGATGGGGGCTTGGGCGTGTTATTTGATTATTAAAAAAAGGATGATTCCAGAAGGACTGAAGGTAGAGAATTACCAGGCAGCAGAGGCTTAGGTTAAAGAAGGATGTAGGCACATGGTTTTTAAGGAAAACTCTTTTCCAGAGAGGAGATGATGAGTTATTTCCTGTCATTGTTCCTAGGATCAAATCATAGACTACCTCATTTGTGCAGAGTTACAGATTTCTACATTTACATTCAGCTACTCAGCACCTCTGCAGCCAGAGAGGACTTCCCCGATCCTTTTTTCAACCTATGCAAATGGAAGAAAATGTCAGCCTCTCATATTCTCATATCATGAGGAAGGAAGTGAATCATAAGTGCTGTGGTAACAAGTGTCCTTGAACCATCTCAGTAACTCCAAGAATTCTGAATCTTGATTTTTCTAAGTAAGGAGAATATTTTGCTAATATTTTCTTTGAGATTGTTTGTTTAACCTCTGATTTGACTTTATAAATTTTATTTTTTCAACTTTTTATTATTATATTGGAGTATAGCTGATTAGCAAAGTTGTGATAGTTTCGGGTGGATAGCAAGGTAACACAGCCATACATAAACACATATCCATTCTACCCCAAACTGTCATCCCATTCGGGTTGCCAGGTAGCATTGAACAGAGTTCCATGTGCTCTAAAGTAGGTCCTTGTTGGTTATCCATTTTAAATGTATCAGTGTGTGCCTGTCCATCCCAAACTCCCTAACTATCCCTAAAGGTTTTTAAATAGTCTTTTATGTGGGACTGTGCTTATGTGTCTCCAAACAGCTGATCTGTTTGTAGTGAGTTAAGTCATTGGCTAACATAAAAACAAAAAATTCAAACACGCACACAGTTAAGCAGACTACTTGCCTTCTTGAAAACTCAAAACATTGGGCATTTTTCCTACTTCTAATGATGATTCAGTAGCCCTTTCTATCAGTTCACTTGGATTTGGCTCTTTGAATTCCCAAGTGTATCATCAAGAGAGTTTTGAGAACTCAGTGCTACTATACTTCCTTTCTGGGAAAGACTGAAGGCAAAATAAGAGGGTGGCAGAGGAGGAGATGGTTAAATGGCATCACGGACTCAACGGACATGAACTTGAGCAAACTCTGGGAGATGGTGGCAGATAAGGAAACCAGGCGTGCTGCAGTTCATGGGGTCACAGAGAGTCAGACACTACTTCGTGACTGAACAACAACATACTTCCTTCACTGTGTTTTATTAGCAAAGGGTGCTGTGCTTTGTGCTGTGGTGCCCAGCTGCCGGGAGTTTTTTCATTCAAGCCACCACGGCCTGTCCTGGTTGTCCCAGGCAGCTATCTCCCCCACAAAGGCCCCCACACCCCCTCAGAGAAGTCAGTGAATGCTTTGGTGAAAGAAGTTGGAAGAATGTGAGTGGCAGTTAGAAACTGTTCCTCTGCACCTCAGTAAACAATTTGATTTACCACAGCTGAACTTTGGCGACATTTCATAGCTTGCTCTGTGGGGGGCTTTCTGTTACTGAAAGACTTGTCAGCCCACTAGATCTGTGTGGTAGCTTCACAACTGCTTTGCAGACAGCAGATGTGGGTGGACAATTACATGAAAAGGAACATATTTTTCTGCCTGGGAGAGAAGAAAAGTTCATGCAAGATTGAGCAGAGCTATTCTTTTGTCAAGGAACACGGTGTCAACTGAAAAAAAAATGCACAACCTAAAAGTTAAGAATTATGTTTTACTTGGCAGACTTTCTGAGGATTCAAGCCAGACGGCAGCCTCTCAGATAGCTCTGAGGGATTGCTCTGAAGAGGTAAGGGAGTTTTTGTAACAAAACCAGGTAGTCCGAACATCAAAAGATTGTGCTGTGCTAAGTTGCTTCAGTTGTGTCCAACTCTGCAATCCCATGACCTGCAGTCCACCAGGCTCCTCTGTCCATAGAATTTTCCAAGCAAGAATACTGGAGTGGGTTGCCATTCCCTTCTCCAGGGGATCTTCCCAACCCAGGGATAGAACCCGCGTCTCTTATGTCTC
Organism: Antilocapra americana; assembly: GCA_007570785.1. Lineage (NCBI taxonomy): Eukaryota > Metazoa > Chordata > Mammalia > Artiodactyla > Antilocapridae > Antilocapra > Antilocapra americana. The sequence continues at coordinate 18,733,986 of ML661896.1, forward strand.
CTGCATTGACAGGAGGGTTCTTTACCACTAGTGCCACCTGGGAAGCCCCATCAAAAAGATTACTATTAATTAAAGAAAACCAGACATCTCAAGTTAATGTGTTTTAGTGGTTTTCTGTGTATGGGGAGATGCAAGAATCGGGGGTCACTGAAGTCGTTCCTTTAATATGCATCTTAATGGTCTAGGCTCAGTATCCTGCTTTTCTCCACCCTGAATCCCCAGTGCATGGTTGGGGGTAGCTTCTGGGGCTGCTGGCTTAGGGGCTGCAACATCCTTTGTTTACTGATGTGGCCGGCAACCTTTTTAATTCACAATAGCAACCTTTGCACTGCCCCTTCCCATGAGAAGAAACCTTTTCCCATGGGATGGAAGGATTCTTCTGGGCCTCAGAGTAGACCATTTCAGCTGCACAGTGAAAACCAAATATGTGATATTCTTGGCAAAGAATGGAGATTACTTTTGATAATCCATCTCGACTTTTCTGTAAAAGATGTCCTTTTTTTTTTTTCCAACACAATGATATAACACGATCAGTTTTCTAGCTGAGATTATTTTGAGAATTTTTTTTCTCTGTCTTTTTTATAAAAGTTAATTCATCTGGCTGCATCAGGTGTGGGTCTTGGTTGTAGCACGTGGAATCTTCATGTCGTGCGGGACCTATCCCCGCGGCGCACAGACTCGCTAGCTGTGGTGCGCGGGCCCAGTAGTTGTAGCGCACAGGCCTAGCTGCTCCTCGGCAGTGGGATCTTGGTTCCCCCAGCAGGCCTCGAACCCGTGTCCCCTGCATTTCAAGGTGGACTCTTAATCACTGGGCCACCAGGGAAGTCCCTTTCCTTTCTTTATGTAATCATAAAATGCACATGAAGCCAGGTGAGTGAATACAGTATTACCAGATGAATCGTGTGCTGTCCAAATTCATATGTTGAAGTGCTTACCCCCAGTTCCTCAGAACGTGACCTTGTGTGAAGACAGGATCCTTGCACCGGTCATCAAGTTAAAAGGGAGCTCATTAAGGTAGGCAGGCCCTAACCCAAGGTGATTGATGATGTCCTCATAAGAAGAGGAAATTTGGACCCAGGGATCCACATACAGTGAAAGTGCCATGTGAAAATGAAGATGGCCATCTACAAGCCAGGGACACAGGCCTAGAACAGTTGTTTCCCTCGTAGCCCAGAAAGAAAAAACCCTGCCAACATCTTGATATGAAACCTCCAGCCTCCAGAACTGAGACATTGAATCTCTGTTGTTTAAGCCCCCCAGTTTTTGGTACTTTGCTGCAATAACGCTAGCAAACTACTACATACAGCAAAGCGAGAGGCTCTCCTCCACCTCCAGCCAAACCACACCATAATTTGTGTTTCTGCTCCAGAAACACAAGTTCCAGTGCCAGCGGTGCCAAGGCAAGTAATCCAAAGCAGTGAAACTGCCTGGAAGGGCTAAATGGAATTGTTAAAGGGGACGGAAGCAAGCTGGAAAGTAGACAGAATCTAGCTCTAGTCATGTGTTACCATGCATAACTGTAGGCCTAGCTTCGTCAGAGAATCTGACTCTTTTAAGAGAAACCCAAGATGTAGACTTTTTAATATAGAAAGCTTCCTAGTTTTAAATGTTGACAATTAACTGAAAAGGTCTCTATATAGGCCTGAAAGTGAAAATGTTACTCAGTTGTGCTCGACTCTTTGCGACCCCACGGACTGTAGCCTGCCAGGCTCCTCTGTCCATGGAATTCTCCAGGCAAGGATACTGAATGGGTTGCCTTCCTTTCTCCAGGGGATCTTCCCAACTCAGGGGTCCAACCTGGGTCTCCTGCATCACAGGCAGATTCTTTACCATCTGAGCCACCTCCTCTGGCCCTATATTTTCCTAACCAATGCTATATAGGCCACATAAAATTTGTGTGAGGCCCAGTTTGGCCAACAACCTGATGAATTTTTTTTTTTTAATGAAAACTTAAAAATTTTTTTTTTATGTATTTCTGGCTGTGCTGGGTCTTCATTGTTGCACAGGCTCTTCTCTAGTTGTGGTGAGCAGGGGCTACTCTTAGGTTGCGACACACGTGCTTCTCATTGCTGTGGCTTCTCTTGCTGTGGAGCCTGGGCCCTCTGGCATGCGGGCTTCAGCAGTTGCAGTATGTGGGCTCAGTAGTTGTGGCGTCCAGGCTCTAGAGCCCGGTCTCAACGTTGTAGCACAGAGGCTTAGCTGCTCCGAGGCATGTGGGAATCTTCCTGGGTCAAGGCTCAAACACGCATCTCCTGCATTGGCAGGTGGGTTCTTTACCCCTGAGCCACCAGAGAAGCCCAATCTTTTTAAGGAGAGATTACCCAGGATGCTCCCAGGGTCTGAGAGAAAGGAGTCAGAGACTTCATTTCAACCAAGGACCTCATCTCAAAGCCCCTTACATGTAACTTGGGACATGTAATTAGTTCTGACCAATGGAATGTGACCAGTGGAAATGAAGTATATTGCTACTATGCTGTTACCAACTCAGATCCTTGGACTCTTTAATCAATAGAAATTGATAAGAGGCCAGACAAGGAATTTAAGCAAGGCTTTATTGGTATTTTATTGCTGCAACACAAGATCAAAAACAAGAAAGAGATGCTCTTGCTCACTCTCTGAGGAGGGCAGGGTGGTTCCTTAAATGGAGTGAGGTTGGGAGGAGGGGGTGGCTTCAGTGGTCTCTCCACCCCCTTGGTGGTGCTGTGTGCAAAGATCATGCACAGTACCCTCCATCCACCTCAAGAATGGCATTTGCTTTGTAGCCTGTTTGTATCTCATTATTTGTAATTGCACCTTCTATGCATGCATGTAGTTAATTTTAGTCCCTTATGCTGTGCTGTGGGCATCCCTGGTGGCTCAGATGGTAAAGAATCCACCTGCAATGCAGGAGACCTGGGTTTGATCCCTGGGTTGGGAAGATCCCCTGGAGGAGGGAATGGCAACCCACTCCATTATTCTTGCCTGGAGAATCCCCAAGGACAGAGGAACCTGGCAGGCCATGGGGTCACAAAGAATCGGACACAGCTAAACAACTGAGCACACATTCACATATAAGATCCTTCTCCCTGACCCTGACCATGAAAGGGAATTGAAAAAGAGACAAGGAGAGAAAATTGCCTTGTATTAAGATAATAGGGTGCACAGTCCCAACCTCCTCTGCGCAATCTGGAGGAACAGGAAAAACATGACTTAGGGTCAGATTCCCAGTTTGATCTATCAAGGGCTCACAGTAAGAAATGAGTGGGAGGTGAAATTATTCCTTACCTGAGAACATCCAGGAAGAATTTGCTACCCTTTCCTTCATTTGTTGCCTATAAGAGGTCCACTGAGAACCACACAGTACGCATATTGATGGCCACATTATCCATTTGCCTTTTCCCCACTCTTTCTCATTAGAAATGGTGTGGGACAATGGGTACTAAGTGAAACTTGTGCTTCCTTTTTAACTCCAAAACCACACCATCAACATAATCATAAAATTTTTCCTTGAACAGTTTTATCAGTCATAGTCATACTGCCAACATTGACTTGGTTACTGAACTTAATGAAGTAGTGACATTCAGAGAAATATAACATGTTTTCTGGATACTAGAGAATGCCACAGAAGGGCTGTGACCCTTCTTTGGTCTTGCCACTTGACCTTTGGGCTCTTGTAAAATTCTCATTCTTAGTGAGATATAAACCCAACCCCCGGGTCTTGTGACTCAGATGAATACATATTAACTTGCTTTTGCCTACTTAGCTAGTGTCCTTTACTGCTAATGTGAGTTTATGACCATCATATTCCCCTCTGTCACCTTTAAGGCTTTTGCTGACTCCTTCCCCCATCCCTCTCCCATTTTTCTCCCCAAACCTTCCGGGACAAGCCTTTATCTCATTAGGCTGATGAGCTTTCTACACATTTCTACGTATCAAAAATAAACCTTTTGTAAGGAAATAAACTCATTTAGTTAAGGACTGGCACATACAAACATAGAAACATCGACCTTTTGCATCAATATCTATCTGTTAGTTGATTTTCATTTTTTGGTTGTAACATTTAACAAGCCTATTGGCATTAGAGGATGAAATTGTTCAGATCTCTTAACCATGTGACTATTTATCTCACATGCTTACACTTGCGAGCTAGTAATTGTAAAGTCAAATAAGCAAATAATGTATGTTATCTGCAGAAAGAATTCACCTAGAACACAGGCTGTTACAGAAACAGAAGGTGATTACATTTTTTTATTGTAGATTTCAGTCACTTAGCTAGAAATTTTTTTGCTGTGTAAGTATTAAGCTGAATAAACTGTATTTTGCATAAATGTAAACAGTTTCATCTTCATCTCTGAATCAACTCAACAACATTGTGTTTCATACATCACTGCACTGTTTTCAGTGCTTCTGAATAGATTTCCTGGTAAAAAGTGATCATAATGGCTTCTGTTTGTTTGTCATGTTTTATTCTTTGTACTGATGAGTTTCTAGGTTTATGCTCCAGGGATTATTTCCTACTGCATATTTGTGCCAGCCCAGCATCTTCATTCTTATTGGAGCTATTAGTAATTACCCTCCACTCTTCCCTAGTAGCATACTGGACACCTTCCTACCTGGGGGGCTCATCTTCTGGCGTTATATCTTTTTGCCTTTTCATACTGCTCATGGGGTTTGCCAGGCAAGAATACTGGAGTGGGTTGCCACTTCCTTCTCCAGTGGACCACATTTTGTCAGGACTCTTCACCAGGTGTGACCTGTCTGTCTTGGGTGGCCCCTGCACAGTATGGCTCCTGGCTTCACTGAGTTAACCCAAGCCCCTTGGCCACAAGGCTGTGATCCATGAATAGGTTAGATAGCATCGCTGACTCAATGGACATGAATTTGAGCAGACTCCAGGAGATAGTAAAGGACAGAGGGTCCCGGTGTGCTGCAGTCTATAGGGTTGCAACAAGGGGGACACAACTTAGCCATCAAACAACAACAGCATTTTTTGCTAGCAAGTTAGACAGAGTCCCATGATCTTTAAGGAAAATGTCCTGGAGTGGTTTGGGAGTGGCTGGAGAGACTTCAAGGTAGGCAGATAATTGGGAAGCTAATGGAAAGGCAGGTAGCAAAGGGTCTGATCTAGGAACAGATAAGAGGCATGCCTTCAGGGGTTTGTAGTGAGGATACTGGAAGGTCACAGAGAGCCAGAGAAGTCAGTGCAAAATACACCATGTGAAACAGGTAGATCAGGGCCCAGTTCCCAGGAAATGGATGACATGAATAACACAGAAAGCTGGGTAGCAGGTGTTTAAGGTGAGTTTCCCCTGTGGGGAATAGTAAGGGACAAACATGAGCCCTGAAGACCTGGGCATAAGGAGGCCGAGCAGTTCTCTTGCCACAAAATTCTATTCAAGTTGCTGCCATTTTTTTTTTTGAACTCTGGCAGTAGAGATTTGATTGCCTTCTGCTTTAAGGTCACCATACACATGCTTTTTCTTACTATATGGTCTAAGGGGAAAAACTATATATATACAATTAAGATCAGTTGCTCAGTCATGTCCGATTCTTTGTGATCCTATGGACTGTAGCATGCTAGGCCTCCCTGTCCATCACTAACTCCCAGAGTTTACTCAAACTCATGTCCATTGAGTTGGTGATGCCATCTAACCATCTCATCTTCTGTTGTCCCTTCTCCTCCCACCTTCAATCCTTCCCAGCCATCGGGGTCTTTTCCAGTGAGTCAGTTCTTCACATCAGGTGGCCAAAGTATTGGAGTTTCAGGTTCAGCATTAGTCCTTCCAATGAATATTCAGGACTGATCTCCTTTAGGAATGACTGGTTTGATCTCCTTGCAGTCCAAGGGACTCCCAAGAGTCTTCTCCAACACCACAGTTCAAAAGCATCGATTCTTCAGCATTCAACTTTCTTTATAGTCCAACTCTCACATCCATACATGACTACTGGAAAAACCATAGCTTTGACTAGACAGACCTATTTATATATATTATATACTATAAATTTTCAGGCTCCCCTGTCCATGGGAGTCTCCAGGCAAGAATACTGGAGTGGGTTGCTATTCCCTTCTCCAGGGGATCTTTCTGACCCCAGGATCAAATTCATGTCTCCCCCATTGCAGGCAGATTCTTTACCATGTGGGCCACCAAGGAAGCCTGTATAATATAAATTATATATTTATATAATCTACCTTTATCCGCAATATGCCCTTTCTTCCCATTAAAATGGAAGGAATGTTTCTTCCCCTACCTAAAGTCAGTCCTCCTCTGTGTTGGGTTCCATCTCCTTTCCCCTGCTCAAATTTTAAGTAATCATGGTGGAGGCCTAGGGTGGAAAACTCCACAAGTAATAAATATTCATTCATGTGAATATTTACATTTCCCATTGACTGGGGGAAATGTTCACAATATATTCCTAAATTTAAAAAATCAGTCTATACCACAATATGCATGTCAGTCGCTCAGTCATGTCTGACTCTTTGTGACCCCATGGACTGCAGTGCACCAGACTTACTGTCCTTTACTGTCCCCCAGAGTTTTCTCAAACTCATGTCCACTGAGTCGATGATGGCATCCAGCCATCTCATCCCCTGTCAACCCTTCTTCTCCTGCCCTCAATCTTTCCCAGCATTAGGGTCTATTCCAATGAGTCAGCTCTTTGCATTCTATGCATAGTATTCTCATTCTAAGCATAGTAGAATACCATTTTAAACTGGTACAAATAGGCAGATGATAGATAGATATGAATGAAACTGTGTATATTAGAAATTATTATTCCTCAGTGAGTGGAGGTGGAGATTCTGATTTGTATGCACAAAGTTGAATTACCTTTGTAAATTAATTTTTAAGTTATTATTTTCAGGAAAGTCTAAAGGAAAATGGTACAGAGTAGTAGTACAGAGACAAAATGCCATGAGATCCAGTACATTTCCTAGAGAGGGCTTGTCAATTAATCCCTGAGCTTTCTAGAAGACAATACAGAGAATACTCCATTAATCACTGATTCATAAATTCATAAGATAAAAACAGGCCAGTATACTAATATTGGGGTGCAGTATGCTAGAATTGTGGTGCTGGAGAAGACTCTTGAGAGTGCCCCCTAAAGGAAATCAACTCTGAATACTCATAGGAAGGACTGATGCTGAAGCTGAAGCTCCAATATTGTGACCACCTGATGCTAAAGCCAACTCATTGGGAAAGATCCTGATGTTGTGAAAGACTGAAGGCAAAGGAAATGAGGGCGGCAGAGGATGAGATGGTTAGATAGCATTATCGACTCAACGGACATGAATTTGAGCAAACTCCAGGAGATTGTGAAGGACAGGGGAGCCCGGTGTGCTGCAGTCCATGAAGTCACAAAGAGCTGGACACAGCTTAGCGACTGAACAACACCACCATACTAGCGTATTATTCATCCCACTTTTCGAGCAGAGAAACAGAGATATCAATTGCTCAAAATTCCAAAGCCACTATGTGACAAAAATAAAAATGAACACCTGCTATTTCATATCCAAACACATTCACCTCTTCATTATATGTGACTGTTTAAAAGAAAATGAAGTGGAACAGAAAAACACAGAGGAGGCATCATTTGAATTTGACCAGGAGAGTGGGCAGAATTTCAGCCCTGGGGGAAAGGAATGGAAAAGGCATCCAAAGCAGGAGTGAAAACACTGCAAGAGAAAAGCAAGACCAGGAAACTAGCTATTTGTTTAGCGTTATGGTTCTGGGTATTCAGCTTATATGAAATGTAAACATTCGTTACCCTGTGATTTAATACATTAAATTTTTTTCATTAAAATCTTGTTCTAAATGTGATTCAACATCACTTAAAACATTTTCAATGGAGATAGCAGCCTTTATGGGACTTTTGTAAAATGAAATGATACAACATATGAAGTAGTTAGCAGGTACTCATCATGAGAAAGCACTGGATAAAAATTTTAGTTACCATTTTATTTTAATTATTATTAAGTTGATATAGCTCCTTCCAGACAGTCTCTAAATGCATCATCTTAAAAACGTGTTTTAACACATGTACACCCATGGCTGATTGATGTGAATGTATGGCAAAAACCACCACAATATTGTAAACTAATTAGCCTCCAATTAAAATAATTTTTTTAAAAGTAAGTAAAAAAACAAAAATATGATTGAAGTTTTCTTTCTTCCTTTCTTGCCTCCCTCGTCCCCTCCTTCCTTCTTTGCTTTCTTCCTGTCATCCATCCTTTTCTTTTTTCTTGCTTCGTTTCTTTTTAGCCATATCATTCTAGAGACAGTGTTCTGGCTTTCATGATTTAAACTAGAAAGTGACTGTAGAAATTTCAGGTCACACTGGCTGAAGAACCAAATGAAAATAAGTGAAAAAGGAGGCAAATCATGAAGGAGGCTGTTTGTTCCTCCTCTGTGTAAACTCGGGTTTCTATCCATCTTAGAATGGATAGAACCCGTCTTAACATCATCAAAGACCACTTATTTGAATAACACAGTAAGAATTCCTAAGATGTATATGTAAAGAACCTGCCTGCAAATGCAGGAGACCTAAGAAATGAGGATTTGATCCCTGGGTCAGGAAGATCCCCTGAAGGAGGGCATGGCAACCCACTCCAGTATTCTTGCCTGGAGAATCCCATGGACAGAGGAGCCTGGCAGGCTACAGTCCATGGGGTTACAAAAAGTCAGACACGAATGAAGTGACTTAGCATGTAGGTAGGATGTATATGAAGCACACTTAAATACTGAAAGATCTGATAGACACAAAGCTTCATATCAGTTGATTAAAGAACTAACTTTCTTGTTCCAAAGCCAGAACCAAAGGATTTTACCCTATAGATCAGTGATTCTCAAAGTCTGATATTCCAACCAATAGCATCAGCTTTATGTTTATAAAAGCAAATTCTTGGTCCCACATCAGACCCTTTGATTCAGAGATGCTGAGGGTGAAGCCCCAAAATCTGTTTTGTCAAGCCTTCCAGAGGATTCTGAGGCACACTCGAACTTGAGAATCACTGCTCTCCGTAAGTCAACTTTAACAGAAGGGCATAGTCCCACAGAGTGTGGAAAAAGCGTAAACAGGTTGTCATCTCACCATGGACTCATGACCAGATGGGGGAGAAAGGAAATGAGCTTTCGTGGTTTGTAGCCAAGAGTTAGTTTCTCTAGTCACTTAGGCAAGTGGAGGAGGTGGGTGGATGGAAGCCTTGAGACAGCCAACAAATCTTCAAGGAAATTGAGTCTGACTTTGCCCCAATAAACAAGGTCAAGTTAAATTAGCAAGTAGCTGTGACACTGGCAGCGTGATCTGGGTGTGTGCTCTGTTGCATTCTGCTGTCCCGAGATGTTATCATTCCCTCCCTCCCACTGGGCTGGCTGGATGTGTCCTCTTACTGAGGGAAACAGAGACAGGATGGTTCAGCCACATCAAGGGTAGCCAGGCATCTAGGGAGGGGGCTGCCAGGCGAAAGGGATACTCCAAACCTTTTAAAACATATATTCCAAAGCCAATTACACACTAAAATTCATATAGAACTTTGGTACCTCAACTTAAACTGCTATATTTAATTGTATTACATCAGCCTATTTTAAATCTAAAGACTATCTAGATTTAAATAAAGACTAATCTAAAGGCTTCAAATATTTTGAGAATCTGACATCAAAGATAGAAAGCATCATTATAATTGGTGTTGACCTGGAAGGTCTTGGACCCATCCTAAAGGATTATCCTAGGGAATTCTCACAAAATCCAACTGACAACTATAATTTTTTAAAAATGTCCCCACAACTGCATCTTCATAGAGGTTTTAAAAATCATTGGAAAAAATTATTAGTATAATCTCTCCCAGTTACAGTATGGTTTCTCAGATCCTTTTTAGGGCCATCTTGTATAACTAATTTATTAATCATTATATCACAATTAAATACAAATAAGATTTAGGATTTTCTAATTAGAATATACCTTTAAACATAGAGGACAAAGGAATGATATGTAAAGACTGCTTCTTCACTGGTAAAATGACAACTTTAAAATACACTGAAGAATAAGATGTTTCCACTGTGGACACTTTTATGAGTAATGAACAAAAATGTCACAGTCTAACTCTATGTAAATAACATATTGACTCTATGAATAGTATTCTTTTTCTATCTATGCAAATATTTTCCATTTATACTCTATGTGCCAAGATAAAACCACTTTTAAATTACTTCCTTAAAATGGCACCACCTTCTTTATTTCTTCTAAGCTATATGTTTACTTTTAACTAAAGATATTTTTGAAGTCTCAGGCTTCACTGGATATTGTTTTAGAAGAGAGTTAGATATTGAAATAAGAAAAAATTTTAATTTTATAAAAACTACCAAATGGGTGGAATTTCTTCTGATTCTAGTTTACTGGTTTGGTTTCCAAAACTACATAGATATTATGCAAATATATAGAAATTGCTCTGTTGATAGAAGGAGAGTTGTTTGTGTTCTGTATGTACAGTGTTCTGAGTTCATGAGAAGTATTCTGACCAGGAGCTCACTCCAACAGCAGGAATTAAGTTTCTTGGTAAACTCAGGACTCTTTTAAGAGTTTATTAATACTTGTCTAATAATGGTGCTTTGATTAAGAAAATATAATTCCCCCTCAAATATCATCAGATTCCCCACTATTAGGGATGATTTAAGTGTGATATAAAAACATTAGTATCTGAGATTTCCTCATTAGTCTTAACTTTAAATAGATCATATATATGCTGGCTTGAAGTAACAATACACTGAGCTCTTTCATGGTCAGATGAAAACTTTTCACTATCAGTTCCACTATCCCACCATCTTTAATACTTCTTAATGTCAAAAGAGTAGAGTGAACAGGAAGTGAAATATGCCTCTCTGTAGCTCCATATGCCCTGCGACCCCCAGGCCATCATTCCGTCTCATCAGCCTAGAATTTAAGGAACGAGACTTTTCTGTTAGATTATGTGCCTTATCTCATCTAATCTTTCCAAAAAGTCATTAAGTAATGGCTCAGATGGTAAAGAATCTGCCTGTAATGCTGGAGACACAAGTTCAGTCCCTGGGTTGGGAAGATCCCCTTGAGAAGGGAATGGCTACCAACTCCAGTATTCTTTCCTGGCGAATTTCATGGACAGAGGAGCCTGGTATGCTACAGTTCATGGGGTCGCAAAGAGTCAGACACAACTGACTAACACTACACACCATGTGCTTTATCTCATCTGATCTTTGTCAAAAGCCATTAAGAAAGTTCCTGTTTTTACTCAGAAACTCCAAAGCCTGCATGTTTCCCTATACCACACAATATTAGCAGAGACAGAGGAGCCTCAACTAGTTTGTATTCATGAAATGTACAAGTATCGCTCCCAAATTATGGAATCTACTGCACAGATCCTTCTTTCCAAAGACTATGATTTTTCACAATATTTACCTTACAGTAATAGTAGTCACGTTAAAGAAGAAAAATCCTGCTATCTGAGACAATTTTGTAGTTGTATTATTTAGGATTAGGTTTGGCTGTGTGTGACAAAAATTCCCAAACAATGATGGCTTAAACAAAACTGGAGTTCGTTTCTGTCTGATGTAAAAGCCTGGAGCTGATACAGCAGATTCTGAATCAGGGACTCAGGCCCCCTCTACTTGATTGCTCTACCAGTCCCAAGTTTACTTTATGGTCCCAAATGGCTGTTGGAGTGCCAGCCATTATATTTGATTACATACTACTTCTACAGCCTGCAGAAGTAGTAGGTGGGGGAAGGGCATATCTCCTTTAAAAAAAAAAGAAGAAGAAGAAGAAGTTGTACATAAAACTCTTTACGTTATATAGGATGGCCGGAGCTTATTACATGGCCACCCTTGGCTGTAAAGGAGGAGGAAAAGTTCTCTTTATTCTGAATTACCATGATGCTTGCTGAAGCCTGATGCTTATTATGAAGGAAGAACATAGTATGATTAGATTTGGATTTAGGGGATCAGCACACAGTCTCTGTGCAGAGGGGGCCGGGGTGGGGGGCAGTTCATCCATGTTGAGAGGACAGCAGGGTGAACTCAAGACTATGAAGAAAAGGACAGCATATGTCCATAAAGGTCTGGGCCGTATGTAGCCAGATATTTTAATTTTTTAAAGAGAAGCCAGGACATTGGATTTTTATGTGAAATTTCCTGATTTTTAATTACCAGTTGATTAAAATATTTTTAAAAAATGGTGTGGGCCAAATAAAACCCATCTGTGTCGAGACCACAGACTGAAAGTTTGCTTCCTTTGATCTAAAAGAACTGGTTTTGTTTCTTTTTTAGCTTTATTTTCAATTAAACAACATATTCACTGAGGAGCACAATGTGTATGGTACCATGTTAAGGGTGATGAAAGACAAAAAGATGTAATCTTTCATTGGAACAGGGCAGTCTCTGATGTAGGAGACAGGGTTCATGACTAGAATTTTTTAAAAAAGAGGTTGCAATAACTCGTTTTTAGTTTTATTTCCTTTTGGTTTTGGCCCAGTTTCTTTACCTGACCCTCAACACCGTATCTTATTTCCTTAGATCTTTTCCCCGTGTTTAATAGTTTCCAGTCCCACTTCAGTTCAACCAAGCAAGTAACTCTGTCCCTCAAAGTATGTATTTATAAATGCTTCTCTTAGAAATATCAAATATTCTCTTCCTTATTTTGTTGCCAGTGTTCTATTCTACTGAAAAATTGCTTTAAGCCTTTCTTTACCTGCTCTCATCCTTGTAAGTTTAACCATATACACCTGTATGATATAATTTATATCTGAACTTGACTTTTTATCCTCAGAAGAATGTGTGATAGGACAAAACTTATTAGTATAATTAATATATAAGTGTCTACAACATTCACTAGTGCTCCACCCAGTAGGTGAGAGACACGGGTAAAGCCACCAGTACCACTCAGGCGGTTCTCTTGACTTGAGCATCTTCCCCTGCCCTGGAAGACCCAGGATGCCCAATCCTCCCTCTGTCCTCTGGTGCAGTCATAACTGGCAGACTGGACTCAGGACCCACTATATAATTTGCAGGGCCCAGAGTTTTGACTTGTAAAGAACTTCAAGACATTGCTGACAATGCATTAAACTAAGCATGAGGTGCTTCTGAGTGCAGGGTGCCACGTTGGCTACACAGCTCTCAGGGCCATGAAGTTGGCCACGACTGTGGCTGTTGAACTGTGGACACTTGGAGCCAGAAAAGTTGGTGGAAGGCTGGTAGCAGGAAAACCTGGCCCAGAGACATGGGATGAGGTATTTTTTTCAGGGGCATTTTGCAGTGAGAGAAGTACAGAGGTCGTTTATAGTATGAGAAAAGGGAGAGAATGGAAAGGTTAAAGACTTTTTATTTTGAGTGTTACAATCTTCACGTCTCCCTTTAGGGTGTTCAAGAACTAGAACTGAAAAAAAAAAGGAAAAAGAAAATAGAGGTGAAGAGGATAGACCTAGATATAATCATATGAAGTGAAGCTAAGTCAGATGGAGAAAGACAAATATCATATTGTATCACTTACATGTGAAATTGAAAATAATGATACAAATGAACTTATTTACAGAACAGAAATAGACTCACAGACAGAGAAAAATTTATGGTCACCAAAGGGGAAAAAAAGGGAGGGATAAAGTTGGAATTTGGGACTGACATCAGTTCAGTTCACTTCAGGCACTCAGTCGTGTCCAACTCTTTACAACCCCATGGACTGCAGCACTCCAGGCTTCCCTGTCCATCACCAACTCCCAGAGCTCACTCAAACTCATGTCCATTGAGTTGGTGATGCCATCCAACCATCTCATCCTCTGTTGGCTCCTGCCTTCAATCTTTCCTTCAATCTTTCCCAGCATCAGGGTCTTTTCAGATGAGTCAGTTCTTCGCATCAGGTGGCCAAAGTATTGGAGTTTCAGCTTCAGCATCAATCCTTCCAATGAATATTCAGGACTGATTAGAATGGACTGGTTGGATCTTCTTGCAGTCCAAGGGACTCTCAAGAGTCTCCTCCAACACCACAGTTCAGAAGCATCAATTCTTGAGCGCTCAGCTTTCTTTATAGTCCAAATCTTACATCCATACATGACCACTGGAAAAACCATAGCTTTGACTAGATGGACCTTTGTTGGCAATGTCTCTGCTTTTCAATATGCTATCCAGGTTGGTCATAACTTTTCTTCCAAGGAACAAGCATCTTTTAGTTTCATGGTTGCAGTCACCATCTCCAGTGATTTTGGAGCCCAAAAAAGAAAGTCAGTCACTATTTCCACTGTTTTCCCATCTGTTTGCCATGAAGTGATGGGACCAGATGCCATGCCCTTAGTTTTCTGAATGTTGAGTTTTAATCCCACTTTTTCACTCTCCTCTTTCACTTTCATCAAGAGGTTCTTTAGTTCTTCGCTTTCTGCCATAAGTGTGGTGTCATCTGCATATATGAGGTTGTTGATATTGCTCCCAGCAATCTTGATTCCAGCTTGTGCTTCTTCCAGCCCAGCATTTCTCATGATGTACTCTGCATACAGCCTTGATGTACTCCTTTCTGATTTGGGACCTGTCTGTTGTTCCATGTCCAGTTCTAACTGTTGCTTCCTGACCTGCATACAGATTTCTCAGGAAGCAGATCAGGTGGTCTGGTATTCCCATCTCTTGAAGAATTTTACAGTTTGTTGTGATCCACACAGTCAAAGACTTTGGCGTAGTCAATGAAGCAGAAGTAGATGTTTTTCTGAAACTCTCTTGCTTTCTCAATGATCCAGTGGATGTTAGCAATTTGACCTCTGGTTCCTCTGCCTTTTCTAAATCCAGTTTAAACATAGGGAAGTTCACAGTTCGCATACTGTTGAAGCCTGGCTTGGAGAATTTTGACCATTACTTTGCTAGCATGTGAGATAAGAGTAACTTTGCAATAGTTTGAACATTCTTTGGCATTGACTTTCTTTGGGATTGGAATAAAAATTGACCTTTTCCAGTTCTGCGGCCACTGCTGAGTTTTCTAAATTTGCTGGTATATTGAGTGCAGCACTTTCACAGCATCATCGTTTAGAATTTGAAATAGCTTAACTGGAATTCCAACACCTCCATAAGCTTTGTTTTTAGTGATGCTTCCTAAGGTCCACTTGACTTCACATTCCAGGATGTCTGGCTCTAGGTGAGTGATCACACCATCATGGTTATCTGCGTCATGAGGATCTCTTTTGTATAGTTCTTCTATGTATTCTTGCCACCTCTTCTTAATATCTTCTGCTTCTGTTAGATCCATACTCTTTCTGTACTTTATTGTGCCCATCTTTGCATGGAAAAGTTCCCTTGGTATCTCTAATTTCTTGAAGAGATCTCTAGTTCTTATATATAAAGTTGGGTGTGAACTTTTTCATTTTCTGCCTCTCTATTTATTAACAAGTCTGTAACTGCATCCACCCTGTGGTAAACTGATTGCATTAATGAACCAAATTAATGACTTCCTTTTTCCATACCCTTTGCCCTATAAGTTTGTAGTCACTTCTCATTCTGATCCTAGGCTTGGCTATGTGACTTTCTATTGTGAAGGACTGAAAAGTACCTGCCTTCTATCCTATCTTTTTTCTACCTTTTACCTTGTCTCTATGTCTCTATGTTCTTTTTTGGAATCCTATCTTATCCTTGCAAAGAAGCCCAGTCTAAAAATACAAAAAAAGACAGAGAGAGAGAGAGAGAAAAGAGAAAAGAAGCCCAGTCTGAGTATGAGACCACACGGAGCAGAGCTAAATTGTCCTATCCCAAACCAGCCTTGTCAGCCAGCCCCTAGACTTCTCTCTTGGCTGACCACAGATAAATGAACAAACCTTATGATAAGATTTGCCACGTCTGATCCAGCAGAACTAAGTTGTAGACCTGCAGACTCATGAGAAATAAGAAATGGTAGTTGTTTTCGTTGACTAAGATTTGGAATGATTTGTTATGCACAATAGCTAACACAGGCTCTAAATGTCTCTTTCTCCATACAAAAGGACGAAGTAAACCTTCTCTTTCTTAAGGCACATTCTTCTACTTGCTTTTGTCCTGTTCCTGCCTGTATGCTTTCAGACCTCAACCATTTCAGTTATTTCTCTATTACTATATTCTCATCTTATTGTTGTTTTTTCACCTCTTTCCATAATATATAAACATGTTTAAATCTAATTAAAATAAAACATACACAAAAAAGTAAGCCTGTGTCTTCAGCAAGTTACTGACCTATTCTCTCACTGCTTCCGTTTATATATTTTAGAAGAATAGTTTGTACATGTGTGTTTGTCTGGATTTGCCATAGAAACAGAACCATCAGGATGTGTTACTTATAGAGAGAGATTTATTTTAAGGAATTGACTTACGCAATTGTAGAGGCTGGCATACATGCATGCTAAGTTGCTTCAGTCCTGTCTGACTCTTTGCGACATATGAACTGTAGCCTGCCAGGCTCCTCTCTCCTTGGGATTCTCCAGGCAAGAAAACTCGAGTGGGTTGCCATGCCCTCCTCCAGGGAATCTTTCTAACACAGGGATGGAACCCAGGTCTCTTATGTCTCCTGCATTGGCAGGTGGGTTCTTTACTACTAGCACCACCTGGGAAGCTCTTTGTTGTCGTTGTTCGGTTGCCCAGTCATGCAAACTCTTTGTGACCCCATGGACTGCAGCACGCCAGGCCTTTTTGTCCCTCACCATCTCTTGGAGTTTGCCCAAGTTCATGTTCATTGAATCAGTGATGTCCTCCAGCCATCTCATCACTAAGGGAAGCCCTTAGTGAGTCCAAAATCTGATAAGGTAGGTCAGTGGGCTGGAGACTCAGCGAAGAGTTGCAGTTCAACCCCAAAGGCAGGGGTCTGTTGGCAAAATTGCTTCTTGCTTGGGGAGAGGTCAGTCTTTGGTCTATTAAGGCCTTTATCTGATTGAATGAGGCCCACCCACATAACAGTGAGTAATCTGTTACTAAAAGGCCACTGATTCACATGTTCATCTCATCCCAAAAACACTTTCACAGAAACATCCAGTGTAATACTTCACCAAATATCTGGACACCGTGGTCAAGCCAAAGGAACACATAAAATTAGCCATCACAACTTGCTGCCTTCATTTTTTATACTCATTCATCATTCACCTTTTCAGTTACCACCTTACTAATATACCCAAGGCAACAGATACTGCCAAACACTCTCTTTTGTTTTGTTCTTTCACTTCCTTTTGCCTCCTTCCTACCTTGCTTCCTATCTATTTGCTGCTTTTTAGTTTTCTTTATGCCACCTCTGCCTTTACCTGCTTCTTTAATGATCCTGAGGGTTGTGCTTTCCAGACTAAATGGGTCATATCATATGCTAGTGGTATTAACTACCAAATTTACATCTTCCATTTAGCCCTGTCTTCTGACTTTCATATATTCATTCATTTATTCATTGAAGGTATTAACAGCATACTATATATTTTATTGAGTACTGAACACTATTGGGGTATGTGGCAACCTCTAAAATGACCCCCAAGATTCCTGCCTCCTGTTAATCATATCCCCCATTTAATCCCTTCCCTAGAATGTGAGCTTCTAATGAACAGAACACAGCAAAAGTGATGAGATGCCACGTCTGAGATTAGGTTACAAAAAGACTCTGGCTTCTGTCTTGTTCACCCTCTCCTGTCCTTTCCTGGCTCACTCTGTCTTTCTTAAGAGTCCTCCTCACGTAGGGGAAGCAAGCTGACATGCTGTTGGAAAAACCTTATGGTTTAGATAGTCAGTGAGAATTTGTTGTATGAAGCAGGGAGCTCAAATCTGGTGCTCTGTGACAACCCAGAGGGGTGAGATGGGGTGGAAGGTGGGAGGGAGGTTCAAGAGGGAGGGGACATATGTATACCTATAGCTGATTCATGTTGATGTATGGCAGAAACCAACACAATATTGTAAAACAATTATCCTCCAATTAAAAATAAATAAATTAAAACAAAAACAAAACAAAAGCTTTATGTAGAGGCTTGTATGCAAAGGAACTCAGTCTCCAGGCAACAGCCAGCAGGAACCTGAGACCTGCCACCAGTCACATGAACGAGCATGGAAGCAGGTCCTCTCCCAATTGAGTCTGGCTTGAATTGATTGCCACTCTGCAAGATAACTTTACTGCAGTCCTACGAGAGACCCTGACTCAGAGGCACTCAGCTAAGTGGCACCTGGATTTTTGACCCACAGAAATTATGAGAAAATAAATATTTGTGATTTTAGGCTGCTAAGTTTGGGAGAATTTGGTTTACAGTGATTGATGACTAGTAGAGGACTACCCTGTATATTGTCACCCAGCTTATTTTACTTACATGCAGAGTACATCATGAGAAATGCCAGGCTAGACAAAATAAAAGCTGTAATCAAGATTGCCAGGAGAAATATCAGTAACCTCAGATATGCAGATGACACCATCCTAATGGCAGAAAGCAAAAAGGAACTAAAGCGCCTCTTGATGAAGGTGAAAGAGGAGAGTGAAAAAGCTGGCTTAAAACTCAACATTCAAAAAGCAAAGATCATTGCATCCAGTCCCATTACTTCATGGCAAATAGATGGGGAAACACTGGAAACAGTGATAGACTGTTGGGCTCCAAATCACTGTGGATGGTGACTGCCCTCATGAAATTAAAAGACACTTGCTCCTTGGAAGAAAAGAAATGACAGACCTAGACAGTATATTAAAAAGCAGAGACATTACTTTGCCAACGAAGGTCTGTCTAGTCAAAGCTATGGTTTTTCCAGTAGGCATGTACGGATGTGAGAGCTGGACAATAAAGAAGGCTGAGTGCCAAAATATTGATGCTTTTGAACTTCGGTGCTAGAGAAGACTCTTGAGAGTTCCTTGGACAGCAGGGAGATCAAACCAGTCAATCCTAAAGGAAATCAACCCTAAAGGAAAGGAATATTCATTGGAAGGACTGAAGCTGAAACTCCAGTACTTTGGCTACATGACATGAAGAGCCAACTCATTGGAAAAGACCCTGACGCTGGGAAAGACTGAAGGCAGGAGGAGAAGGAGACAACAGAGGATGAGACTGGATGGTATCACTGACTCAATGGACGTGAGTTTGAGCAAACTCCAGGAGATGGTGAAGGACAGAGAAGCCTCATGTACTACAGTCCATGAGGTTCCAGAGTCGGACATGACTGAGTGACTCAACAACAACAAGAGGACTACCCAGGATTCAAAGTCAAATAAGAAAGAGCCCTGGCATGCAACAATCCTGCATACTATCAATGGTGACAGAAAAGTGGCCATGATCACAGCACAATATATTAGATGCTATAGAAACATACACAGTGAGTGGTGGGAACACAGAGAGAAGAGAATTTCCATCCTACTTGAAGATTGAAGGTTTTAACTGGCAGATTTTATTTTTGTCATTGAATGAGCAGGCTAAGTCATGTGATCAAAATAAGGAGAAATGGTGATGGGATACCTGAGGAGGAAATGAATTTTTGGAATCTCTACTGGAAAAAATAGTTGAAAGATATAGAAAAGAAGCAAATGATGATATCTAGGCAGTGAGGAGTTGGAGTTAAGAATCATGGACTTGCAGAATCTCCAGTTGAGACTGGGGTTTACTTTTTAAATGTTCTTGGCAATATGGATATAAGATTAGAGAAATTGATGATTGGATTTGGGATCTCAGATAAGATAAAACAGAAGAGCAAAGGACTGAGGAAGGAAAAGAGCAAGACAATTTTTATAGTCCCAGTGGAGTTTAGGTTGGATAGAGAAAGTAAGACAATCAAAGCTGCTAAGAGTTTGGGGAAATGTTGCCAAATCTGACCTCCTACCAACTACTAGGGCCAAGGGAGTCAATGCTAGGTTTGACTCAGGCCTAGGTCATATACATATACTCCATTCCTGAGTTGGAGGAGACTTCTAGCTGAGAATGGGAAAGAATGATTATGCAGAGGAAATTCAGGTTTGCTACCATGAGAACAGTAAATGGATGCTTTATAGCAGAGACCGCTGGTTTCCTAGAGTAGTGTTCATTTCTTCCAGAGTAAGAGAACCCCTAGTTTTTAGGAGTGGGGGAAGCACATAATGACAGTATTTACTAGTCTCCTGCAGCTAGGAATGGCCATGCAACTAATAAGCTGATCAAAGGGATATGGACAGAAGTGGTGTGTGTGCCATTTCTGGACCATGTCCTTAAAGGGAATGGGATGTCACTGCATTTCCCTTTATTCCTTTTCTGTCTGCTCAAATATGGTTGTGGTGGTGAGCCAACTTGAACCATAAGGAAGACATTCTATTCCTAGGGAGGACAGAACAACAGGAGTCTGTAATCCCTGGATGATGTCATGGATCCTCTGTCATCCTACATGAGGAATAATTAAACTATAGTTTTTAAAAAGCCTCTTTTAATGTGGTTCTCTGTTACAAGTGACTGGACCTACCTTTCAACTAATTCAGATGTCCAGTAAAAAAGATATGCTGGGAATATAAATGACCATAGCATAAGACAGAAAGTAGTAAGCAATAAACAGAGGCACAGATAAACAGAATACAGAGAAAAATCACTTTAAGCCAGACTGTGAACTTTCAAAAGAGATTAAAGTTTCTGATGAGTGACAGACCACAGACTGTCTATAGGTGGTGGAATGCAGGCAGGGGAATGTGCCTCAACAGCTGATTATTCTAGACAGGCCTGCGGCAGTGGTAATGGTCATGTGGTATGATAGTGCCAACTGGCCCATGCATCCAGCTCACCCAAGCAACATTTGGACCTTGATATACTTATTTAAATTAGCTGTGGTTTGGGTTGATGCTTCTTGACAGTGCTCATAAAAATTAAGAAATAGGGGTGGAAGAAATCCTAGCGACTAGGAAAACCTTCTGCTTAATGCACTTCAAAAGATGATAATAATTACAGTGATGCTAAGTCAGTCTTGTACATAGCCAGTAAAACCCGGGACTTCTAACTCCCCGGCCACTGAGGACTGAAGGCTTCTATATACTTAATTTGTACAGAATCTCTGTGAAGGTTTCTTCTCCCACAGAATACTAACCTCAGGTTGCTATCTGCAATGCCCATCGGTTACTCTTGTGGACAGTGGTGGTGGTGGTTTAGTCGCTAAGTTGTGTCCAAACTCTTGCAACCACACAGACTGTAGCCCACCAGGCTCCTTCGTCCATTGGATTTCCCAGGCAAGAATATTGGAGTGGGTTGCCATTTCCTTCTCCAAGGAATCCTCTCAACCCAGGGACGGAAGATACCTGCATTGCAAGCGGATTCTTTTACCGCTAAGCCACGAGGGAAGCTGGTGGACAGAACTGAGACAGAAACATTTCCATCATTGTCAGAAAGTTCTACAGAACAGCCCACAGGTCTTAGAGAGATGTCTCTCTCTCCTGCCAATCCTCAATCTTGCCCTCAGTCCGTGCGTATCCCAAACCCATAGACTGGTCCCCAAGCTCTTCCACTTCCTAAAGATTTAAAACTGGTAACGACAACAAAAGTCGTTTGGCCTAGTCCCGCTACGAAGGAGGCACGGTAATAGAACGCCAAGGTTCTTCCACAACAGTCAGGAGAGCAAGTTGGGGGGTAAAAAAGTAGCGGGGACCAGACGCGGAGGAGGAAGGACAGGCGAAGGGGCGGGGATGAGCGCGGCGCGCTCGGGACTGACGCCGGCACCAGGCCGGGGGCGGGGCCGCGCGCCGCGGGCCGGGGAGGCGGGGGAGCCGGCGGCCGGCGCGCTAGCCTAGCCGTGCGTGCTCACGTGACAGGTCCGCGAGGTCCCGCTCGCGCAGTCGTCTGGGCGAGCGAAGATGGCGGCCGAGAGGGAACCTCCTCCGCTAGGGGACGGGAAACCCACCGACTTTGAGGAGCTGGAGGACGGAGAGGACCTGTTCACCAGCACTGTCTCCACCCTAGAGGTGAGACCGCGTCGCCGGGGCTGCCGCGCTCCGTTGCCGCCCCCGCGTCTCACCTTTCGGTGCTTGCCCTGCCTCGACTTGACCCTCCGCGTCCCCCCGCCACCCCCAGGTTTGCGGGGACCTGGTTGGGGCGACACCTGTGACGCGGGCCCCCCCTCGCGTACCTGTCATTGGGCTGGAGTTGGCCTGGGCGGCCAGGCCTGCTTGGGAGAGCGAACTGCCGGGCCGGGGGCCGACCTGATCCCCGGAGGGCCGGGACCGCACAGAGCATCGAGTGTCCTTTCCCCGCTCGCTGGCCCTCCTCGGTGTCACTTGCGCCTCCTCTTCCAGAGCCCTGAAGGTCTTGCCTTGCGTCTCAGCACACCTCCTCGCGCTGCCGGGCGACCTCCGCAGCCTCTCTCAAGAGGTGCTTGCTTTTCCCTTCCCAAGGGAGGGTGTGCCTCTGAAAAGGGAGAGCGGTGAAGAGAGCGCGCTGAGTGGCCGGGGCGCTGGAGGGACCGGTGGATGCACTTTTCTCGGTCCTGGACCTTCAAGAACTGCTAGTTCCCCTTGAGGGAGGTACCTCTGTTTTAGACTACTTAGGTAAATGAATTTGGCCGGTTTTGCTTGTCTTTAGTTTCTAAGCCTTTTAAGGATCATAGTGTTGATAAAATACAAAGTTGAAGGGAGGGAGTAGTCCGGGAAACTGCTGGGCAGTGGGGGAGGTTTTGTTTTTTAAGTTACCAGGGGAGAAATAACAGATCCTCACTCCTTTTTCCTCTTTTCTCGCATGATCAGCGATCTCTGAAGCTACGTGTTCCTGTTTTTGTCAAAGGAAACGCCCTCTATGAACTTAACTGTATTGGGCCTCCTGAATCTAGTTCATGTTTCAGTTGCTTTGCCTTTGGTGAGAGCACACACACCTGATAGCTGAACTTTAAGTGTGTGTATGTGTATTAAAATGTAAACAAATTTCCCAAAGAATTGTTTACCTTAGACTGTACTACCTTATAAAGTGCTTTTTTAATAAGCTTCTCTAGCTTGATCCACTCTGCACCAAATTAATTGAAAATTATTGTAGAATATCCTTTATTTAGCTTTCAGTTATGTGAAACTGGTAACTTCCCTGACAATTTTCAGTACTGACCATATTCTGCTAATTGTATATGGGTGGGTGTTCTTGGCCAAACCTCATCTCTTAAGATTATAGGCTTCTTGGGGCTAGGACTAGTACCTTGATCATCTTTGTGCTCCTCACAAAATCTCGAACATTTGCATTTTGCAAATATTTGTTGAATGAACTGTCAAAACCAGCGTCTCCTCAGATTTAATAAAAATTATCTTGCACAGCAAATTACTTTTTGGGGTATCCTTATAGTCCTTTATGTTCTACAGCTACTTAACATGTTTTGTTAAGTACATGTCTGCAGGATCTTAAGACCTGGATTCCCTGTGGGGCTACAAAGATTTTCCATCAGCAAGGATCAGAATAAACTTAACATAGTGTTATTGTGAACACTAAGCATTCTGTTTAATTGAGGTCTTTTTAAAGTTGAGTAAAAGGAACTACAGTTTCTATTTCCCATTTGGATGGGACTGTTTAGTAAGGTTGTGTGTCCCGTTCCACCCCCCGCCCAGTTAAAGTCTAGAGTTCTGAGTATGAATAAATGTTTTGTGGTTAGTGCATTAAGAAAGCTTTCTAAAAAGTTTGTTTTGATTATTCATCTAAACCCTTTATTTCCTGAGACTCAGGATATTTTAAGCTAGTATAACTGTGAGGCTTATATATTCAGTTATTATTATTTTTTGATTTTCAAGCTATTTGGGGAAGGATACATAGCAGTACTTATTAGTTAGTATACCAAAGCTGCTCTAAAGGAATATTTTTTCAGCATGTCACTTTTCTTTTGAATAGAATAGTGCTTCTCAAACTTCAGTGTGGAGGAGAAATTATAGGATTCTTGTGTAAAATGCAGATACCTTTGCCTCACTAGAATCTTCATGCTTTCTACATGTTCTCTACCATTGCTTTTCAAACTTCATATGTCAGTTACCTGGAGATCTTGTTAAAGTGCAAATTTTGATTCTGTAGGGCTGGGATGAGCCAGTGTTTTGCATTTTTAACAAACTCTCATTGTGACATTGCTTCTAGTCCATAGACAAGGATGAGTTGCAAAGCTCCAGGTGATTCTGATGCAGGTCATCTGCTTTGAATAATTATTACCTAAGCTATAAATTATAATAGGCATACAAATTAATGTCTGTTTTAAAAAAAGAGTTTTAAAAATGTTCATGTAGGAACTTCTCCTTTGAGGGCATTGGGAGTAAAAAAAAAATCAATTGGAATCCATATAAGTAAAAATTAAATTATACACAGCTTCAATATCGTAATTGTTAACCTTGTAATGATTGTACAACTTAGTGTATATGTATACTGTGAGTATATTTGAATCCCAGTGTTAAAAATCCTTTCTTTTTAAAATGAAGAACAATCACATAAAGCCTTGTTCAGTAGTTAAAGCATATTTGAAACATCTAGTTGTGTGTTTCTATTGTGACTATGAAACAAAGTGGTGAAAAGCTTGCATAGGGGACAGGGAAGGAAATGAGAAGGGAAAAAAATCTGGCAAAAGCTTGTTCTTTTTTGGTACCTGAGAGGCCTTAGATGGTTTTGCAAAGCTTCCTTTAAAAAAAAGATGATATAATCCTAAGGTTAAGAGGTACTTGCCCTAAAGTAGCATGAAGTAGTAAGACTGTACCTTTAAAACGTCAGGAAATTTATGTATTACATGCCTGTCCTTTCCTTCTTTCCTTCTTTTTGGTTGCCTTGGGTCTTTGTTGCTATGTGAGGGCGTTCTCTAGTTGTGATGAGCGGAGGCGCCTCTCTAAGGAGTAATCTCTAGGTGCAGGGGCTTCAGTAGTTTTGGCTCCCACGGTCTAGAGCACAGGTCTGGTGGTTATGGCACACAGGCTTAGTTGCTCCACAGATGTGGAATCTTCCTGAATCAGGGATTGAACCCTTGTCTCCTGCATTGGCAGGTGAATCTTATCCACTGAGCTACCAGGGAGGCCCTGTTCTTTTTTTTTTAAATTTTTGTTGGAGTAAATTAATAGTTGATTTGCAATGTTCATTTTTTAGTTCATAGAACATACAGTTCACCCACTTACTATGCACAATTTTGTGGGCTTTGGTATATTCACAGATATTGCAACATTTTTATCACCTCAGAAAGAAACCCTGTACCTTTTAACTATCACCCTGGTCCCCATTCCCTAAACCCCTCTGCTCTCAGCCTTTGGCAACTACTAATTCACTTTCTATCTATGTATTCCCTATTCTGGACCTTATATGAATGAAATCATGTAAAATGTGGTCTTTTGTGACTGACTTTCTTCACTTAGCCTGATGTTTTCAGAGTCTATGTATGTATTCCTTTTTATGCCTGAATAACATTCCATTGTGTGGCTATACTATATTTTGTTTATCCATTTTGTCATTTGTTGGACATTTACATTGTTTCCACATTTTGCATATTTTTATTGCTAGATCATATGATGACTCTGCTTTTAATCAGTTGAGGAATTGATGGAGTAGTTTCTCAAAATGGCCACACCATTTTACATTCCCACCAGCCGTGTATGAGGGAACCAGTTTTTCCACATCCTCACCAGTACTTGTTGTTATTCGACTTTTTTATTCTATCCATCATAATGCTTGAGAAATGGTATATTAGTGTGGTTTTGATTATATTTTCCTTTTTTATGAATTTAAGTTTTTATTTGTGTATTTTACTGTAGTGCTGTGACAACAAAAATGACATCTGTATACCAGAACATATATATATATATATATATATAAATATCAACAGTAATTGATTATATTTTCCTAAAGACTATATAAAGTCTTTCTTAAGACTATATTAAGACTTTCTTAAAGATTATATTTTCTTTTCATGTTCTTGTTGGCCATTTGTACATTATGAAGAAAAGTCTATTCAGAGCCTTTGCTCATTTTTTAGTTGGGTTGTCTTTATTTGTAAGAATTTTTGTGTGTATAAGTTCTTTGTCAGATACATGATTTGCAAATGTTCTCCCATTCCATGAATTGTCTTTTCATTTCTTAATGGTGTCCTCTGAAGCACAAAGTTTTTGAAAATTTGATGACGTTCAGTTCATATACTTTTTATTTTGTTGCTCATGCTTTCAGCATCATATATAAGAATCCCCTGCCGAATCCAAGATCATGAAGGTTTCCTCTAAGAGTTTTATAGTTTCGGCTTTGATTTGTTTTGAGTTAACATTTGTATATGGTATGAGAGAAACTCTTTTTTTTCTTTGCTTGTGGCAATCCAGTGTCACACCACCATTTGTTGAAAAGACTATTTGTCCATTGAATAGTCTTGGCACTCTTTCTGAAAATTGGTTAACTGGAGATGTTTACACTTGGTTCTTGTACTAGCCTCTCATTTAAGGTCCACTGAAGTTAAGCTGAGTACCACAATTTCCCTAACACTGTCACATGATAGAGTTTATAGAATATTTCAAATGAAATTTCCAGATGGGAAGTTCGTAGGTCTTAGAATTCCTTCCCCACCATGTAACCCCATGCCTGCTCAGAAGATGCTGTGCTTGGTTGATGTCAGTAAATACTTGACTGTTTACTCTCTGCATTACTTTTTAGATGATAGTGGAAGTACAAATATCAACTAGATAGCAGCAGATCTTTGAGGAAAGAAAATCTGGTGAAGAAGAAAGAGAAGAATAGAAAACTCAGGTCCAAAGAGATCGTGACTATGATCTGAAAACACCAGTTTTCACTGACAGTACCACTGAACATGGGGGGATTGTTAACTCCTATCAGCATTCCTGACACATCATAGATGAACATAAATGTTTCTCCTGGCTAGGAAAAGCCACTGAGATGATAATACTTAAGAGAGACTTGAAAGGGTGGAATGAAATTTTCAATATGGGAAAATAGCAAATGTCACTTACGGTTCAGTCCAGATTCTAAGGAACCATAAATAATTTTGAGTGGCTCTATATAGGATGTTACAGGTTTATTTGATGAGACCGTGCAGAGCTTTGAAATTTGTTACGTAGCTGCGTGAGAGCCCTGCAAGATTTTCAAGGCAGTAATATGATCGCCTTGGAAGCTTAATGTTCTGGCAGTTTGAGGGATACATTTGTAGGAGGTATCATTGGTAGGTTGATAAAGTGGAGGTTATTTTAAGTCTAAGGTTAAAGATCTCAAGAGAAGTAGTGCGATTAATAAAGGAGAGAAGGAAGTTGATATAATAACAAGACTAAAAGATGGCCATCAACGCTTTGAATGTCTCAGGGAAGGAGTTATAAATTTATTTCATTTGGGAATAAGTTACATCAATGAAGAGACTGTCAGACAGCTAGAAATGCTGGATAGAGTAGAGACACAGATTCAATACAGTTTATTGAATGGTGACACTAAACTGAACTGTGGAAATCTCATCCTTGTCCTCATGGAGTGTATGAATGAACAGGAGTCAGCGTAATAAACACAGCTCTGTGAAAAAAAAATACCTGCAATACCAGGTGATAGTGTGTGTAACTGAAATATGTACATGGTACATGTACTGTGGGGATGAGATGATTGGATAGCATTACTAACTCTGTGGACATGAATTTGAGCAAACTCCAGAAGATAGTGAAGAACAGGGAATCCTGGCATCCTTCAGTCCATGGGGTCACAAAGAGTAAGACATGACATAGCAAACAACAGCAGAAATAGTATAGAAACCTGGAGTGACTTAATTTTGTAGAAGTGATCTTTGAAACCTTGAAAAGTGGGTGACATCAACAGAGAGCAAGTAGAGAGACACTAAAGAGTCTTTTGATAAAGAACTGAAGTTTAGTATCTATTGTTTCGACACCACAGGTAGTAAAAGCGTGTGTCTTGTTTTACTAATTCTCTGTTCTAATCTTTAGGTTGGCATCCATCTTTAAAAAAAATTTTTTTTAAATTTCATTATTAATCACCCGTTTCAGAGGAAAGACATTTTGTGACTAGGTATTTAAAGACAACTGCATGGGGAATACTAGAAAGAGATTTATGACAAGGTATAACTTTACCACTTGCCCTGGAAATTATTAAATAAATTATTAAATATAAGGACTGAACTACTATTAGTGCCTGTAAAAAAAAATGTTACTCTGTAGTTGCTTGAGGCAGAGGTGCTCAATTTTTTCATTTTTTTTCCTGACATAGAATAATTTTTTTTTCCTTTTTTTTTTTTCCTTTGCTATGCCACATGGCTTGTAGGATCTTGGTTACCTGACCAGGGATTGAACCCAGGCCCCTGGCAGTGAAAACATGGAGTCCTAACTATTGGACCACCAGGGAACTCCTAAAATTTGTCTTTAATGTTAATTTTCTAATGCCCACTTTCCTGTAAAATTGAACTCTTGTGTTTCTTTCCCTGTGATGATAGTTTTTAGTTGTGGTAGAATTTACCTCAGTAAAGCTTGCTACCACCTCACTGAAGATACATGACATTTCTACCACCTTCTAAAACTTCTCTCATGGAATTGATTCCCCCTACTGCCAGCCTCTGGCACCCACTGATCTGTGTTTGCCTATAGTTTTGTGTTTTCCAGAATTTCATATAAATGGAATTATATTTTGTACAAACAAAACTGTGTGAAACTTTCTGAATGAGGCTTCCCTAACTTAACCTAAAGTATCTGATATTTATGGATGTTGCATGTATCAAGAGTCATTCATTTTTATTGCTGAATTTAGTACTGCATCGTATTATGCATCACAGTTTTTTGTTGTTGAAGAACGTTTCTGTTGTCTACAGTTTGGGGACATTAATGAATAGAGATGACATAAACGTATATGTACAGATTTTTGTATGAACACAGTTTTCATCTCCTTTGGGAAAATACTTAGAAGTAAGATGGCTGGTTTTGTGGTAAATACAAGTTTAACTTTCTAAAAAACTGCCAAACTTTCTGCCAGAAAGGTTTGGGGTGGGGGGATAAGGCAAAGGGAGATGAAGTTATTTATTTTTAGTCTTGCAGGTTGACGGCTCTTTAATAATATAACTCAAATTATAATAGGCATCTGTAGTAATAATGTTGAGTTGGCCAAAATTCGTTTGAAAAAAGTGAGTGAACTTTTTGGCCAGTCCAATGTAACTCAAGACCATGTCCATTAGGACAGAGTTCTCCAAGTCTGTGAACAAGTAATATATGGCTTCACTAAAACAAAATCATGATATGCTCTGGAGCAACTAATCCTGTGTGCCGCAGCTGCTGAAGCACAGGTGCCCTAGGGTCTGTGCTCTGCAGTGAGAGAAGCCACCGCAGTGAGGCACACAAGCGCAGACACAGGAGAAAGCCTGCGTGGCAGGGAAGACTCAGCACAGCCAAAAATAAATAAAATTGTTTTTTGAAAATCTGATCAACAAAAGCATGATTCTTCAAGACAAAAGCATGTTATGGTATGTTCCTCCCATTATAAAAGTTGTTTTAATATTGAAATCTTATTCCTATTTAGAGAGCTTTGTATATGTTTATTGAGTGTTTGAATCCTGAAGGATTGCCTGAAGGAACCTTGAGTGCAGCTAGATTTGCCTGTTTTAGTATCTGGTCAGGTTTTCATTCATTTCATCTCTGAAATCTAATTAACATTATAAAACATTCTGACAAAGAAGAAAAAGAGACAGTTTTCAGTGGTGTTTTGAGCCATTTTTAAAAATATTTATTTATTTATTTGGCTGCAGTGGGTCTCAGTTGAGGTGCTCAGGATCTTTGATCTTTGTGGTAGCATGCGGGATCTTTAATATGATATGCGAACTGTTAGTTGCAGCATATGGTATCTAGTTCCCAGATCAGGGATCAAACATGGGTCCCCTGCATTGGCAGCATGAAATCTTAGCCACTGGTCCACCAGGGAAGTCCCTTCATCAATGGTTGAGAATTCAGTTGTTCCACATCCTTGTCACTATTTGTTAGTATCAGTTCTATTTCAGGCAGTGGCATGCTTTGTTTAGTCACTAAGTCTTGTCCAACTCTTTGAAACCCCATGGACTGCAGCACACTAGGCTTCCCTGTCCTTCGCCATCTCCCAGAGTTTGCCCAAACTCATGTCCATTGAGTCAGTGATGCCATCCAACCATCTCATCCTCTTTCGCCCCCTTCTCTTGCCCTCAATTTTTCCCAGCATCAGGGTCTTTTCCAATGTGTCCGCTCTTTGCATCAGGTGGCCAGAGTTTTGGAGCTTCAGCTTCAGCATCCGTCCTTCCAATGAATATTCAGGGTTGGTTTCTTTTAGGATTGACTGGTTTGATCTCCTTGCTGTCCAAGGGACTCTTGAGATTCTTCCACCACCACAATTCAAAAGCATCAGTTCTTTAGCGTTCAGCCTTCTTTATGGTTCAACTGTCACGTCCGTACACAACTACTGGAAAAACCACAGCTTTGACTGTATGGACCTTTGTTGGCAAAGTGATGTCTCTGCTTTTTAATATTCTGTCTAGGTTTGTTGTAGCTTTTCTTCCAAGGAACACGCAGGTGTCTTTTAATTTCATGGCTGTAGTCACCATCTGCAGTGATTTTGGAGCCCAAGAAAATAAATTCTGTCACTGTTTCCACTTTTTCCCCATCTATTTGCCATCAGCTGATGGTATCAATGCCATTATTTTTGTTTTTTGAATGTTGAGCTTTAAGCCAGCTTTTTCAATCTCCTCTTTCACCTTCATCAAGAGGCTCTTTAGTTCTTCTTCACTTTCTGCTATTAAAGTGGTATCATCTGCATATCTGAGATTGTTGCTGTTTCTCCAGGCAGTCTTGATTACAGCTTGTGAGTCATCCAGCCCAGCATTTCACATGATGTACTCTGCATGTAAGCTAAATAATCAGGGTGGCAATATACAGACTTGATGTACTCCTTCCCAGTTTGGAGCCAGTCTGTTTTTCCATGTCCATTTCTAACTGTTGCCTCTTGACCTGCATACAGGTTTCTCAGGAGACAGGTAAGGTGGTCTGGTATTCCCATCTTTTTTAAGAGTGTTCCACAGTTTGTTGTGCTCCACACATCTGACTTATGCTGGCTTGAAAGAACTGATCTTTAAATTTTCAGAAATTTTGTAAGCTGGTTAGTAAACAGCCATTGTTAAAAGTTACGTAAAACATAAATTATATTTAAAAGGCAGTAAATATTTACAAGTTGTCCTTGTTTATTTCTTTACCGTGTTTTACTAGTTTCTGTGCTCCTGAATTAGTGTGTCTGTTGTATCTGTGCGGTGTAAAGTGTCTTACTAGCTCCATTTTCAGTAAGGAGTAATCGGCCACAGAGGGAATTGCTTATGTCACAGAAATCAGTGAAAGCTAAAATTCAGGGTCTTCTTTCCCAAAGACCTGATTGGTAAATATATACCAGCATACCACTGCTTTTTAATCATTCTAAGAGATATGTAGTGTTATCTCATTGTGACTTTAATATATATTCCCTAATGACTAATGACGGTGAGTACTTTTTTGCCTACATATTCACCATCTGAAAGTTGTCTTTAGTGTTCTTTCATATCTTTTTCCCATTTAAAATAGGTTTCCTTATTGAGTTTTGAGA
This sequence comes from Antilocapra americana, assembly GCA_007570785.1. Classification (NCBI taxonomy): domain Eukaryota; kingdom Metazoa; phylum Chordata; class Mammalia; order Artiodactyla; family Antilocapridae; genus Antilocapra; species Antilocapra americana. Next base: position 18,765,421 of record ML661896.1, read on the forward strand.
ATTTTTTCATGTATTCTGAATATAAATCCTTCATCAGATATGTTTTGTAGGTATTTTTTTTCCCAGTCTGTCTTGTTTTATCCTTTTTTGATTGATAATGCCTTATATGTTGCATATGAAATCCTTGGGTAACATTGCCAAAGGTCACAAAAGTTATAAGTTTTAAAGTTTTAGCTTATTTATATTTAGACTTGATTTATTTTGAGTTAATTTTCTTATGAGTTGAGGAAAATCTCATTTCAATTCTTGAAAGATAGTCGTGTTACAGTTTGCTTTATGGCTTAGAATATGGTCTTTTGTGGTAAATATGTACTTGAAAAGAATATATTTAGTTTGATATTGAGCAGAATGCTCTGTCAATACTGTTAGTTGACTGTATTTTTCAGTACATGAAACAACATCAGTAGATTTAAGATTTATAAAAAAAAATTTCTTCCTTGGGTTTTCTTTGAATGTTTATTGAAAAATCAATAGAACATTTATGTGTGGGTCTATTTCTGGACTCTGTGTAGTTGGTCTTTTGACTGTCTTTCTGCCAGTTGTGTGTTGTCTTGATTAACTGAGTCATGAAATCAAGTAGTATGATAAATCCAGTGACTTTGTTCTTTTCAAAATTGTTTTGACTATTCTTGTTCTTTTGCCTGCCCATATAACTTTAGAATCTATTTATTGATTTCTATCAGAAATTCCTGCTGAGATTTTAATTGAGATAACGATGAACCCATTGATTAGTATGGGGGAGAATTAGCATATTAATACTGTTGAGAGCCTTTAAGCCATAAGTATACTCTTTCTCTCTCTCTCTCTCTTTTTTTTCTTTTGGGTCTTACTTGGTTTTTTTATTCGTGTTTCTACTTTTCAGCATACAGATCTAGTGCACATTTTATTAGTTTATACCTATTTTATGGCTTTTTGGTGTTTTTATATCTTTTACATTCACTCATTAATGGCACATTTTCTCTGTTTTCTGCAACTGTTGATAGACACTAGTGCTAGTAGAGTTTTAGAGTCTGAAATTTTCTATGTAGACAGTCATGTTGTCTGTGATTAGAGTTTTACTTCTTTCCAATCTTTATGTCTTTTTCTTTCCTTAATGCACTAGCTGAATCTACCAGTGTAATATTGAATAGAAGTGGTGACTGTGGGTATCTTTTCCCCTTTCATGCTCATAGGAGAAAATGCTCATTTTTTTCTTTCTAGAGTATTGTTTTGGTAAATGACTTTTATTGGGTTAAAGAATTTCCCTTCTATTCCTAGTTTTCTGAATTTTGTATCTATGAATGGATATTGATTTTGGCAAATGCTTTTTCTGCACTTAATATATTCATGTGATTCTCTTCTTTAGTTTAGTGATAAAGTGGTATTGATTGATTTTCAAATGTTGAGTAAACCTTGAATTCTCACACAATCATAATGTATTTATCTTTTTTTATATATTGCTGCACTCATTTTCCTAGTATTTTGCTGCTCTTGTGTCTGTGTTTGTGACAGATACTTGAGTGTTGTTTTATTTTGCTTGTAATGTCTGATTTTGGGTATCAGAAATGCTTACCTCGTTAAATGAATTGGAGAGTGTTTTCTCCTCTTCTGTATTCTTGAGGAGTTTGTGTGGAAGTAGTCTTATGTTTGCCTTAATTGTTGGCAGAACTTGGTAGTGAAATCATTTGAACATGTAGTTTTGTTTGTTAGATTTTTAACTACAAGTTCAGTGTCTCTGATACTTACAAAAATATTTCTTCTTATGAACTTTGGTGGTATATGACTTTAAAGGAATTTGTCCTTTCAGTGTAAGTTGTGACATTTATGGGCAGAAGTTTTTCATAATACTCCATACTCGCTACTGTATCCATGGAGTCTGTGGGTGATGCCCCTCCCTTATAGAAAGGAGTAGATCCTTACATTTGTGATTTATGCCATCTCTTTGTTTGCTTTTTATTGTCTTGTTTTAATCTTGCTAAAGCTTTGTCGTTTTATTGGGATTTTTTTCTTTTTCAAAACAGTTTTTGGTTTCTTGATTTCTGTTTTTTATTTTTAATTTTATTAATTTCTTCTGCTTGCTGTTTGGTTTGCTTTTCTGTTTTGTCAAATAAAGGCTTTGATTATTGATAAAAGGCTTTTTTTTAGAGTACTAGTATTTAGTTACGTATTTCTCTGAAGTACTGCTTTAGCTGTCTCCCACAAATTTGAATATTGTTTTATCTTCATTCAGTTTAAACTGTTTTCTAGTTTCCCTTGTGACATCCTTTTTGACTTACAGGTTATTTAGAAGTGTTAACTTCCAAAATTTGATGATTTTCAAGATAGCTTTCTGTTACTGATAGCTCTTTATTTGATTATTGTCAGAAAATGTGTTATGATTTCAGTTCTTTTACATTTGTTAAAGTTTGTCTGATGGCCCAGAATGGAACCTCTTATAGTGAGTAGTCTGCGTGTACTTGAAAAACATGTATAGTATGATGTTATTGTTGAAGTGCTCTGTAAAAGTCAAGTTGACTGATAGTATTTTCCAGGTCTTCTCTATCTTCTCGTATTATCTGTATTTATTGTATCAATTGCTGTAATTTAGTTTTATTGCAATTTCTTGGTACATTGATCCTTTTATCATATGATACTGCTCCTTTATTGGTCTTCCCAGGTGGCTCAGTGGTAAAGAATATACCTGCCAAGCAGGAGACACTGCTTCAATCACTGGGTTGGGAAGATCCCCTGGAAAAGAAATGACAACCCACTCTAGTATTCCTGCTCCAGAAAATATCATGGATAGAGGAGCCTGGTGGGCTGTAGTCCATGGTGTCTCAGAGTCAGACACAGCTTAGCGACTAAAGAGCAGCAACAGACCCCTCGTTGCTACTGATGATATTCTCAAGTTTCGGTTCAGTCACTCAGTCATGTCCGACTTTGCGACCCCAAGAGCTGCAGCACACCAGGCCTCATTGTCCCACACCAACTCCCAGAGACCACCCAAACTCGTGTCCATTGAGTTGGCGATGCCATCTAACCATCTCATCCTCTGACGTCCCCTTCTCCTCCTGCCCTCAATCTTTCCCAGTATCAGGGTCTTTTCAAATGAGTCAGCTCTTCTCATCAGGTGGCCAAAGTATTGGAGTTTCAGCTTCAGCATCAATCCTTCCATTGAACACCCAGGACTGATCTCCTTTAGCATCGACTGGTTGGATCTCCTTGAAGTCCAAAGGACTCTCAGGAGTCTTCTCCAACACCACAGTTCAAAAGCATCAGTTCTTCAGTGTTCAGCTTTCTTTATAGTCCCAATTCTCACATCCATACATGACAACTGGAAAAACCATAGCTTTGACTAGATTGACCTTTGTTGGCAGAGTAATGTCTCTGCTTTTTAATATGCTGTCTAGGTTGGTCATGACCTTCCTTCCAAAGAGTAAGCGTCTTTTAATTTCATGACTGCAGTCACAATCTGCAGTGAATTTGGAGCCCCCAAAAATAAAGTCTGACACTGTTTCCACTGTTTCCCCATCTATTTGCCATGAAGTGATGGGACCAGATGCCATGATCTTAGTTTTCTGCATGTTAAGCTTTAAGCCAGCTTTTTCACTCTCATCCTTCACTTTCATCAAGAGGCTCTTTAGTTCCTCTTCTCTTTCTGCCGTAAGTATTGTGTCTTCTGCATATCTGAGGTTATTGATATTTCTCCCAGCAATCTTGATTCCAGCTTGTGCTTCCTCCAGCCCAACGTTTCACATGATGTACTCTGCATAGAAGTTAAATAAGCAGGGTGACAATATACAGCCTTGACGTACTCCTTTTCCTATCTGGAACCAGTCTGTTGTTCCATGTCCAGTTCTAACTGTTGCTTCCTGACCTGCATACAGGTTTTTCAAGAGGCAGAGAGGTGGTCTAGTTTTCCCATCTCTTTAAGAATTTTCCACAGTTTATTGTGATCCACATTCAAAGGCTTTGGCATAGTCAGTAAAGCAGAAATAGATGTTTTTCTGGAACTCTCTTGCTTTTTCGATGATCCAGTGTATGTTGGCAATTTGATCTCTGGTTCCTCTACCTTTTCTAAAACCAACTTGAACATCTGGAAGTTCATGGTTCACATATTGCTGAAGCCTGGCTTGGAGAATTTTGAGCATTACTTTACTAGCGTGTGAGATGAGTGCAATTGTGCGGTAATTTGAGCATTCTTTGGCATTTCCTTTCTTTGAAATTGGAATGAAAACTGACCTTTTCCAGTCCTGTGGCCACTGCTGAGTTTTCCAAATTTACTGACATATTGAGTGCAGCACTTTCACATCTTCTGTTAGGATTTGAAATAGCTCGATTGGAATTCCATCACCTCCGATAGCTTTGTTTGTAGTGATGCTTCCTAAGGCCGACTTGACATTCTTAAGTTTATCTACTGTTAATGTAACACTGCAGCTCTTCTTTGGTAGCATAGCATGTTTTTTCCATTCTTTCAGTTTTAACTTATTTATATCTTTAAAGTAGGGCTTTGTAGGCAGCGTATTGTTGTGAGTTGTTACTTTTATACACAATCTGACCACCTCTATATTACAACTGGTATATTTACATTTTTGTAAATGTATCTTCAGGCCTAAGAACTTAGCACTTCTTTATAGAAAAGCTGCTCTAGCAATGGCAGATTCCTATAGTTGTCTTTAATCTGAGAATAACTTTTATTTCACCTCATTCCTGAAGGGTGTTTTTGCTGGATATAGAATTCTGCATTGGGACTTCTTTCAGCACTTTAAAGATTTTGTGCTGCTGTTTCTGGTCTCTAATTTCTGATGAGAAATATTCAGTTCTTCTGTTTCCATAAATGTAATTTTTGTTTGCTTTTCCTTAGCTGCTTCAGGTTTTTAGTTTTTTAATGTTTAGGTTTCAGCCATTTTTGATGATGAGATTGCATCTAGTTTTCTCTGAAGTAGTCCTGTTTCGAGTTCTCATGTTGCTAGATCTGTAAATTAATGTCTTGCTCCAGATTTGGAGAATTAGCCATAACTTCTTGAAAAAAATTTTTGTGCTGCTCTTTTTGGGAGCTTCAGTAATGTGATTGTTAAACTTTTTTATATTGTTTCACAGATCCTTAGGATTTTGTTCATTTTCTTCATTTCTTTTTCCATCTCTATTACTCAGACTGAATATCTCCTAAGACTTATCTTCAAGATCACTGACTTTTTCTTTTAAGAACTGTAAAGGGTAAATTTTACTTCCCTGGTAAGCTGACAAATTAATTTCTTTTATGGTTGCTACAAGTTGACATAATGGATTTTATACTCAGTGCATAGCAAATAGCATGAGTGTCTTTGTGACTCTTTCCCTTGCCCCTCTCTTGCCAGCATGATAAGACATAGGGGCCCAGACCAGCGTTGCACCAGCCTTTGGTTTGTGTCATAGCTGAGAAACTTGAGTTTACAGAACCTAAATCATTTATAATAGACATCTGCCTGTTCTTTGCTCTACAAAATACAGTATTATTATTGTTGTTTAGATACCAAGCCATGTCTGACTCTTTCATGACCCCAACGGACTGTAGTCTGCCAGGCTCCTTTGTCCATGGCATTTCCAAGGCAAGGATACTGCATATTCTTCCTTCCTTCCTTCCAGGGGATCTTCCCAACCTATGAATCAAACCTGCATCTCCTGTGTTACAGATGGATTCTTTCTCATCGAGCCACCAGGGAAGCTTTGTCTTTATTATGCTGGATATTAAACAGACCTAATCCTTTGGGGGGAAAGAGGTTAAATGTGTTTCCTCAGTACCTGTCTTGAAAAACCTGTCCTGGAGAATTCTGATCTCCCAGAAGCTGTCACACTGCTCTTCTACCATCACTTCCTCATTCGGTGGCCACTCTCCCCATACTCCTTTCTGTCCAGTTGAGAACGGCTCCTCCTGTACCCATTTGGAAACTAAAAGCGACATGGAAAGGCAGAGGCAGAGGTGAGTGAGCCCTGAGAGCGTTTACTGAGTGAGTGCTCAGTGAGCAGAGGAGCAGGGCACTATGTTGCCAAAGGATGGGCACAGATATAAAGCACACGCCTCATAGCCTCCCCACAGTGGGGTGACTGCTGCCGCCTCAGCCAGTACTGGAGTTGTTCATGGTCCACACCTTTCCCGTCTTGTTCTCACTCCCAGGCACTAACCTGTGATATGGAAGAGTTCTTTCTGTTACACAAACATTCCAGTTTTTCTTTCTCTGCGGCTGTGATGTCAAAGAACTATCAATATCCAAAATACTAGCATAGTATTAAGACTACATCACAGGTTATTAATAGTCTGCATGTGTTATAACTATATCCTGTATTACAGTTTTTACTCTGAATTGTCGTATCTATTTTAATGAATTGAAGATGGAAAAAGTAGTTTTTATTATTCAGATATTTAGAATTCCTATTACATTTCCTTCTTTCTATTACATATCCTTCTTTCCTTCTTTGTATCATTTTTCTTAAGCTTAAAGAATTTCTTTTAGCATTTTTTTTAGACCAGATCTGCTGATGATGAATTATCTTATTTGTACTTCATCTGAAAACTATTTTACCTTTATTCCTGAAGGATATTTTTGCTGCTTATAGATTTTTGGGTAGACAGTTTTTTTTCCATCACTTAGAAACTATTCTTAGACTGTATTAGTCTTGTGATTTCTGTTGAGAAATCTACAGTCATTAAAATTGATATGTCCCTGTGAAAATGGTAGGGTTTTTTTCTCTCATTACTTTCATTTTTTTCCTCAAATAGTTTTACTTTTAGCAGTGTGATAATATGTTGTACTCATAGTTTTCTCTGGTTTTGTCCTCTTTAAAGTGTGCTCCTATGGATTTATATCCTTCAGCTTCAGGAATTTTCAACAGTTTTTTTCTGTACATATTTCTGCAGAAATTTTTCATCTCTCCAATGACTTCAGTGACATAAATGTTAGACCTTCTAATACCCCGCAGACCACTGAGGTCTTGTTCATTTTATTCAACTCTCTTTTTCATGATTATTCAGATTGGATACTTCATATGGATTTATTTTCAAGTTCACTGACACTTAAGTCATCTTCATTCTTTTATTGAACCCAGTCTGTGAACTTTTTTAGATACTTTGATTTTAGTTCTGGAGTTTTCCTTTTTTCTTTCTTTTCTCTCTCTCTCTCTCTCTCTCTCTCTCTCTCTCTTTTGGTAGGTTCTATTTCTTTGCTGCAGACATTCATCTTTTCATTCACTTCAGATATATTTACCTTTATCTCATGGAGCATAGTTTGAAAACCTTGTAAAATTTTCTTGGCTAATACTTTCAGTATCTGACTGTTTTGCAGTTAGGATCTGTTGATTGTCTTTTCTCTTGAGATTTGATCACAGGTTCATTACGCAAGCACTAAATAATAGCCTTGAGACTGACTATTTTTAAGATTGCATGTAATTTTTACAAATTTTGGTGTTTTTCAAAGTTATTATCAAGCAAAGTTAAGAAATGCAAAAGGAAATCAAGTTATATGACTCTAGATTTAGAAATGATAAAATAGTGAAGTGCGTAGTCCAAAAAAGGTGGGGAAGCACCATTATAGCAATTGTGATGTACTTCTCATGAGTTTGAACAAATTCTGGGAGAGAGTGAAAGACAGGGAAGCCTGGTGTGCTGTAGTTCATGGGGTTCCAAAGAGTTGGACATGACTTAGTGACTGAACAACAACCGCAAGGAAATTTATGTAAGCATAGATAAGTTTGTGCAGTCAGAACTAAAATCCAGAACTTTTGCTCCCCAAGAAATTTTGACATTTTAAAAATAAAAATCTTTGTTCATAATCAAGTTGAATGCACAGATAAATTATATATAGGTCCTTAATGTGTGTTTCTTACTCAAAGCAAGTATAATCTCCCTCACTATCCATACGGCATTGATTTTAGGACACCATACAGACACCAAAATCCCTTTTAGGAAGTCTCATTTAAAATAGCATAGTGTTCCATATAACCTGTACACATCCTCCCATATACTTTAAAACCATCTCAGAATTTCTTATAATGCCTGTGTCAGTGTAAATACTTATAAATAGTAAATACAGTGTAAATGCTGTGCAGTTGGTTGCTGAAGTGAAAGTTGGCTTAATCATGTCTGACTCTTTGGAACCCCATCGACTATATAGTCCATAATTCTCCAGGCCAGAATACTGGAGTGGGTAGCATTCCCTTTTCCATGGGATCTTCCCAAACCAGGAAACAAACCGGGGTCTCCTGCATTGCAGGCAGGTTCTTTACCAGCTGAGCTACAAGCTGGTGTGTGGCAAAATCCATTTTATTGAATCTTTCTGGAATTTTAAAAAATATTTCAATCTTCAGTTAATTGAATCTGTTGGGACCCCCACAAAGAGAGGACCAGCTGCAAAAAACAATATTTATTTGTATCTTGATTGATTGGTTTTTAAAGGGTATGTGTTCTTTTTTTTATAATTTTGTTGATGACTGCTGGGCATTCATTGCTGCAGGGCTTTTCTCTAGTTGTTGCAAGCAGGGACTACTCTTTGGTTGTGATACACAGGCTTCTCATTGTGATGGCTTCTCTTGTTGGGGAGCATGGACTCTGGGACATGTGACTTCATTAGTTGTGGCACGTAAGCCCAGTAACTGTGTGGCTCCCAGACTCTAGAACACAGGCTCAATAGTTTTGGTACACAGGTTTAGTTGCTTGCAGCATATGGGATCTTCCTGGATCAGGGATTGAACCCGTGTCTCCTACATTGGCAGATAGATTCTTTACCACTGAGCCACCAGGGAAGCCCATCAGCATTTATTTTTAGTGAGTAGTGTCAGGAAACTGGATGGTACTCATAGGTAACTATTTCTTTTATATAGTGGCATATTTGAAACATCTTTCAGCAAAACCAAATGCCACTCTGCTGCTGTGTCTTTTGAAAAATAGACTTTACCTTTTAGAGCAGTTTTAAGTTCATAGCAAAACTGAGTGGAAAGTATGAAGATATCCCATATAATGTGCCTATACATGCATTTTTCTTCATTATCAATGTCCTCCACCATAGTGGTAACTTTGCTACAATTGGTAAAACTACACTGTGACATCAAATTGTGACGAATCACAATCACCCAAGATCCATAGTTTACATTAGGGTTCACCCTTGGTGTTGTACATTCTCTGGGTTTGGGCAAATGTATAATGACATGTGTCCACTGGTATAATATATTACAGAGTAGTTTCATTGTCCTGAAATTCCTCTGTGCTCTGCTTGTTCATCCCACCGTTCCCCCAATCCACTAGTCTTTACTATCTCGATAGTTTTGCCTTTTCAACAGTGCAATATAGTTGTAAATATATAATATGTAGGTCTTTCAGACTGGCTTCTTTCATGTTTAAGTTTCCTCTGTGTCTTTTCATGGTTAAATGCTTCATTTCCTTTTGGTCTGAATAATACTCCGTTGTCTGGATGTACTATAGTGTGCTTAATTAGCCAGTCACCTACTGAAGAACATCTTCATTGCGTCCAAGTTTTAGCAATTATAATTAAAGCTGCTGTTAACATTATGTGCATGTTTTTGTGTGGGTATAAGTTTTCAACTCCCCTGGATGACTACTAAAGATAACAGTTGCTGGAACACGCAATAAGAGTATGTTATTCTTATAAATGTACTGCCAAAATGGTCTTCCATAGTGGTTGTACCACTTTGCATTCCCACCAGCAGTGAAGGAGAGTTCCTATTGCTTCACATCCTCATCAGCATTTGGTGGTATCAGTGTTCAAAATTTTGACCACTTTAATAGGTGTCTGGAGTGAATCCACTACGAGGTATAGTGTGTCTCGCTGTTGTTTTAGTTTTCATTTCTCTGATAACATATGATGTGGGACATCATTTCATATGGTTATCTGCCATGTGTTTATCTTTGGTGAAGTATCTATTAAGGTCTTTGGCCTGTTGTTAAATTGGGTTGTTCATTTTGTAATTGTTGAGTTATAAGAGTTCTTTGTACACTTTGGATAACAAGGCTTTATCAGCTGTGTCTTTTGAAAATATTTTCTCCCAGTCTGCAACTTGTTTTTCCATTTTCTTGACACTTTTGCAGAGTAGTTTTTATTTTAATTTTAGTGAAGTCTGTCTTATCAAATGTTTTTTTCATGCATTGTGCCTCTGTTGATCTAAAAACTTACTATGAAACATGAGGTCATCTAGATTTCCTCTTGAGTTATCTTCTAGAAACTTCATACTTTAGTTCTGTCTTTAGTCAGTGATGCATTTTGAATCGATTTTTGTGAAGGCTGTAAGGTCTGTTTCTAGATGCTTTTCTTACATGTAGATTTTCAGTTGTTGCAGCACTGTTGAAGAGACTAATTTTTCCACATTGTGTTGCTTTTGCTCATTTGTTGAGAATCATTTGGCTATTTTGTTGTTTTTCAGTCACTAAGTCATGTCTGACTCTTTGCAATCCCATGGACTGCAATATGTCAAGCTTCCATGTTCTTCACTATCTTCCAGAGTTTGTTCAAACTCCTGTCCATTGAGTCGGTGATTCCATCCAACCATCTCACCCTCTCTTCTCCCATTCTCCTCCTACCCTCAGTCTTTGCCAGCATCAGGGTCTTTTCCAATGAATCGAATCACCATTAGTCCTTTCAGTGTATGGTAGGGTTGATTTCCTTTAGAATTGACTGATTTGATCTCTTTGCAATCCAAAGGACTCTCAAGAGTCTTCTTCAACACCACAACTCAAAAACATCAATTCTTTGATGCTCAGCATTATTTATCGTCCAGCTCTCATATCTGTACATTACTACTGGAAAAACCGTAGCATTGACTGTATGGACCTTTGTCAGCAAAATGATGTCTCTGCTTTTTAATATGCTGTCTATATATGTCATAGCTTGCCTTGCAAGGAGCAAGCGTCTTTTAACTTCTTGGCTGCAGTCACCATCCGCAGTGATTTTGGAGCCTGAGAAAATAAACTCTGTCACTGTTTCCACTTTTTCCCTTTCTATTTGCCATGAAGTGATGGGACCAAACGCCATGATCTTAGTTTTTTACATGTTGAGTTTTAAGCCAGCATTTTCACTTTCCTCTTTAACCCTTTTCCAGAGTCTCTTTAGTTTCTTTTCGCTTTCTGCCAAGAGTGGTACCATCAGCATATATGAGGTTGTTGATATTTCTCCTGTCAGTCTTGATTTCAGCTTGTGATTCATCCAGCCCAGCATTTCACATGATGTACTCTGCATGTAAGTTAAATAAGCAGGGTGACAGTATACAGCCTTGATGCAGTCCTTTCCCAATTTTGAACTAATTTTTTGTTCCATGTCCAATCCTAACGGTTGCATCTTGACTTGTGTACAGGCTTCTCAGGAGACAGTTAAGGTGGTCTGGTATTCCCGATTCTTTAAGAATTTTCCACAGTTTGTTGTGATCCACACAGTCAAATGCTTTGGCATAATCAATGAAGCGAAAGTAGATGTTCTTCTGTAATTCCCATGCTTTCTCTGTGATACAACAAATGTTGGTAATTTAATATCTGGTTCCTCTGCCTTTTCTAAATCCAGCTTGTACATCTGGAATTTCTCAGTTCATGTAATGCTGAAGCCTAGCTTGAAGGATTTTGAGTATTACCTTGCTAACATGTGAAATAAGCCCAACTGGGTGGTAGTTGGAACATTCTTTGGTATTGATCTTCTTTGAGATTGAAATGAAAACTGACTTTTCCAGTCCTGTGGCTACTGCTTTGCTTTCTAAATTTATTGGCATGTGGAGTGCAGCACTTTTAACAGCATTATCCTTCAGGATTTTAAGTAACTTAGCTGGAATTCTATCACCTCCGCTAACTTTGTTAGTAGTAATGGTTCCATTCCATACCATAGGATTCCAATCTTTGCCCCAACCAGTATGCTGAAGAAGCTAAAATTGAACAGTTCTATGAAGATGTATAAGACCTTCTAGAACTAACACCCAAAGAAGATGTCCTTTTCATTATAGGGGACTGGAATGCAAAACTAGGAAGTCAAGAAGTACCTGGAGTAACAGGAAAATTGGGGAGTACAGAATGAAGCAGGACAAAGGCTAACAGTTTTGCCAAGAGAACACACTGGTCATAGCAAACGCCCTCTTCCAACGACATAAGAGAAGTCTCTGCACATGAACATCACCAGATGGTCAATACTGAAATCAGATTGATTATATTCTTTTCAGCCAGAGATGGAGAAGCTCTATACAGTCAGCAAACACAAGACTGGGAGCTGATTGTGGCTCAGATCATGAACTCTTTATTGCCAAATTTAGAGTTAAATTGAAGAAAGTAGGGAAGACCACTAGACCATTCAGGTATAGACCTAACTCAAATCCCTTACGATTATACAGTGAAAGTGAGAAATAGATTCAAGGGATTAGATCTGATAGACAAAGTGCCCGAAAACTATGGACAGAGGTTTGTGACATTGTCCAGGAGGCAGTGATCAAGACCATCCCCAAGAGAAAGAAATGCAGAACGGCAAAATGGTTGTCTGAGGAGGCATTACAAATAGCTGAGAAAAGAAGAGAAGCTAAAGACAAAGGAGGAAAGGAAAGATATACCCATTTGAATGCAGAGTTCCAAAGGATAGCAAGGAGAGATAAGAAAGCCTTCCTCAGTGACCAATGCAAAGAAATAGAGGAAAACAGTAAAATGGGAAAGACTAGAGAGCTCTTCAAGAAAATTAGAGATACCAAGGGAACATTTCATGCAAAGATGGGCTCAATAAAGGGCAGAAATGGTATGGACGTAACAGAAGCAGAAGATATTAGGAAGAGGTGGCAAGAATACACAGAAGAACTGAACAAAAAAGATCTTCACAACCCAGATAACCATTATGGTGTGATCACTCACCTAGAGCCAGACATCCTGGAATGCAAAGTCAAGTGGGCCTTAGGAAGCATCACTACCAACAAAGCTAGTGGAGTTGGTGGAATTCCAGTTGAAGTATTTCAAATCCTAAAAGATGATGCTGTGAAAGTGCTGCATTCAATATGCCAGCAAATCTGGAAAACTCATCAGTGGCCACAGGACTGGAAAAGGTCAGTTTTCACTCCAGTCTCCATAAGAAAGGCGATGACAAAGAATGCTCAAACTACCTGCACAATTGCACTCCTCTCATGCTAGCAAAATAATGGTCAAAATTCTCCAAGCCAGGCTTCAACAGTACGTGAACAGTGAACTTCCAGATGTTCAAGCTGGATTTAGAAAAGGCATAGGAACCAGAGATCAAATGCCAACATCTTCTGGATCATCAAAAAAGCAAGAGAGTTCCAGAAAAACTTCTATTTTTGTTTTATTGACTTCACCAAAGCCTTTGACTGTGTGGATCACAACAAAGTGAAAATTCTCAAAGAGATGGGAATACCAGGCCATCTGACCGGCCTTCTGAGAAACCTGTATGCAGGTCAGGAAGCAACAGTTAGAACTGGACTTGGAATAACAGACTGATTACAAATCAGGAAAGGAGTACTTCAAGGCTGTACATTGTCACCCTGCTTATTCAACTTATATGCAGAGTACATCATGAGAGATGCTAAACTGGATGAATCACAAGCTGGAATCAAGATTTCTGGGAGAAATATCAATAACCTAAGATATGCAGATGACACCACCCTTATGGCAGAAAGCGAACAACTAAAGAGGCTCTTGGAGAAGGTGAAAGAGGAGAGTGAAAAAGTTGGCTTAAAACTCAACATTGAGAAAACTAAGATCATAGCCTCTGTCCCATCACTTCATGGCAAATAGATGGGGAAACAATGGAAACAGTGACAGACTTTATTTTGGGGGGGCTCCAAAATCACTCTAGATGGTGACTGCAGCCGTGAAATTAAAGACGCTTCCTCCTTGAAAGAAAAATTATGACCAACCTAGATAGCATATTAAAAAAGAGAGACATTACTTTGCCAACAGAGGTCCATCTAGTCAGCTATGGTTTTTCCAGTAGTCATGTATAGATATGAGAGTTGGACTGTTAAGAAAGCTGAGTGCCGAAGAATCGATGCTTTTGAACTGTGATGTCGGAGAAGACACTTGAGAGTCCCTTGGACTTCAAGGAGATCCAACCAGTTCATGCTAGAGGAAATCAGTCCTGAATATTCATTGGAAGGCTGATGCTGCAGCTGAAACTCCAATACTTTGGCCAACTGATGCGTAGAACTGACTCGTTTGAAAAGACCCTGATGCTGGGAAAGATTAAAGGCGGGAGGAGAAGGGTACAACAGAAGATGAGATGATTGGATGGCATCACTGACTCAATGGAGATGACTATGAGTAAACTCTGGGAGTTGGTGATAGATAAGGAAGCCTGGTGTGCTGCAGTCCATGGGGTCGAAAAAAGTTGTATACTAAGCTACTGAACTGAATTAAATGCTTCCTAAGGCCCACTTGACTTCACACTCCAGGAGGTCTGGCTGTGGAAGAGTGCCCACACCATTGTGGTTATCTGGGTCATTAAGACTTTTTTTGTATTGTTCTTCTGTGTATCCTTGCCATGTCTTCTTAATCTCTTCTGCTCCTGTTAGGCCCTTACCATTTCTGTCCTTTGTCTTACCCATCCTTGCATGAAATATTCCCTTGATATCTCCAATTTTCTTGAAGAGATCTTTAGTCTCTTCCATTCTGTTGTTTTCCTCTATTACTTTGCAATGTTCATTTAAAAAGGCTTGCTTATCTCTCCTTGCTGTTCTGTGGAAGTCTGCATTTCCGTTGGTTATATCTTTCCCTTTCTCCCTTGCTTTTTACTTCTCTTCTTTCCTCTGCTATTTGTAAGGTCTCCTTAGACAACCACTTTGCCTTGCATTTCTTTTTCTTTAGGCTGGTTTTTGGTCACCACTTTCTGTGTAGAGTTACTGACCTCCATCCATAGTTTTTCAGGCACTCTGTGTATCAGATCTAATCCCTTGAATTATTCGTCACCTCCACTGTATAATCAAAAGATTTTAATTAAGATTATACCTAAACAGCCTAGTGGTTTTCCCTACTTTCTTTGATATAAGTCTGAATTTTGCAATATGGAGCTCATGATCTGAGACACAGTCAGCTCCAGGTCTTGTTTTTGCTGACTGTAAAGAGCCTCTCCATCTTCAGCTGCAAAGATTATAATCAGATGGATTTCAGTACTGACCCTCAGTATTGCTCAGTATTGGTGATGTCCTTGTCTAGAGTTTTCACTTCTGTTTTTGGAAGAGGGCATTTGCTATGACAGGTGTGCTCTCTTGACAAGTCTGTTAGCCTTTGCCCAGCTTCATTTTGTACTCAAGGCCAAACTTGCCCCTTAACTCCAGATATCTCTTGACTTCCTACTTTTGCATTCCAATCCCCTATGATGAAAAAGGTGTCACTTTTTGGTGTTAGTTCTAGAAAGTCTTGTAGGTCTTTATAGAACTGTTCAACTTCAGCTTCTTCAGCATTAGTGGTTGGGGCATAGACCAGAATTATTACTGTGATGTTCAGTGGTTTGCCTGGGAAACAAACTGACATCATTCTGAGACTGTACCCAAGTACTGCGTTTCAGACTCTTTTGTTGATATGAGGGCTACTTCATTTCTTCTAAGGGATTCTTGCCCACCAAAGTAAACATGATGGTCATCTGAATTAAATTCACCCATTCCCTTCCATTTTAGTTCACTGGTTTCTAAGTTGTTAATGTTCACTCCTGCCATCTCATGCTTGACCATGTCTAGTTCACCTTAATTCATGTACCTAACATTCCAGGTCCTGTACTGTATTGTTCTTTACAGCATCAGACTTTCCTTTCAACACCAGATACACCCACACCTGAACGTTGTTTCGACTTTGGCCCAGCCTCTTCCTTCTTTTTGGAGCTATTTCTCTGCTCTTCCCCAGTAGCATATGACACCCTCTGACCCGAAGGACTCATCTTCCAGTGTCATATCTTTTTGACTTTTCATAATATCCACAGATCTCTCAAGGCAAGAATATTGGAATGGTTTGCCCTTCCCTCTTCCAGTGGACCACGTTTTGTCAGAACTCTCCACTGTGGCCTGTCCTTGGGTGGCCCTACGTGTCATGGCTCGTAGCTTCATTGAGTGCCGGGGTCCGGGGGTCTTGAGGGATGAGTGGCGTCGTCGGCGAAGAAGTGAGCTGAGTCGATGTGTGGTGATGGAGCAGTCTCTCATTTATTGTTGTTGGTTTACAGTTTTATAGCCAAAAGACATCCCCATTACACCATTACATCACCTATCATTCTATACAATTTTTTGTTTTCTATCTTCCAAAGCAGCCTTATCATTGAGCTCATTTTCCAATCTATCATGAAACATTCCCCTTACAGAAGTCACATTTCTATGTAATTAGATTTACCAATAGTATGTTTACCATTTGAATGTCTTCAGTATACTTCATTAAATGTGATAAGTACATCAATCTAAGTAGAAAGGTTACATTTCTCTTATCAGGTACAACTATGTAGAAGCTAGAAGGAAGGGCTTAAGCTTGAAACTGTTTTATCCTAGTAACCTACTCTGGTTCTTTCGAGCAAAGAGGAAAGAGGACAAAGAGACAGTCTAGCAGCACTGCTTTAGCAATAAGACCCTATTAACCTTATAACTACTATAATGAATTCCTATGTCTACACTATCCTAAAGCAATCGGTATCTCCAACTATGCTGGCCACAGTTATGAGCATTCCTAAGTCCCATTCCCGCCTGGTTTCTTCAAGGAAGAGAGCCTCCTCCATGGAGTGGTCAGGGGAGTGGGAGGTGGAAAGGTGACCCAAGTATGAGCCCTTCTGGTGGTGGCCTTGCCATGACCCCCGGAGAGCTCTTGGTAAACTCCTCAGTAATTAGTAGGAGGTGTAGTCCTTTCATTCCTCCTTAGCCCCAGGGGAAGGTGATCCACCTTCCCAGATCCTCTGGTAAGGTCTGGGGGGATTATCTCAGGACGAATTCTTTCCAGCTGGGACTGACCTACTGAGATGAGCCAATGTTCCAAGCATGGACAGAACTCCCAAGAAAAATACCGGCGGTGGTGGGGGGGAGGCGCTAGCCCAGGATGCCCCGATAAAGAAAGTCAGCTTTGCAGTTTCTTTCTTAGTCTCATGACCTTGTCATCCGAGCAAGGGGGCATCCTGACAGCTCCCGGCAATTGAGTTACACAAGGCCCTTTGCCACACGACTGTGATCCATGAAGGACTTGCCTATATTAAGTGAAATCTATTTCTAGGCTCTCTGTTCTGTTCCACTAGTCTGTTCAGTCTTTTACCTGTACCATGCTGTGTCAGTTATTGTAGCCTTACACTAAGTCTTGGGTCAGGCAGCTGCAGTCCTCCCGCTGTGTTCTGCTCCTTCAGTAACATATTGTCTCTTCTGGGTTTGTTCTTCTCTGTGTAAACTTTATCATCATTCTGTCGATACCCACAAAATAGCTTGCTGGAATTTTGATTGGTATTGGATTG
This sequence comes from Antilocapra americana, assembly GCA_007570785.1. NCBI lineage: Eukaryota > Metazoa > Chordata > Mammalia > Artiodactyla > Antilocapridae > Antilocapra > Antilocapra americana. The sequence goes on from ML661896.1 coordinate 18,782,796, forward strand.
AATCTGTGGATCAAAGTCGGTGGAACTGACATCTTGACAGTATTGAGTCTTCCTATTCATAAATATGGAATATCTCTACATTTATTCAGCTCTTCTTTAATTTTGTTCATTAGAATTTTTTAGTTTTCCTCATAGGGATTTTCTGCACATTTTGTTAGATTTCTTCCTAAGTATTTAGTTATTTTGGGTGCTGATATAAATGGTATTTTTTTCTTTTTAAATATTAAATTCTATTTGTTGATGGTATATAGAAGTAATTAGCTTCTGTAAGTTAACCTTGTATCCTGCAACTTTGCTATAATTGTTTATTAGTTCTGGAAGCCTTTTTTGTCAGTTCTTCTGGATTTTATTTTCTTTTTTATCTTTACTACATTAGCTTGGACTTGCAGTGTGATGTTGACAAGTAGTAGTGACAGCAGACATCCTTGCCTTGTTCTTGCTCTTAGTGAAAAAGTTCTTAATTTTTCACTAAATGTAATGTTAAGGGTAGGCTTTTTTTTAAGCTGTTCCTCAAATTGCGGCATTTCCTCTGTATTTCCATGATGGATGTTGGAGCCACTCTGCTACATTTTTATATATATGTACTTATGGGTATTTCAAACTTTATTGTAGACAGTATGGTTGACAGACTTACTGCCATTTCTTACACATATTCATGGTTATTTTCTTAGAGTTGAGTTAATAGGTAGTCATTGAATGTTTGCTGCCAGGAACCTGGTAAAAAGAAATAAAATAAGACATTCTTTTCATACCGAGTTTGTAGTCTGTAAATAGATAATAATGGTAATACAGTGTGGTAAGAGAAATTATGACAAAAGAAACAGATATGCATTGGAAGCATATATACCACTTACCTAACCATACTCAATTAGAGAGGAGGTTGTCAGGAACACCTTCTGGAAAAAGCTTATAGGAAAAGGTTATTTATTAAGTTCCTTCAAGAAAAAAATGCTAAGGTGAGTAGACGCCTACCTTTGTGAGAGTTTGGAGATGTAACAATGAGCTCCTGAGAGAAAAGAAAACTGCTTTTTAAAATTTTCCTATAAGGAATTTAAACTTTTTGAAAGCTGTAAAGAAATGTCCTTATGCCATAGGGGATAGTTTACTCAAAAAACTGATCAGAAAAATCTTATTAATTAGAAATGGCCTTAAAGTAAATTGATAATTTACCCTTACTAATTAATAACTTTATTCATTAATATGTACCATTAAGTAAGTGGAAAGGCAGCAGTACAAACTGGGAGAAAATTTTTTTCTCCATACATATGTGACACATGTCTAGAACTTGTATCTAGAATATGTAAAGAACTACTACACATCAGTAAGAACAATAGAAAAATAGGGAAAATACTTGAAGAGACCCTTCCCAAAAGAAGATATCCAAATGTCTGCTAAACATATGAAAAACTGCTCACCATCATTACTCATCAGGAAAATGCCAATTCAAATCACAGTAATGTGCACTCTGTACTCTCCATAATAGCTTAAGCGAAAACATGAAATGTAAATGTTGACAAGGATATGAAAGAGCTGGAAGCTCTGTATATTACTGGTGTGTGTGTGTTAGTTGCATGGTCGTGTCCAACTCTAACCCCACGGACTGTAGCCCACTGGGTTTCTCTGTGCGTTGGATTCTACAGGCAAGACTGCTGGAGTGCATTGCCATTGCCTTCTCCAGAGGCTCTTCCTGACCCAGGGATCGAACCCTGGTCTCCTGCATTGCAGGCAGATTCTTTACCGTTGAGCTACAGGGAAGTCCTATATTACTGAGAGGGAGTGTTAATTACATAACTGCTTTAGAAGATTTTTAGTGATATCTTCTAAAGCAGAACATTTACCTATCCTGTGATTCAGGTATTCCACTCCTATGTACATACCAAACAGAAATTTGTTCACTGTTTGCTAAAAGATGCGTGTGCTGCACAGTTCATACAGCACTGTTGGTAGTGGTAAAAAAACTGATAATGAAATTTGAAAACCTAGATGCTCATCAGCAGCAGAGTGGATCAGTTGTGGTGTATTTACACACTGGAATATTTACATCAGCAAAAATGATGATGTAAATTATTCTATTATTACATGGAACAATATAAAAGAGTCTTGTATGCATATAATTAAGATCAAAAGTAAACCAAAAAAATGTGTTTTGCATGATTCTAGTTCTGCGAAGAGCAAAAACAGGAAAAACTAATCCTTGTTGGTAGAAGCCTAGGTTGGGAGAGGGTAAAGAATGGGAGGGAGCATGAGTGGAGCTTTTCAATTTGATAATGTTCTCTTTGTTGATCTGGGTGCTGATTATACAGGTGTGTTGGGTTTTGAAACTATATAGCTGTGCACTTTTGATATATACAACTTCCTTTTTGTGTTACGTATTTTTTTAAGTACGGGTTTTAACTTATTATAAGAAAACTGTGATAAATCTAAAAGCTTTTCAGTGTTGATTCCATTTTGCTGATTTTTATACTTTCTGAAATACAAAAATATTCCTTTAGCTTAGTTGAAATGTAAATTGGGAATTTAGTTTGAAAATACAAAAATTTTAGAATAATTGTAGTCTTTTTTTTTTGACTTTGTGCACAAAGATTTCTTTTTTATTCATAACATAGGCAAAGTTATTTAAGTCAATAAATTTTTAAGGATTTTCACACGTCCTGATTCTTTCCACTGCCAATCACCATAGTCATCATCTTCAAGGTGGCCCTTTCAAAAAATTCTGCTCAATCCACAGCTGTGATGCCACAGTTGTTTAGTTGGGCCTCTTTGATCTTCAGTGGAGTGCACCTCAAAGTTTGCCACCTGTAATCTTCAAGATGCAATTTCCTCAAGCAGTTTACTATAGGATCCTAGAAGTTAAATAGAGCAAGTACATTGGTATTTATTCCTTTATCTTTCCTAATATTGAAAAGCCACATTATATCCAATTTTTACTAATGAGCCTAGCCAAAAAAAAAAAAAAAACTGTTACAGGCCTCATTGTCACCACTGCAATAAAATTACAGTGATGGAAGCAAAACCTGTGTTCTCAATGTAGCCACATTAACAGTTTTATGGACACCATGAACAAGTGCCCATTTTCAGTAAAATGAGGCTAATAATTTTAGTCTTAAGTCAACTACTGCTACACCTTTTCCTTAAAGTATTAATTTGAGCAATACATGCAACCTATTCATGCAACATATTTGCAAGGTCTGATTTTTACTATTATATGACATTATATACTGCATAAAACATTAAAATTCGTTTTTGTTAATTATAACTGAACATGACAGATTAGTATATCTAACTGGGTGACTGGAAAAGATTTTCTGATTTAAATCTTAAGTGACTTCTTGTTAAGAAAGGAAAGTGTGTTTTTGGTTATTTCTTACCCTCAGAGGAGGAACTGTAAATAGCTGTTCTTATTCTTTCTTCTCTGTTTATCAGGAGAATGTTCTATTTCTGTAGTATCTGGAGACATAATTATAACAGACAAACATGGCAATCCATTATCAATTATTTTTTTAACAGTCAAGTCCATCATCTCCGGATCCAGCTAGCTTTCTTGCAGAAGATATTAGTACAAACTCCAATGGTCCAAAACCTGCAGAAGTTGTGCTAGATGATGACAGAGAAGATCTTTTTGCAGGTAATTGTAAACCCCTTTATTTTTTTTTTAAGTAATTGTCAATTGTAGCACATATCCTATTAGAAACTATTCTCTAAAACAAAACTAACATTTTCTGTGAAGTACTATTGATGGCTTTTCTTGTTAAGGACTTAGGAGAATAGGAAATTTTAGTTACTTTGCTTTGTAAAATATAAAGACTTTTTCCAGAAGCATGAATGTGATCCTTTCTTGTTTTAAGCGTTTGGAAATAAGTCACACTAATAATTTGACTATTTCGAGCAGAACTTGGACACAAACTAATGGTTGTGGCATTCAGGCTTTGAAAATAGCAATGATTATATTCTTTGTTACTACTTACAATTTTTCACAAAGCAAAATTAAACTTTGAACTTAAGAATTACTTTATTTATAATCTACATATATTTGAAATGTTTAAATAAAATGTTTCAGTATTTACCATGTGTTCCATTTTGATTCAGTTTTAAGTGAATAAATTGATGCTTCAGAAATTTATTTTTGATATGGGGGCAGGATTTGGTATAGCATTTATGCCTTTAAAAAATTGGACACTCTTCAAAACAGTTATCTGCTATAAAATTAAAATTTAGATACAGATTAATGTTTGAATATTAAAAAGCAGCATCTTCCTTAGAATTAATGGCACAAATAATTGCAATAGTAAATCTTTGTGTGTTTAAGAGCTTAATTTACCTAAACTGGCTTTCTTTGAGTTAAAACTTAATAATGTATCCTCCCTCAGTTTGTATAGTGGTTGAATATTGAAACCATCCTGTATTTTTTTTAATACAAGTATGTTTAAAAATATAATCCTCTATGACAGAGGTCCATATAATTTCCTATTTAATGTATGAAAAGTTTTCACTGCAGATGAATTCATGTATTTTATGAATTCATGTCAGAAAATTAAAATGTAAAGACAGTCATTTTCCTAGCCCCTTTTTTCTGTAGCTACCTAACAACTTAGAGTATAATGACAGTTAACCAAAATTGTAATGCTCCTTTTTCTTTTCTTTCATTGACTTTTTCCCAGGAGATCCTTAGACGTTTCTTCATGACATTTATGTTTTAATCTTAAAGATGACGAAAGTAGCTGCTAATCTAAAATTGTGATTATTCCTCTAATAGTAGAGAGTCATACATAGAACACTTGGATTATCCATTTTATTAAATAGTCTTTAACCTTTTAAGTTTCAGAATTCTGTGTTAATGAGTGTGCAGAAACTCTAAAAGCAGAACTCTGTATGTATGGATAGGGAAGATGGTTTTCTTGTTTACAGTGTGCCCTGCTGATCAAACAATTTGCCACGTGAGGGCTGTGCGGTGATATTTGCCCAAGAACCTCAACTAGAAAAATCTTTTTTTGTGTTAGTGTACTTAGTGCAGACTGTACTAAACATAGTGATTGATACATGGTCCGTGTCAGTGTTTTTGTTTGTTTTTAAGGAGAAACAGAGATGAAGCAATAAAAATAGTCATCTGTTTCTTTTGTTATCTGCAGACACTTTTTATGCTTTATCTTTTATCTTAAACTCAGCTACATTTCATAATGACATTGTTAGGTTTCCTAAGACCTGTGTAAGAGGAGAAACTATAGGTATTGCTCTAGTGACTTAGCCATTCTGGTTTTAAAACCATAATGCCATTAGATTGTAATTGGTATGTATGCTGATATACTTTGGGTAGCATTTCAAATACTATTATGTCAGAAATGGCATCAGAAAAAGTTCAAGCATGACTTTTGTTACTCTTATTAGTTTACTTACAGGATATTCACCAAACATGGGTAACTATAGAGAGCCCCTTTCCACTATCAATACCATCCTGGGCTAAGCTTCACTGAACACATGTTAGGAAACTGCCTAGAGGAATAAGTGAGGATGAACAAATTGCCAGGGTTGAAATTGTCCTAGACTTTTAGACTTTTTTTCTGCCAGGGTAGTTAGTGTATTTCACTTATGCTTTTCAGCAGATTATACCAAATCCAAAGGTTAACGAGTATTCCTTTGTTTGAAAAATTCTCTGGTGTCTGTGGTATGAGTGAAATGTTACTTAGCTGACATTGACATAATTTACACTTACCTTCAAAGTGTCTCTTTCAAGGAAATGATCATCTTTATACTTAGTATATATGGGACTTTTTTCTGTAAAAAAAGAAAAAATTTGACTTTTTTTTTGAGGTATAGTTGATATACAGTATCATAAGTTTCAGGGGTACAGTATAGTGATTTACAATTTTTCAAGGTTTGTAGTTTTAAAATGTTGGCTGTATTCCCTGTGATGTACAATATATCCTTGTAGATTATTTATTTTATGCATAGTAGTTTGTACCTCTTAATTCAAGAGGTAAGATACTGCTTCAAGTAAATAACATATGTTATTACTGATATACTTTTTGAGATATTAAAATGGCTCACTGACTGTTGATACTACCTTCTCAAACTTTAAGGAATCTAAGAACCTCAGGTTAGAAACCACTGATCTAATCCTGTTTCATTTCATTTACCTGCCTTTTCTTGGTACCAGTTCTATAAACCAGCAGAACTGTGATTATCATTTTGGCCACTGATTATAAATTTTACTTTTCTGGCTTTGCTTTTAACTTATGCAGTTATGATTGATTCCTGAACAATATGGGTTTGAAATGCTCAGTTCCACTAATACGCATTTTTTTAAATTAATAAATACTACAGTACAACTTGATCGGAGGTTGATTGAATCCAAGAATGTAGAACCTTTGAAACAGAGGAGCCATGTATATGGAAGGCCCAAATATAAGTTATACTCAGAGTTTTGACTGTGTAGAGGGTTGGTGGCTCTAACCCCCATGTTGTTCAAGGATCAGTTGTGTTTTGTGTTTGTGGAATGCTTCCCTCATTTTTTCTCTACATCCATTCAGATCTTTTCAATTCATTTTCATAAAATATTCCGTATTTTCCCCAGTCTAGATTATTCTCTTCCATCTAAACTCAAATTATAGTTTGTTCTATAGTTCATGTAGCAATTAAACGTTTTGTTGTGCTCTTTTTATTGTTCTCTTGGCTGTTATTTGTCTTTTATTATTTAACATTCCACGTGCTTATGTCTTGTTTTCCCAACTAGATTATAAACTCCCTGAGGGCAGGTATGATACTTTACATTTTTTTGTGTTTCTTCATTGCATTTAGCACAATGTTGTATAGCTTTTAGACACTCCGTTTATTGATTTGTTTTGTTTTTAAATATATTTAGTTTTAGATTTTTCAAGTGAACAAACACTTTAAATGAAAACCTAAACACCTGTTGCTTTGTGTGTATTTGTGTATTCAGCTAATATCCAGTAATCTTTAGCAGTTAATTGCTTTAGATTACTAACTTTGTGGACTTGCCATAACAAATTTTTAATCCCAGTTGGGATAGTTCTGAGCAGCTTTCTGCTATAAAATTTGTGTTCGTGTGTATAAAAGAATCATAATGTTAGCCTGAATACAAGATTTTAGAAGGTAAGTTACCACAAGTATTAGATATATTACAGGTCCAAGCACAAATGAATGTGGAATTATTCACATCATTGCTTTCCTACTAGCTTTATCCTGACCACTAGTATAGATAACTATGTTGACTTACTGGAATTCTTCCTAAAATCGACAAAGTCACTGTTGGTTTTAAAGTTTTAAATAAACCACTAAGGAAGGATTCATAAATTATAACAGTTAATGTTAAAATAATATTATATTATGGGTCCTATAAAAATGTTTCATAATTCATTGCCTGCCCTACTTATTACCAGTGTCCTCAACTAACTTGTTTAATTTGTGTCTAGAAGCTACAGAAGAAGTTTCTCTGGACAGTCCAGAAAGGGAACCTATGGTCTCCTCAGAACCTTCTCCTGCAGTCACACCTGTGACCCCCACAACACTCATTGCTCCCAGAATTGAATCAAAGAGTATGTCTGCTCCTGTGATCTTTGATAGATCCAGGGATGAGGTATGGAAAAATGTTTATATTCTAACGTAATACATAAATAATATATTTTTTTTGTTCCCCACCCAGCATTTCTCTCCTGTCCATCATTTGTAATCAAAGCCTTTTAGACATTTCCAAAAAGAACACTAAACTAAAGAAGTTGGGTGATTTGGCTTCTAAATTTATCCCCATGCTTTTTAATCCAATAACTTGAGTATATCACCTTCCTTCTCAAGTCAGGCAGTTTGTCATTTGTGATCTTACCATAATAGTTCATGGACTTAGGCACCGGGCCGGCTACAGTTCATGTGGTCGCAAAGAGTCGGACAGGACTGAGTGACTGACACTATGTTGGCAGAGTAGGGGATGTATTGTGAGTGGAGAGGAAGCATGAGGGCCTTCTAGGGTGTAATGTTATTTTTTCTTGATCTTGGTTCTGGTTACGGAGATGTGTTTACTTTGTAAAAGTTATTGAGCTGTATACCTAGGATTTATATACTTTGCATATGTTACAGTTCAGATAAGGCTTACTTTTCAAAAATCAGTGCAGTAGGGCAACTTTGAGAAAAATTATCATTAGAAAAATATAATTTCTGAAGTCTTAGAATATTAACATTGCTTTTAAATTTTGAAAAATTAAATAGTTCTGTGTTTTCTTCTTGGAAACAACAAACCTTTCCCTCAGAACTACTGTTAATAGGGATTGCTTACTTACAATGGCATAAAAAGTGCTTCTCTGTAGTCTCATAGGTTTATCATTTTTCCTACTTCTTTTCTCAGTGAGCTTTGTAGTGCTTTTATTGGCTTCAAGAAGAACATGTGTTTACTAGGTAATTAGAGAAATTATGATGCTCAAGTTGCTTATAATAATTTCTACAAATATGTAGGATTCTGGCAAAAGTAATGACTACTTCCTCGTTTTTAAAGAAGAGAGATACAGCTTTGAAAAATAGTAATATTAAAAATAATTAAGGAATTATTTTCATAATCTGCATCTGAAGATTGAACAATAATATTCCACCATATTCCTCCAGAAGTTTTCTTTACATCTGAGGAGTTGGAGGAACACAGGATTTTCTGTTACTTCTCCCAATTATCCTTTTCCTGTTGTCTTTGTGTGTGTGTGTATTTTTCACATATACAGGAGATGTAAAAGCTTTCATTGATTTTCAGAAATGGAGTGCTGAGTGACTCTCAAACTGTTTCATGTGGCAGTGATCCTAATAAAAGATAAATGGTAAAAATTATACTTATTAGTATTATGACAGTCATATAAATTGGAACCTTTAATACTAAAAAAAATTTTCCTAGATTGAAGAAGAAGCAAATGGAGATGTTTTTGATATAGAAATTGGTGTATCAGATCCAGAGAAAGTTGGTGAGTCAGCATTTATTATATTTTGTACTTGCTTCTTTTTGATAATTAATTTGGTTGTTAATGTGCTGTTTTTCTTAATTACAGGGATTGTTACAATATTAAAATGCTGCTTCTAATTTTTAAACTTGTGGAAGCTTGGTGGTTTGTTTTTTCCCCAGCTTTATTGAGAAATAATTGACAAAAATTGTGTGTATTTAGGATGTACACACATCACAATTATCATAATGTGATAGCTTAATATTTTATGAAATGATTACCACAATCAGGTTACTATATTACCTCACATGTTACCTTGTGTTTTAAGCTTATGATTTTTAATAGCTTGGCTTTTCTTATAGGTGATGGCATGAATGCTTACATGGCTTACAGAGTAACGACAAAGGTAAGCCTTTTGCTCCTCTAAAAAAATACTGAGCCCTCGCTGTGTAGTATGAGGATACTACAGTGATCACGTACAGTGATCACTGTCTTTACAAGGTTATCATCCAGTAAAAATTGCATATGAGTAGTTACAGTGAGTGGTTTGGTAGGTAGAGTGTTCTGGGAGGCTATGCAGGAAGGGATCTAATCTAGGCAAAGTAGAAGTATTGTGGGTGGGAGAGGGGGCAAAGAGATTTGCTTGTGTAAAAGCCAGAAATAAGAAAACATTGCTTTCTAGGACCTGCAGGAAGTGGTGCCAGATTAAGTTGTTTGGCAGTAAACCTGCCTTTATTTTGAGCAGCCACATTAGGAATTGTATGATGGAGAAACATTGAAGTTCAAACAAGAGTGTAGCACAATGAGATTTTTGTTCTAGAAAGCCCTCTCTGACTCCGTTTGGATTGGGAGGATAAAAGTGTCCGGGAACTTCCCTGGTGGTCCACTGGTTAGGACTCTGTGCTTCCACTGCTGGGGAGAGTGTGAGTCCAGTCCCTGGTCAGGCACTAAGATTCAACGTGCTGCACAGTGTGGTCAAAATAAAAAGAAAGGTCAGAGTCTCTAGTTGAGGCTGTTGAGGCAGTTGCAATTCTTAAAGGGATTGTAGACCTTCAAATCCTAAAGACAGGGGGTCTGCAGCAGTCCTACTGTGAGAAGTGATACTTAATACTAAGGAATTGGTTCTGAGGATGAGTGAAAAAAATGGTTTCTTGAGTTACATAGGAGGTGTGATCAGTAGAGCTTAGATGTAAGAAGTGAGGAAGGAGGGAAACCTGAGTCTTTGTCTAGAGGAACTCTGTGGTGGTTGGAATGATCCTGGAGAAAAGGCGATACAAAGGGAGGAACACAATATGGAGTGAAATTTGTTAATTCATTAAACAGATACTTATTTATATACCTTGGAGTCAGGCTGTCTTCCAAAGGCTAGAATATAATAGTAAACAATACAGAGGGGTTCCCTTCACTTTTCCAGCAGGGGAAAAGATGATGAAACTGAGGTGGCAGTGCAATTTAAGTGGAGGTTTTCCCTTGGACTATGTATCAGACTGAAGCTCAGTGGAGATCTAGGCTAGAAGTAAAGATCAGAGGTTAAGGATCATTAGCATAAATACAGGTAGAGTGGGTGAGATGAGTTAAGTGTAAAATAAAGCAGGTGTTTTCTGTAAAAAAAAAAAAAAACAGCAACAACTATGATTTGGGGTTTTTTCAGTTGTTAGAAATCTTTCTTTAACGTTAGTTAACTACTCTACATTTTTTTTTGCAATGTAGACCTCTGTGTGTCTATGCATATTCACAATTATGTATTCCATTAACTTTTAAATTATTGTTCAGTATTCAGAATTTGAAATACCTCTTCTTCACTTGTAGACTTCTCTTTCCATGTTCAGTAAAAGTGAATTTTCAGTGAAAAGAAGATTTAGTGACTTTCTTGGTTTGCATAGCAAGTTAGCAAGCAAGTATTTACATGTCGGTTATATTGTGCCACCAGCTCCAGAAAAGAGTATAGTAGGTAAGTATGAATCTTTAAAAATTGATTTTTGTTACTGGTACTAGTTCAATTTTAATTGTATGAATTTGTGTATTCCATGATCACTCGCTATCATGACTTATCAATGTCTTAAGAGATACTGAATTTAAATATTCTATTTGTGATAGTCATTTATCAACTGAAGAGTGTATTGCTAAAAATTTTATTTTCTAATACCTAAGGATTTTGATTTATAGAATGTGATGATGTTAAGTTGGAATTTAGCTTGATGAAAGCAATACCTTTTAGGGTTATTAGAGTACCTTATTACTGAGTAACATTTAAAGAATATTTAATATTATTAGCATACTAACATTTTTCTAAGGACTTGGAGATGTTCCGTGCTCAGCTATAGATTGTACAAAAAGATTTGATCTGTCTAGCCTTGCTCACGCAGGAGCTGTTTAAACTCATCTTATTTTATTACATACCTCAATTTAACATTTAAAAACATTTCACTTTTACAGTTAATAAAGCCTGTCTTAGTTAAGAATATGCAGAATATTAAAAAGAGGAGAACCTCTATTGTCCCACCATTAAAATTTTGTAGTATTTTTTTCCAGTCTTTCTTTTCAGTCATAGATTTTTGGTGTTCTCTCAGGAGAAGTTGAGTGCACATCTTCCATCATCTTGAACCAATTTCCCAGTCATAGGTTTTCATTTAAATCAATTTTTTATATACATAAGATTGTTATTCTGAAATATATTTGAAATAAGTTTTACTCTAAGTTACTGTTTTTACCTCTTTAAACATTTGATTTGAAAGCAGTTTTATCTGTATCTTTTATGATTTTGAAACCTTAATATATTTAAAAACATTTTTATATTCTTCCTCTTTTTTAAAATTCAAAGATCTAGTATAGTTCTTCAGCTTTTTAGTCTCAAGACCCCTTGTGTATTCAGATTTATTGAAGGGCCTTAAAGAGCTTTTGCTTTTGGAGCTATATCTCTTGATACTTATATGTGAGAATTTTTAGATTGTGTTTATTAATTGACTTAAAAATAATAATCTCATAACCTCTTATTAACAAATAAGTTTTTTGTGAAAAATTATTTTTGTAAGACAAAAAAATAATGACAAGAATGGCTTGACTTTTTTGTTTTTTACAGTTTTGCAAAATCTCTTTAATTTCTGACTTAATAGAAAAATAGCTTTATTTTCACATCTGCTTCTGCACTCTTATCTTTTGTAATACAACACATCATATAACCTTAGGAAAGCTCCACTGAATTCTCATGAAAGAATGAGAGTAAAAAATACAAAATTAACAGCATGATGTATTATGAAGATAGATTTTTGTTCACATCCCCTGTTGCTGCTGCTAAGTCGCTTCAGTCGTGTCCGACTCCGTGTGACCCCATAGACGGAAGCCCACCAGGCTCCGCCATCCCTGGGATTCTCCAGGCAGGAACACTGGAGTGGGTTGCCATTTCCTTCTCCAATGCGTGAAAGTGAAGTCGCTCAGTCATGTCCGACTCTTAGCAACTCCATGGACTGCAGCCTACCAAGCTCCTCCATCCATGGAATTTTCCAGGCAAGAGTACTGGAGTGGGGTACCATTGCCTTCTCTGACACATCCCCTACCACTCCTCGAAAAGATCTCAGAATGCTTCCAGATATTCTAACCATGCTTTGTGAACTGCTAGTCTAGTTAATAATTTTATTTCTCTAAACTATTGCAGTAGTATCCTTTGCCCTCCCATTATCTGTGTAGTGAACTTGTTTCATGTATCATAAATTATTTACTATTAATATCCTTTTTTCTTTTGCTTTAAGTTGTATAACTATTTTTAATATGTCAAAAGAGGAAAAACAAAATGATTTTTCTCATTTTGGTGACTAGATACACTAGTCTTTAAACATTGAGCCAGGAAAAAAAAAATTTTAAAACTCAATTTTTATGCCAAGTTTATTGTGTTTCAAACTAATATTTTCCTCTAATAATCTTCAACCTTCCACCAATTATTAGATTAAAAGGATTGAAAAGATTGGAAGAATTTGAGGCAACCATATAAAATGCAGTTTAAAAAAGATACAAATAAAGAGATTAACATGAAAAATAAATGTAGTTAAAAAAAAGATAAAGTCAAGTTAGTTTCCTCTAAATATGTGCATGAAGTCTGAGCAATTATTAAAAGGTGGATAACAAGTTGTTCTATGAAGTTCTTGGCAGAAAATAAAGTAGGGAAGGGGTCATTTAAAAATTTCATATTGTCCATCAGTTTTTAAAAATTAATACATTAAGACAAATTTGCACATGACTTTATTTTTTATATTCAAAGAGGTTCTGTGAAAGAGCTCATTATTTCAGCTATTATAAAGCCAGATATGATAAATAAATAAGAATATGTTCTTACAATCTGTGACAGAGGAAATACTTAGCATATTCACAGATTACGCTTATTTTTCTAGCATCAAAAGTAAAGACTTTTAATTATTGCTTGTAAGAGATAAAAATATCAAGTGAGCTTAAACTCATGAATTTGGACTCCATTATGCATATTGCATTGCAAACACATTTTAATTTACCACGAGTATAATATATGTCAAATAAAATAAGGATTCCAACTGGAAAACTACATAGTTCAACCTCTGCTTTAGCTGTACTCTTTTATAGCTTACATTAAAAGTACTTGCCAAGTATATATATTAATCTGTCAAACGTATGATACTAGTTATAATTTGGCACTTTTTTGTCAAGTTCAAATATATTTTAAATTATTCAGAAAGTGAAAGTGTTAATTACTCAGTTGCGTCTGACTCTGTGACCCCAAGAGCTGGGTAGCCAGCCAGACTCCTCTGTCCGTGGAATTCTCCAAACAAAAATACTGGCATGGGTAGCCGTTCCCTTCTCCAGGGGTCCTTCCTGACCTAGGGATTGAACCTGGGTCTCCTGCATTGCAGGGAGATTCTTTACCATCTCTGAGCCACCAGGGAAGCCAAATTATGCAGAAATTATTTTAAAAGAATGTTTCTCAGTAGTAGAAAATCATGAATCTCATTCAATTTTTTCAAAGGCATGACCAAGGTCAAGGTTGGTAAAGAAGATTCGTCATCCACAGAATTTGTAGAAAAACGGAGAGCAGCTCTTGAAAGGTAATTCTAATCAGCTATGTTTATTACTCTTGTGTTTTTATTTCAGTAATATAAGTCTGATTCCACTAAGTGGCACAAGTATATTATTAAGTGTGAAAATTCTGAAGTACCACTTGATTACTCTTAAGAGTGCTATAAGCTTTTTTAAAGAAAATTGGTTCATTAAAAAACATGATACTGTATACTTGTTCCATTTCTGTTAATTCTCATAACAAAGTGATATTTGTTTTCATCTACATTAATTTTTCTTTTGAATAATTAGTGATATTGAAATATTATTAAATGCAATGAAAACTTAGGTTTATACTTGCTCCTTCAATTCTTTATAGTTGATTGTGACTTGTGTGTACAAAAGTGTTAGTGCTTGAATTGACTGCATAGTTAAAGGCTGATAGATATATATGCTGTACCTTCTTTTATATTTCTTGACCTGACTTATTTCCCATAGCTTTGAAGACTTGTGTTCATTGTGGCCAGCTCAAAGAAAAATGGATGGGAGGAATCCCAGAATCTTAACATTTCTTCCTTTCTATGCTGAAAATGTGAGAAAACAAGTTCAAAACTATCTTGAAGTTCAACTTATAGTTGGTCATTACCTAGATTTAAAATACTTGCTACTTTCATAGTTTTTTGGTTTTTAATTTTAATCAAATTTGCTTATTTGTTTTATTTTCTCTCTTGGCTTAAAATTACTGGTTAGAGTAGATACGGACAGTTTTTAGGAAATAGCATATATATCTACTGGGTATAAATTAGTTTTTAAAACTCATTTTGAGTCAACATATTTCTGGATTTTAGTAATTACTTCAGTTTTAAGAGAATGCCACAGTAAAGTCAGGTTTGAACAATTCCTAATAAGAAAAGCTAGTGTGCAACTTAAAATCTTACGTTAGAGAAGAGTTAAAAGATGAAATTATGTCTGTGAGACTAGCAGTCACTCTGGAAAAAGATTTAAATTGCATCAATAGAAGTTTAATTTAGGCATTAGAATTGATTCTGTTGTGAAAGAAGTCATAGACTGAGTATTTTTAAGAATAAAGATAGATAATGTACTGCCTTGATTTCACTTAGCTCTTCCTGAAAGTATAACCATGACCTTTTGAGAAGCCTTTCCAGTCCTGTTTTTCTGTGAGTAAATTTGAAATATTTTGGATGACAACCTTGATAAGAAACTTAATGAAGATTTATTGTACCAAGAACATATTTGATTCTCCACTCACCTTTTCCTTAACTTGAATGCATTGCATAGTACTTAAACTGTACCTTCATTCACTATGTAACACTGAGGAGAGTTTTAAGGAAGTATTGAAGCTTGACCTAGTATATTTGTGAAGATAGTTTCTTGACTAGTAAATATTACTTGTTAAATACTATCAGTACCTTAGTAGAATTTGCTGTAGTGAAAAAGCATATTGTGAGTTCATTCTACATTAGAAAAGATAGCTAAAGAAAATACAGGTGTAAAGGTATAGAAGCAGAGGAACTGGAATGATTTTTAATGTGAGTTTTCTGTGGCATTTCTTAAAATTTAATCATTTAGGCATTTCTGTGGATACATGACCTAGTTGAATCTGGCAGGTCAAGGATGTATTTCTTCATATATGTTCTAGTAGTCATTTACATAGTTATTTGTTGAACTTTGAGAATCCGGACAACTGTCTTGAGCAAAGGATTAATATCTGGTATTAAAATATGGGAAGAGAAAAGGAGTGTTTAAGAACCCAAACATTCCCCCTGTGCCACACTCAGTAAGCAGAAACTACGTCTTCTAAGTATCCTAAAGATGGCTCACTTGATTTCGTTATGAGTGCTTCATGTGTTACCTTACGAGCATATTGAGTTTGTTTTATAGTAAGGACACACTTCTGTAAATATAAACTGAGAAATGTAGCATGAAGTAGTGTGTAGGGTTTTAGGACCCTCTCTCTGTTGAAACCTGCACTCCATTATGCACTGCACTCTATCTGTGAGGTCTTGGATGAGTTATTTAACCTGAATTCATTGTTCCTTTTCTCTAAAAATATAAATGTATCATAATAAGTACCTGAAAACCCATCTGGCAAAGCCTCAACAGTTAGTATAGATTGATTAACCCACTGATATCAGAAGGTTTGGAGGTAGGCAGATGTTTAATATTATCAAATTCATCAGGAAATTCTTTTGGTATCTGGACAACAGATTTTTTCATCTGTTCACTGCTAGTTGAAACGTCTGAAGTAACTTCAGTAGACGCCACGTTGATCTCCCTGTTTCCATCCTCGTACCTCTACTCTTTTTTTAATATAACCACCAGTGTCATCCGTTTAAAACATGAATTGTCCCCACCTAATTTCACTCAGTAAAAGCCATAATCCTTATAATGACCTATAAAATCTTCCATGACATGCACTGCTCACTCTGTTACATACCTGATCTCATATCTTCCTTGATCACTTTGCTCTAGGCCACACTCAGCTTTTTGCTGCTCCTCAAAGATCCCAGGCTTTTGCTCACCTGGGTTTTCACTCTCCTACCCTCTGTGGCACTGTCTATAAAGCTTTTCCTCCTGGGGTATCCACATGGCTAATTCCATTACCTGTTTAAAATTCAGGCATTCAGGTATCACCTGTTCTATTTAAATTGCCATCAACCACTGATCCCATTGGGCTTCCCTAGTAGCTCAGTTGGTAAAGAATCTGCCTGCAATGCGAGAGACCCTGGTCGTTTTCCTGGGTGGGGAAGATCCCCTAGAGAAGGGATAGGCCACTCCAGTATTCTAGCCTGGGGAATTCCATGGACTGTATGGTCCATGGGGTTGCAAAAAGTCAGACACAACTGAGCAACTTTCACTTTCACTGATCCCATTTATTTGTCCTTTCTCTACTTGTCCTTTCATTTCTCCACAGCATTTGCCATCTTATCTCATACTACATAATTTTTATGATTTGTTGTCTGTCTTCTTTTTCTAATATTAAAGCTTCTGTAGGAAAGGACTCTTGTTCTCTTTTGTTCATTGATACATTCTGAGTACTCAGAATGGTAACTGATGTGTAGTAAATGCTCAAGATACGTTTGTTGAATGAACAAATGAATGTTATCAGAGACCCAGGTTCTTTTTGCCTTTGTGGTCTCTCTTTGTTAGCACATATGTTTGAGTCTAAAGCAAGAGAAATATCTTTAACTCTGTTTCTCTCAAACATTTTGTATAACCTGCTTTATTTTGTTTTGGTAAGTAAGTAGAAATTTGAAAGCGACCTCATGGACTATAGCTCTCCAGGCTTCTCTGTCTATGGAATTCTCCAGGCAAGAATGCTGGAGTAGGTTGCCATTTCCTCCCCCAGGGGATCTTCCAGACCCAGGCATCAAACCCAGGTCTCCTGAATTGCAGGCAGATTCTTTACCATCTCAGCCACCAGGGAAGCAGTTGAAAGCCCTTAGTGATTGTAAATATACTGATAACCTTTCCTTAGCACAAATCTTAAAAACTAACTACTGACCACTTCTTGTAGAGTCTGATACTTACTTTTTCATCAGTTCCAAGCATCTTTCATTTATGTCTTCTTCAGTGTTTGTTCTTCTCCCAATACCTCTTTTCAGTGTATTCTTCTTACATTTGTTTTTGTTATCTTTCTTCTACGTATCTATAACCTTCTCTGACCTTAATTCTGAATCAGCGTATAGTTACAAATAGTTAATCAATTAAAAATCCGTATATGTTTCTTTTCTTAATTTTAACATTATGTAAGTTTAATACCTTTTTAAAGTGGTTAATTGCTCTTTATTTTCATGTAACCCTTAAGAAAGTTTTACTGTCTTTTTCTAGAACATAATTTTTTTAACGTTGATTCCTCAAAATGCTAGTATGTTTTAAGGTGAAAAAAAGAAATCTACTGTCAGTTGAGGTTTATTAATGTAGGCTTTAACAAAGTTAAACCAGATCTTTTTCCTACAGTACTTCTCACAGCATTTAATATGCTGCTATTCACTATGAATCTTAAATATACATGTAATATATTTCGAACTTTCTTGGTTATAGAAACACTCTTTTTCTTGGAATATAGCATGAGACTAGTGTATTCTCACTTAATAGAACTCACTCAAAAATTCTCACTAGAACTCACTTTAAAAAATTATTTTAGAATATAAGTAGTATTAGCTATTTCCATTTAGGTTTAAAGTACTGCAGTTTTTCTTAAAGGCTGTGTACTAGATGTTTTGTCTTCCTTGCTTGTTCATTTTATGAATGTCCTAAGTGCTTGCTATTTACCAGCTGTTATGTGTACAACTTAGGCAAACTGCTTTTAAACAGTACACAGTCCTAAATAACTTAATAACTCAACTAGAATAGTACTGGAGAACGTCAGTGTTAAAATTGTTTAAGTAAAATTCCAGTGGAAAAATATCAAAATTTCTGAAACTTACATGATTAGTGTTCCTACTGTACTTTTTTCTTAGTTTTATAAACTAAGCAGCAAATAAATATTTTTTAAACCCACAGTGTAGATTGTATTGTACATATCTATTAAATACCACTTCTATTATAATGACCTCTTACGTGAGCTGATGACTTAAAATGAAGTTTAATATAGTATTTTATTTGAATATATAAAAACAGAAGTTAATGTTTGAGCTTCCCCCCCCCCCAGAAACTCTTAGGCATACTCTATAATCTGTTCTGCATAAATAGGATAAAGGCATTTTAACTGTTAGGAAAATTATTATAATTGAAACATTACTGCATGTAATTATTAGTCTGGGAAAGAGCAATTTTTTAAAAATGGGATCAGATAAGTAGCAGTGATTCAAATAGTGGAATTTTTTTTCTTATGAAAGGATTGGTAATTTATTGTGAATGTCAGGGTTTGACCTTTTCTCCTAAAGGAAAATTACTAAAGTAAGCTGATAGTGATTTAATAGTGATGTTTCCCTTTACTTTTTATTTTATGTGATGTCGAATAAGGAAAACATCAAAAATAGCAAAACCTTGGAAATAGAAATATTGAAAAAAATTTAGTCCTTGTCAAATGAGGATCAAAACTGATTTGATAATTTAATTTTTTTTTATTTTTTTATTTTTTAATTGTTTTTGCCATACATTGTCATGATATCACCATGGGTTTACACATGCTTCCCCTCCGGAACCCCCATCCCCCCGCCCCGGGAAATCCCGCTGCACCAGCCCCGAGCATCAATCCTGGGCCGCGATTGATTAGACATATGAAAATTAACATGTTTCAATGCCCTTCTCCCATATCATCCCACCCTTACCCTCATCCACAAAGTCCACGAGTCTATTCTATACATCTGCGTTCCTTTTGCTGTCTCGTATGTTGGGTTTTCGTTACCGTCTTTCTAAATTCCATATATATGCGTTAATATACTGTATTGTTGTTTTTGCTTCTGGCTTACTTCACTCTGGATAATGGGCTCCAGTTTCGTCCATCTGAGTAGAATTGCTTCAAATGAATTTTTTTTTAATGCTGAGTAATATTCCATTGTGTATATATACCACAGCTTTCTTATCCATTCGTCAGTTGATGGGCATCTAGGTTGCTTCCATGTCCTGGCTATTGTAAACAATGCAGCGATGAACATTGGGGTGCACGTGGCTCTTTCAGTTCTGGTTTCCTCGGTGTATATGCCCAGCAGTGGGATTGCTGGGTCATATGGCAGGTCTATTTGCAGCTTTTTAAGGAACCTCCACACTGTTTTCCATAGTGGCTGTACTAGTTTGCATTCCCACCAACAGTGTAAGAGGGTTCCCTTTTCTCCACATCCTCTCCAGCATTTATTGCTTGTAGACTTTTGGATGGCAGCCATTCTGACTGGTGTAAAGTGGTACCTCATTGTAGTTTTGATTTGCATTTCTCTGATAATGAGTGATGTTGAGCATCTTTTCATGTGTTTGTTAGCCATTTTTATATCTTCTTTGGAGAAATGTCTGTTAAGTTCTTTGGCCCACTTTTTATTGGGTTGTTTATTTTTCTAGAATGGAGCTGCAAGAGTTGTTTGTATATTTTTGAGATTAATTGTTTGTCTGTTGTTTCATTGGCTATTATTTTCTCCCATTCTGAAGGCTGTCTTTTCACCTTGCTTATAGTTTCCTTTGTTGTGCAAAAGCTTTTAATTTTAATTAGGTCCCATTTGTTTATTCGTGTTTTTATTTCCAATATTCTGGGAGGTGGGTCATGGAGTATCCCGCTTTGGGTTATGGCAGAGAGTGTTTTGCCTATGTTATCCACCATCACCCTAATTCCAAAACCCGACAAAGATGCCACAAAAAAAGAAAACTACAGGCCAATATCACTGATGAACTTAGATGCAAAAATCCTCAACAAAATTCTAGCAAATAGAATCCAACAACACATCAAAAAGATCATACATCATGATCAAGTAGGCTTTATCCCAGGGATGCAAGGTTTCTTCAGTATTCGTAAATCAATCAATGTAATACACCACATTAACAAATTGAAAAATAAAAATCACTTGATTATCTCAATAGATGCAGAGAAAGCCTTTGACAAAATTCAACATCCATTTATGATAAAAACCCTCCAAAAAGTAGGAATAGAAGGAACATACCTCAACATAATAAAAGCTATATATGACAAACCCACAGCAAACATTATCCTCAATGGTGAAAAACTGGAAGCATTCCCCCTGAAATCAGGGACAAGACAAGGGTGCCCACTCTCACCACTACTATTCAACATAGTTTTGGAAGTTTTGGCCACAGCAATCAGAGCAGATAAAGAAATCAAAGGAATACAGATTGGAAAAGAAGAAGTAAAACTCTCTCTGTTTGCAGATGACATGATCCTCTATATTGAAAACCCTAAAGACTCTACCAGAAAATTACTAGAGCTAATCAGTGAATATAGCAAAGTTTCAGGATACAAAATCAACACACAGAAATCCCTGGCATTCCTATACACTAACAGTGAGAAATCAGAAAGAGAAATTAAGGAAACAATTCCATTCACCATCGAAACAAAAAGAATAAAATACTTAGGAGTATTTCTACCTAAAGAATCAAAAGACTTGTATATAGAAAACTATAGAACACTGATGAAAGAAATCAAGGAGGACACAAACAGATGGAGAAATGTACCGTGCTCATGGATTGGAAGAATCAATATAGTGAAAATGAGTATACTACCTAAAGCAATCTATAGATTCAATGCAATTCCTATCAAGCTACCAGAGGTCTTTTTCAAAGAATTAGAACAAATAATTTCTCAATTTGTATGGAAATACAAAAAACCTCGTATAGCCAAAGCAATCTTGAGAAAGAAGAATGGAACTGGCGGAATCAACCTACCTGACTTTAGGCTATACTACAAATCCACAGTCATTAAGACAGTATGGTACTGGCACAAAGACAGAAACATAGATCAATGGAACAGAATAGAAAGCCCAGAGATAAATCCACGCATCTATGGACACCTTATCTTTGACAAAGGAGGCAAGAATATACAATGGAGAAAAGACAACCTCTTTAACAAGTGGTGCTGGGAAAACTGGACAGCCACTTGTAAAAGAATGAAACTAGATCACTTTCTAACACCATACACAAAGATAAACTCAAAATGGATCAAAGATCTAAGCATAAGACCAGAAACTATAAAACTCCTAGATGATTTGATAATTTAAATTTACTGCCAAGGGGGGAAAAATTGGTAGGCTGTTCTCCATTTTGGTAATGATGGCAATTAAAAAAAATAGTTTGGACTAATTAGTAATATATATATTACTAGAATATATATAATAGTGACTGGGGACATACTGACCTGCCAAAAGATAGAGTTGTTTGACAAACTTACATATGTACTTTAACTCTAATATTTTGCAGCGAGAAGTTTGGTAAGTAATTTAACCTCTCCCCATTCCTACCCCTACCCCTTTACTGTGCCTGTTTTTACATAATTATGGATTTTCAAAAGATGAAGGCAAAGCTTTTCAGTTATTAAATTACTGTAAAATTCTACATAATTAGAGTGAAAACAAACTGATAGGAAGCAAACAGAAGGCATCTTTTTAATTTTTAAATATTCTTTTGTTGAGATAAGATGTAAAATAAGATGCTACTGATAAATAAAGGAGCATTTTATTCTTAAATCTAGGTATCTTCAAAGAACAGTAAAGCATCCAACTTTACTACAAGATCCTGATTTAAGGCAGTTCTTAGAAAGTTCGGAGGTACTATTTCTACTTTAAATTTTTATATGTAAATGTTCTCATTTATGATTATCATTGTAGTAATTTATATAAGAATAGGTGTTCAGTAAACAGCTGCATTACTAAATGGAATAAAACAATGTGTTGTGTTTGTTGTTTGTTTTGCTTAGTGCTTTAATTAGCTTTAGTTACTTAACTAAATTCATAGCAAAATATCTTCTTCATATCAATAATTGTAGGATGATTATTCCCTTTCTTGAAATATATTAAAACCAGATTTAAAAGAATAGCTTACAAATAGTCAAATTCTGAATACCCTAAGTCATTGCTTAGGCATTGTGTTGAAATAAGTTTATTCAGACCTCATTTTAGAGATAGCTGAATGTGGGTTTGTATGTCTACATTCTAATAGTCTCATTAAGGTTTTGAAATGGAAATGTGTGATTTGAAAGAACTTTAATTATAACCATGTTGATCTTTATATTTGGCGCATTTTATCCTCTAATTGTTACCATATGGGATTTTTTTTTTTAATCTACTTGAACTCCAGAATTGTTAAAAAATTCCAAACTGCACAGCCCTGACTAAGCATAAGGAGATTTTTCTCAAGACTTTCTCCTTTTTTCCTTTTAAACAGTTTATATCTGCTAGCAAACAGGTGGCCAGTGTTAAGGTGCTTGGCAATTTCTTAATATATTTTGACAAACAGAGTGTTGTTCCATCTAAATGTAAACGTGCAGGAGAAAAACAAATGGAAAGTCTATTTTTTAAGTTTTCCTTTGAGAATGTACAAGTAGTGTATTTGAGAAATTAGATCTCACTATTGAAATGTATGAGAGTGAAGAAAATACAACCTCCTTTTTTTTCTTTTCTTTTTTTTTCGGGGGGTGTTATGTGGGCGCAGTCCCTTTTGTGGCCATTTAAGCCTCTAGGCTTTTAACCGGTTTGTTTGCCCTTATTTGTCATTCAATTCCAGCTGCCTAGAGCAGTTAATACCCAGGCTCTGAGTGGAGCAGGAATATTGAGGATGGTGAACAAGGCTGCCGACGCTGTCAACAAAATGACAATCAAGATGAATGAATCGGATGCAGTAAGAGCTGATTTTTCGACTTGAATAATGAGATGAATTAATGAGCCCAACAATTGCATTTTAAAGCTGTACAAGTAGAAAATAGGATATTAATTTGCTTATTGAGTTTAGTTCTCAGCACATCAGTTGACCACCATGGTTATACATGGTTAATTCGTTGCTTTAAAACAAGGAATGTAGCTTGCTATTGGTAACCTAATTTACACTGGTTTGTTCTGGCTAAATTAGCTCCATTTTTCATTTTTTCTTAGTGGTTTGAAGAAAAGCAGCAGCAATTTGAAAATCTGGATCAGCAACTTAGGAAACTTCATGCCAGTGTTGAAGCCTTGGTCTGTCATAGAAAAGGTTTGTTTGTCTTGTCATTTATATGTTTAACACTGTAAGTTAATTCAGATATTTTATTAAATTTTATTAAAAATGATTATTTTAAAGTTTTGAAATGGATAGTTTTAAGAGGGTGTTTTCCATTTCAACTTTGTTATTTAATATTTTTTGTTGTATTTTAATCTTCTAGTTTAGAAGGAGAAAAATCTTAGGTTTATAAAAGCATATTTTGAATTTTAGATTAAAACTGCTTGATTATTAATTCTTTGTTAAACATATACTGAATAAATGAAGATGTCTTATTGGTAGCTCTTAATAATTAAAGAATGAAACTCAAAAATTGATATTTGAAATTTGTCTTTAAAATGTAGTTTTATGCCTATATTTCCTCAAGAACTGTGAAGCATTTGCTTCATTTTTCAACCACAATATTTAAAAACCCAGAAAGAGGAGTGTTTAAAATTTATAAAAATAAAATTGAATTCTAATTTTTTATTCCATTGTGAGGTGTTTTTGGTTTTGTTTTATTTTTAAAGAATACATGACTTTCAGAACTACCTTTCTGAAACACTTAGTAATTATCTTTCTAGAACACTTTCTAAATCACATAGTAAATAATTTATTACTTGTAAGTGCCATTATCAGTAATACATTGCAAAAAAAGTAATTACAAAAATCTACTAATATATTTCTTATTGAAAGTGGTTTATAACAGTTTTTGCTATTTACATTCTCTCTTAGGGAACATTTTATGGTTCTTTAAGAGAACTTTATGAAATGCAGAGCAACAGAGCAAATCCAGGCAAAGTAATTGTTAGTTCTTGACATCTGTTTTTCTGTTTGATGTGTTTAAAATGATCACATTAAAAAATTCTTAATATTTCACTAAGCAGTGGTGTTGCACACAAAGAAATAAAGAATAAGATTTATGTGAATTATATATACAGTTTTGCCTTGCTTTCTTCCTGTGAGCTAAATAATAATCTCATAAAAATTGTTATTTTCAATGATAAATACATGTTTAAAGGCCAGATAATGTAATACAAAAAATGTTTATTTTTTGTCTTTTTTAGGACTAGACAGAGAAGCACTTAGGAGAATGGGAAGGGAGATTATTATATTCAATTTTTAAACATAGTTTATACCCTAAGATTATAGGCAGTGTACTTTAAATTTTCAGTAGAGCTCTGAACAGTTGACATTTATATGCCCAGGGCATTTTAATGACTTTTTTTCATGTTATTATTTTAAAATATTTTTTAATTGGAGCATATTGCTTTACAGTGTCATTTTAAGATATTTGAGCAGTTTGTAAATAGACAAAATTTAAAGAGAATATAAAATATCAATGCAGTATTTAAGAACTTCACTAGTAAACACTAAAAATGAATACTTTTCTATTTCAGAACTTTCAGCCAACACAGCTGCCTTTGCTAAAAGTGCTGCCATGTTAGGTAATTCTGAAGATCATACTGCTCTATCTAGAGCTTTGTCTCAGCTTGCAGAGGTTGAGGAGAAGATAGACCAGTTACATCAAGAACAAGCTTTTGCTGACTTTTATATGTTTTCAGAACTACTTAGTGACTACATTCGTCTTATTGCTGCAGTGAAAGTAAGCCTTATTTTGTAATCTTCCCTGAATTTTTCATACTTCAGTGTTTTGCTTATAAGAATATGGTTTCCTATTAGGCATGCATTTAAGTATGTAAATTACATACTAGTATGTATAAAATGATTTCAAGATGATTATTTATAACTTAATATTCTCTTCCCCATGACTTAGTACCATAGACAGAACTGATGTTTTTTAAGGGATCCAAGGATGCCAAATTCGATAAAACCAATACATACTTACCTACATATTTACATATAGAAGTTTGCAACTAACTAAGCATTAGTTTACTCTTTCTAGCATAAGCTGAAACTACCCACTGGGCTCTATTCTCCATTAGTAAAGTTATAATAAGTCAGACAAAACAAGAACTTACCGACTGTTGCATGAATATATTTAACGGTGACTTTAGCATGAATTTAGACTATAAGAAAACATTTTGTGTGGTCACCATGTATATATAGATGACATGGGACTAGATTAGATAAAGAACTGTGTTTTCAAGTTGTAATGTTTGAGGATGAGCAGTCTTAAGTTTCTGAATAATTGAGAAAGTAATCCTGTTAAATAGTAAAAAATAGTCTTTCACAGGTATCTCCAATATTCAGATAATTGAACTGTTATTTTGTCTGTTACATGTTTTGGAATATGATTTTTAAGATCTTAATGGTGTCTTTGAAGTATTGTTATGAATATTAGTTATTATGGAATAGGGGAACTGGAAGTTTACTTTGAATTCAAACATCTAGAAAGTTAATGTAACCTTGTTTCTTGCTTTCTTACACAAAAAGTTTTCAGCTTAAGTCTGATCAAATTGCTATTCATCTATAATCAGAACATTGATACACTGCATCTTTTAGATGATTCTGTTCTCAAGCTAATGACAGTTATTGCGAGAGGGTTCTTAGCACTTCAGAGAGGCTCATTCTTAGATTTAGGTTTCGCTAAATTACCAGTTTTGTTTGCATTTACTCTTAGATGTCACTCTTTATGGTTAATTTTTCTTTTCAGTTATTTAAAGATGTTAATCTAGATAGTTATCAGAGTATACTTCATTTTAAATAGGCAACTTGTGATACACAGAAGTCCAGTTTATAGATAATGATTCCTGTTTCTCTGCCACCTACTCTCACCTCATTCCAAAACTCCCACTAGCATGAGAGCTGTTGTTAAAAAGAATAACACCTCCAGAAAAAACCTGTGGGTTCAAAAAGGGACATTTGGCACTGTCTATTAGGAGAGGCAGTACATGCTGAGAAGAGCTAACCTGGGAGAAGACTCCCTTTCAGTGTTAGTCTTCCTGAGCGATGGATGCTTATCCTTCAAAAACAACTTTTCTCATACTGCCTCTACCTTCTTAACTGTATTTTTGCATCTCATGAAGTTACGGTTATACTCACGTCCCAGAATGCTTCCTCCAGAGCACTGACACTGAAAAATGCGCCGCAGTCAGCTAAGTCTTTGAGATAATGTGTGTGCCCTCCCTGTCTCGTGGAGTCAGTGTATGTTTAAAAATCTCAGGACTGTCTAGTAGTAAAGAATGAAATATACATTTAACTTTGTTTAATCCAGAGGCTTCCAAATTCATATGAACAGGAATTCTTCTCCACTTACTGTCCTTTCACATATATGGAATACCCTTTGGGAAGTACTAAATTAGTACGGTCTGTGGTCAAGTTATACATTAAGATGCATTAAGCTGTTTCAGATTGATTTTCTAGTGAAACCCAGCCCAACTCAATTTCATAAAGGAGTTGAGAAATTATGAATGGCATTATTTTTTTGGTAATTTTTATGGTCTTTTTTGTTTGTTTTTAAATTTAAACTAATTAGTGTATTTTAAATAAGTAATACATGCATAAAAGAATTCTAGCAGCCCTTAAAGGTAAATTTCTTTTCTGCCTAAGACCTCTAATCTCTCTTCCCTCAGTCAAATACTGTGAGGTGTCTTTACAGAATTAGCCATGCATGTATATGACACTAATTTTCTTTTTTTTACTTTTTTCTATCTCTTTCTCTCAACCCCCTTTTTCTCTCCATTCACCTCTTCCTTCTTCAAAAAGAAGCATACTATATGCACAGTTCTTTGCCTGCTTTTTTTACCCACTCCATTTCTAGATCTTTTTTTCAGTTTATGTAAATATATGTTGTAATCTTTTAAATGGTTAATCATATTCTATCATTTAGCATATAGATAGACCTTGTATTATTTGGTCAGTCTGATATTAAATATTAAGTATTTTGATAATAACTCTTTGGGCATAAAATCCTTAGAAGTAGAATTACTCAACCAGTGGATATATGAATTTTAAATGTCCATGAACACTGCCATGTTACTCTCTGAAAAGGTATAAGTTTTAATTTCTTTAGTTATTGTGAATGTAAGCATTTTTACAAACGGTAGGCTTTTGCATTTCTTTTTTCTATGAACTGTTTATACCCTTTGCCCAGTTTTCTTTTATTTTTTTGTCTTGCTCATTTCTAATAGCTGTTTAATACTACTTAGCCCTTTGTTCTATCCATATTGAGAGTATTTTTCAAAATGATGATAATTTTGAAGCTAAAGTACTTTGAGAAGTAGCTTAAAGTGAGGGTGCTGAGAACATGAGAAATTGGGGTCTTAAAGAGATAAAGTTCACCTGCTCAAAATTCTCCCCAGTTCTGGTCTTAAAGCCAGAAAATTCCTGTTTTCCTCTTTTGTACAGCCTCTGACATCTGGGGCTCCACATTTTGGGTGGTACTGTTAGCTGACATATGAAATGGTAAACTCGTTATATACATTCTCGTGTGTTGACCTGTGAACCTCTAGAGTAGGGTCAGGAATTGAGGTGGTAGTTTTCAGTGTTTTCAGCACTAGAATTCTTTATAAGGAATTCTTACTCTGAAAGTAAATGTATAAAATATATAAAATGTAATTTTTTAAAAAACCGATGGATGGATTCCCCAAGGAGTTTAGCATCTTCATTGTTTGTCTGTATAATCAGCATTCTTTCAGGACTCCAGAAATCTGGGTCACATACTTTCGGATTCACTGAATTAGAATATGGTTATTAATTAAATTAAAATGGGAAAAAATTAAAATTACAGCCTCAAATTTCCTGGTTGGCTAGAAAAACTACTCCACAACTGCAACCTTATCTGCCTAGCTTATATACAGATAGGTACCATAAAATCGCCAGGGGTGTGGAGTCTAAAGTAAATCACCAGTCTAAATGTTTCCTCTTATAGATGAAACTGGTTGTACCAGAGTGGATTGGTATCTTGCCATGCAGAGGCATACATTAAGTTATAATTTGATTTTTTTAATATATTTTTTTATTGAAGGATAATTGCTTTACAGAATTTTGTTGTTTTCTGTCAAACCTCAACAATAATTTGATTTTTAAGATCACATTTTTAGAAGATTAAGTGTGGTTCTGATTCTCTCTTTCCTTTTATATTCTAGTGTTACAAGGGTGGAAAGACAAATGAAGAAAAAGTTAATGTTTATGGAGTTAAGATTAATTTTTTTTTTCTAAAATAACCAGACTTTGATTGTTTTGCCTTTATCATAGTTCCTGTATCTGTACCACAGTAAACATGTGATGGTTCTGGAATATTATGAAGTAAACTGGGCAGAGATCAACTTAGTTTCAGTTAGTATGTCATTGAAAAGGCTCGTTGATATATATTAAGAACTTAAGCAATTATTGAAATTAAAGGGCATTTTAGTTCTCTTCTGCCCTGTATTGGTAAATATTTTAAATAATAAATTTAGTTATTGAACAGAGGAATTTATAAATAAAGGGCTGATACGGCTCTGTCCCTTTAAAGGAAAACTAGGCCTAAAAATATTAAATTACTTTTAAAATTTGTGTATATGGTGAGGCCCAGGGATTGCTTCTTTTAAATGATAGTGACTTTTGGAATGTATTTGTGTTAGATTTGTTACTTTTGTGATTTTGGCCCACTTTAATTTGGGTGAAGCAAAATTAATTCATGAGAAATGTTTTAAAGCGAATATGGTCTTTTAAACAAGAAAAGCAAAAGGACACTAAGACGCACTACTGAGAGAAGTGAAATGATAGGATGACAAATCTAGTAAAATGGATTTCGATGCCTATAGAGTGTTTTTAACTTACCAGTTTGCCTAGGATGTCTCTTGTCCTGGTTAATTAAAATGTATATGGTCTTTAAGAACTATCTGTTGACTTGGAGTTTTTAATATTATTGCCCACATTTTTATAATATACAAATACAGAACTAGTGTTTTTCTAAATACAGTCCAATTATTTTTTTCCCTACTAAGTTATTATTATGTGCACTTCTAGTAGAAATCTAGTTAATCAACTACATTTATGTGTGTATGTTACTTACATGTAAGCCATAATAGTATCTTCTAATTATTAAACATCTGGTAGGTTAAGTCATTGTGCATGCTATTTACTTTTTTCATTTTATTTCCAGTGCATAAATCTAGATCTCATTTTCCTCTTTTATATTTGAGAGAACTGTGGATTATAAAAATTAAATGAATTTACCCAAAGTTGGGTAACTTACCCAATTTTGGGGGTATTTTTGGAATTTACCCAAAGGTTTAAGCGACAAAACTAGTATTCAAATCCAAATTTTATTTTTTCCAAAGCCTACATTTTGAAAACACACAATCTAGGTGCTTTCTTCTTCATCAAGTTCGTATAAGAACATTTATTAATTTACTGTTTCTTGATCCAGAACACTTTACTTGGAATAAATGAAAATAACTGTTTCACCTATTAATACTTGATTCATTTATTCAGTAAATAAATACTAAAAAATATACGAACATATCCTCAACATCGTTAGAAAAGGGATTACTGTTGTATTCCATCCTGTCCATTGGTTTTTTTTTTTTTAGAGAGGTTTCTAATTACTGTCTTATTTCTATTAACTTGTTCTTGCTCTGCCAAACCCCTTGAAAGAAGTCATGAAGTTGGTAGGATTTTTCTGTTGATTTTCTTTCTTTCTTTTTTTTTTCTTTGTCTATTTCTTCATTAGGTTCTGCATACTAGATAACATACATCCATTTGCCCTTTTCATCTTGTGTAAGACTCTCTTTCCCCCATCCCCTATTTTGTTATACCTTTAAATTGTTTGGCTTTTCTTTTATTTGCTATTGATAATCTCTTCCACCACATTTTTACTTTACTTTGTTATCTTATAGTTTTTCCAATTTCCTATTTTTAATTTTCTGACTTATTTCCAAAACTTAAATCTGCTTTTGATATTTTATTAGGAAAACTTTCAATTGTAGATATGATACCAGCATTTTCCTATTAAAAAGTCTTTCTTCAAAGCATAAAACTCTGTTAGAAACCTTGTTATAGGCCACATTTTAAACCCTAAAGGCTAGTGAAATGGATTTTGTATATTTCATCCAGTTATGGGTAGATTTTTATTTTTATGTAAATGAGTATGGAAATCTACTTCCTTTGATATTGGCATGTTTATTTTCAGTATCTTAGTATAAAAAATAGCATATAAATACTTGGTTTTATTGTTTACAGTATGTAGCACTTCTGGTATTTTGAAAGAATTTCAGTGTTAGCTCCCAGTTAATAATATTATGTCATTCACTTATAGGGTGTATTTGACCATCGAGTGAAATGCTGGCAGAAATGGGAAGATGCCCAAATTACTTTGCTCAAAAAACGTGAAACTGAAGCAAAAATGATGGTTGCTAACAAACCAGATAAAATACAGCAAGCTAAAAATGAAATAAGAGAGGTGATTAATACAGAATGCTTCATTTATCTCTTTACCCAAGTTTTCCATAAGTCATTCATATATGCATAATTTTTCATAAATTTTTTTCTGAACCATTCAACACTTAGCAATTTTTTTCATAATTTGTAAACTGTTTTAGAATTACTTTAACGTTTTGATCATTGTAAAAATCTCCAGCAGCTGTTGTTACTTTCACATAATTATGGAATGGATAAAGAAGCATACAAGGAAAACATTTAAATTAACCTTTCTTTTGAGATAATTTGATTTCAGATAATAACATATTATCCCCCATATATATGTACTATATATGGTATTTTAGTAAATTTGTATAAGTTTATTATAATTTATACACTTCTTTTGCCATGCTTCAATAAGGAAATTGAAGAGGTAGGACAACCTTTATATTACTTAAAGTAAATGTACCTGCTCTTTGAAGAGTATGTACCAGTGTTTCGGTTACATAGTGGGAAAATATCATTCCATTGCTTAAATCTTTGTTTATTTTATTTTTAGCTGTTCCATTGGTCACCAATCACAACACTCATTGTTTCTGTAGTGAGTTTAATGTTTACTAATAGCTCTTCAGTAGCCCATAATTGCATAATTTTTTTTTTTAAATCTGGACATTACACCATTACAAAAATGTTTTCTAAATGTATGTCATATAATTTTTCTAATTATTTCCATGGGCATATAAATTGTGATGGACATGTATTCTTGAAATTATGCAAATATTATTGATATATTTTGAAATAGTTTAAAGTTATATAAAGAAATAAGAAGATTATACTCTTAACACTGCTGAATTATTTGATGGTGAACTTTATGTTTGAAATCTTCTCATCTAAATTAAGATATGGAGATTATAATTCATTAAGCACTGTAATATCCTGATCTTGACTCAATCTGACAGTAAAATATTAATGGAAGTTAAGCTGATAATGCACTTCCAGGGCTGGAAAGTTAGATACAAGTTTGAGTGATGCCAAACTGGGTCTTGCCAATAGTGAGCTTTCAGGATTTTTAGGCATTGTGTTATAAATTAAATGAGTGGTCATGACAGCTAGTTCTAATGATTCTTCCCAGGCAAGATTTAAAAATTTGTCCTTTTTGTTTTTGTCAGTGGGAGGCAAAAGTACAACAAGGAGAAAGAGATTTTGAACAGATCTCTAAAACAATTCGAAAAGAAGTAGGAAGATTTGAGGCAAGTATAATAATTTTACAGTTAACAATGTGGTCACATTTTGCTGTGATACTATGGTCGGATCAAATTTAATTTTGTGCTAATGGAGCTTCTTTCCCCATTTGTTATATTTTAACAGAAAGAACGAGTGAAAGATTTTAAAACTGTTATTATCAAGTACTTAGAATCATTAGTACAAACACAACAACAGGTAAGGTGATTTTTTTTTTATAACTTACGGACTTCTAGAACTTGTTTTTGATATACTTTTTTATTTTAAAAAAGGGAACCAATGAAATGAGCTTCTAAACTTGAGAAGCAATAAATGAAGTAGATAAAAACCAAAGCTAGCAAGAGAAAATAAAATGGTATAGTAAAAGTAACTGGAAATCCTCATGTCCTTTTTGGAGCTTCCCTGGTAGCTCAGGTGGTAAAGAATCTGCAATGCAGGAGACCCAGGTTCGATTCGTGAGTCAGGAAGATCCCCTGGAGAAGGAAATGACAATCCACTCCATTATTGTTGCCTGGAGAATTCCATGGACAGACCATGGGGTTGCAAAGAGTGGGACCTGACTGAGCGACTTAACACTTTCGCTTTCAAGTTCTTTTTGCCTCTACTAACCCCTAGGAGAGAGATAGGTTTCTTAATTTTAGACTTTTGAGAAACATGCTGTACTATTTTTCCTTTTTTCTCTGTCTCGCCAGTTTTATTTCTCTATTGATCACAGCTGTTTGAATACATTCTTACAGTCAGTACTCTTTCATACCAGCTAGAACTTAAACTAAAAACTAAATTTTGAAGGTTTTTAAAAAAATATTGTTTTGATTTTTGCTTTAGTTTTTGTGGGTTTCATGTTGATTGTGTACCACAAGTGGCATTTGTCTCCTTAAATAGAGAAAACCATGGGTTTTCATTATATTAAAACAAAGTCTGTAACAAGATAACAGCAGAGGTTTTTTTCCTTTGTATTTTAATGTAACTTTAAGTAACATATCAAATTATTTAATATCTTAAACAGATGGATTTCTTCCCCCAGTTCTTTTAAAACTATATAATAAATTTTTAAATCAGATGATGACACTGTATCTTCAATTTTTTTTTATATTTTAAGTACTTAGTTCATTAAGTCAGATTTTTTAAAATATAAAAATAAGGTTATATAAGCTTGTTTTTAAAAGAATTATTTTAGACTTAATGTTACTTTTTATGTCAATCTGTACTATTTTCTGAACTATCCAGGAAAGACTGACAGCTGACTCTTTCCAATCTCTTTTTCCCTTTCATGCTTGGATGTTTTCTTTTCTTCCTTCTTTTTTATCATTCTTTTTGGCTGGCAATAACATAAATGTGAATATCCTCTGAATTAAGAGATGTTATCACTTTATATTGGAAAAGCTCATTGCAGTTTTATTATTTAAGGTAATCATATAGCTTACACGAGCAAAACTTTTTGTATATACAGTTTTGCATAAATTAATCTTAAATTTTTAGGTATTTTTTAATTGTGTTTTTTATTGCAAAAATTGAAATTATCCATGAATAATTAATATTTTTGAATAATTTATAAACTAATTATATTGACAAGCTGTATAAAGGAATTTAGATGATCCCTTTAAGAATCAGACTTTAGTAAATGTTATTTATTGTTAGCTAGATTTTTTTTTCATGCTTCATGGAATATATTATATAAATGACAGATTATAAGAATATCTTTTATTATCATCCACAGCTGATAAAATATTGGGAGGCATTCCTACCTGAGGCCAAAGCCATTGCCTAGCAAGAAGATTATTCCTGTTAAGAAGATCTTGGATGCTTGTTCCAGTTATGCAGAATTCCATAGTGAAATCATTAAAAACCATCTAAATAAACCACTATATATTTTATGAATTACATGTGGTTTTTTATAAATATATATTCTGACATTTTCTTACAAGCTGCATGTCCTGACCCTCTTTGAATTAAGTGGACTGTGGCATGACATTCTGCAATACTTTGCTGAATTGAACACTATTGTGTCTTAAATACTTGCACTAAAAAGTGCTCTGCGAGGCCAGAAAATTTTACAATATTTTTTCTTTACAGTATGTTCTGTAGTGTGTTCACCTTCTTTATGAAGTGAATTATCAATGCATTGATTAATGTTCACTTACACATTCCTGTACAGAAATTATGATTTTGTGATTACAGTAATAAAATGATATTCCTTGTGAAGTATTAGTAACAAATTATTTGGGTATGTAAACATATTAGAGATCTTTTGAAAGCATTTTAATACAAAGAAACTTTTTCTTTTAGATGTATTTAGGTGAGGCTATGATCATTAATTTTTTAATTGACCAAAACAGCTGAACTCTTTCATTACTAAGTCACTAAATGAAGGTTAATTAAGTTTTGTTTTTGCAAAATCATCATAAACCAAAGACCATTTATCTCTTGGTTCAACGTTGGGGAATGCTTTTATCTTGAGTAAAGGAGTAAATAGTTGTCTTTGCTTGTTTTTTATCCTTTCCTATTATAAATGCCCAATTTAACAATTAAAAAAATATTTATCTGTTTCTGTTACAGGTCCTATGGATTTTGCTCATCTTCTATTATCTTCAAAGTCTAAGACTTTGCATATATTTAATTTATTCCTTACCTTTCCTTTGTTTTTTGTTTTAAGCTAAAAGATTATCTGTGGTCATTGACAGTAAAATGCTGTGCTAAAATACAGTGATTTGGTGAATAGCCAATGATAGTGCAAAGAAAATTTGAAGTAAAGTGGAATTTGTCTTTGGCGACCATCTCACCTATTTCTGTATCCTGTTTACATGGCAGTTACGTAATCCTTAATGTTGATGAAAATTTGAGTTGTGACTAGCATCACTTTTTTTAAAGATCCTGCTCTTCTCAGGCTTAACAATTGTATCTCCCTTCTGGAAGGGTAAGATGTATGTGTAACTGAGTCTTTTCTAACAGCTTACTGGACACAGTTAACATAGCCAAGTTTCCTCAGGCTATGTTTGCTCACTTACTTTAGTTGAAATTTTTAGCCTCCTGTAGGTATTGTTCATATTTATAATCCTAGAACCTAAGAGAATACCTGACACCTAATAGATTAATAACATAGACTTGATGAATTGAACAGGAAAAAAAAATCTTAGACTGCACAATAATGTTTGCCATCTTAAGAAAAAGGAGAAACTGAATCGGAAATAGTACAGTCTTCCGTTGTTGCTTCTTTTGGAGGTGACTTAGATACTTTTAAGAAATGAGTGATTCCTATTAACATATATCAGATCCTGTCTTGTTGTCTCATTAATATTGAGCAAAATATAGGCTTACTGGGAACAGTTTCACTATAATGATGATGTAGTATTACGTATGTAGTTACTTCCAAAGATTCAGTTTACACATAGGATAATAACTTAGTTTTTCAAGCAGAAATCTTTAGGACCACCAAATAAAATAATAAATATTTTCAGACCTAAGCTGAAGAGAGTAACAGACCTGAGTCCATTCCAGATTTCATTCCCCTTAGCAGCTTTTTTATTAAAAGAGCATTGGAAGTTTCAAATAAATTATATAAGCCTCTGATACAGGATTTAATTTCTTTAGCACTACATTCATCTTTAGCCATCAGTCTTCACATCTCTTACTCCTCTTACTAAAATACTTTCATTCCAAGTAAATAGAATAGCAAGAGCATTAATAGTGCAGTTAATATAATCTTTTAGTTTACTTTTTTTTCTTTAACCAGATAAAAGTTAAAGAAGGACTAAGGCAGCATAATACAGCAGAACAAACTGAACTTGGAGTCAGCATATTTGTGTTCAGTCTTTTATCACTCAGTAGCTGTGTGACCCATCTATAAAACAAGGGTATAAAGTTGATTCCTAAAGTGCCTTTCTACTTTAAAATATGTTGTTTACCAAGCTTTAGCATAAATATTATTCTATTAGAGAGTCAAATTCTAATCCAAATCACCTTCTATTAATAAAGTAAAAGCAAGGCTAAGGCGAAATAAATGTGTATAAAAATACAATTTCTAAAACATAAAGTAAGTTTTTTTATTGTATTTTTGATGAGTAATTGCAACTATCCATCTTTTTTATACATACATATATATATTTATATTACTCTCATACCCTTGTTTCATTGTTGCTACTCTTTAATCTTTTTATTATTCAGATATAGCAAAGTGTTACCAATTTCTTGTGTAGATTGTTTCATAAGTGGCTTTTAAATATAAAATAAGTCTTAACAGATCAGGTTTCTTTAAAAGAGGGAAATCAGATGTAAAAACAGAAGGTATAGTCGTTTAAAAAAAATACTTCTTGATGTCTGTCTAAGGAAGTTGCAGAGATTTTCATTTTTCTGTCCTATAGCATGTGACTAGTTATAAAGCCAAATGTCTACTTCACTTTCTTGTTATGGCTTCCTGCATGGGCAGTCATGTGACTAACAAGACTCAGGACTATAGATAGAAGGAGCAGACATCATCCTGTTTTAAAGGAAGGAAAGTCGCTGGTAGGATTAAAGACAACAGCTGTGAAAAGGAAGTGGAGTCACTGATTTGAGATCTTTGGACACATTTCCCTATCCACTAGCAGGAAATGTGTATGTTATCATATCTGTGATATAATCTGTTTCAAAGTATTGAGAAAAAGAATAAAATCCAGAATCAAGCAAGTTTCATTTCTAATCCTCACAGTGAAGGATATGGGTTTAAGTAATAATGAAGATAAACGATTGGCCGGACACAGAAATAGCAAGAAGAGGGAAATTACGACAGGAGTGGTATCAAAACTGTTGATTACGCCGCCTTAGTAATCAAGGCCATGAGGAGAGGTCATGGTAATGTGTGGATGAGGTCCTTAGTGTTACAGACCAGTAGCAATACACTGTGAGCCACATACATAATTTTCAGTTTTCTATATCCATGTTTTAAAGAGTAAATGAAACAGGTAAAGTTAATTTTTAACTGAGTAGCTCAGAAGTATTTTAGCATACAATCCAGTATATTAAAAACTACTGTGATGTTTTACATTCTGTTTTTTGTACTAAGTGTTCGATATCCCCTGTATATTTCACACTTTGATCGTATGTGCATTCAGACTGGCCACATGGTAAGTGATCGGTTGTCACACGCACGTGGCTAGTGGCTGTGACTCTGGACAGTTCAGATTTAGATAATTGCATGGAACTGGAAAAGGAGAGTTAAGTCAAACAGCGATTTTTTGTTTACCACTCCAAATCCCGTGAAGTGTTAAAAGCTAAGTAAAAGGGACTTGGTGTTGCTCTCAGAAGCAAATGCAATTCAGGTATAAGACTTTGCAGCACAGTGCTTTGCACCACTCAGCAAGTGGTAGCACTTTATTTCCTGATGGAAGATTAGAGACTCTAGTACAGCTTCCTTATTTTACAGATAAGCAAACCCAGAATCTAAATCTTTATAACTGAGCTGATTTTTCCTAAATCTGTTGAAGGTAAACATTCTTCCTTGAAAATGTGTGAAAAGAGATACATTAGTGACTCTTCTATTCATTAACATAGAATTTTAGAAAGTCCTTAGGTATACAGAGAATTTATTTCTTCAAATTGTTACTTCAGAAGTGGCTAAGAGTAGAAGATGGTACAAAACAGGAAAGCTGTGGCTTGCTATCTGATCTTTTAATGCACATGAAGAAATTAAAAATCCTCATCTTCCTTCATCCTGTCACATACTTTAATTCTCAAGAAATTAAATAATTTTAAGTATTTTTCTTAATAAATTGAGTCAAATGGAAACTTTGTAATTAAAAGACAATTAAGGTGAAGCTGCCCACTTGTTAATACACAGAAAATTATTTTTTTTAATTAACACCAGTTAATGGGATTAAACTGATTTTAAGGGACTGCTATGAGGAAAAAAGTTCTATTTTAAGTTTGTATATGTAACTGTTTAATAAAACTAAAATCAGACAGAATCTAACAAAACTGAACAATAAATTGCCTTCTTATTGCTTCCATAATCAAGTCTTGAGTTATGTTGATTTTAACCTATATTTATTGCCTAGATCTTTATTTCAGGTGGTTCTCAGTATGTGTGTGTATACGTGTGTGTAGACTTGTGTGTGTACATGAATGTGCGTGTGCATGCATGAGAGGAGGCTTTTTAACCAACCCTTGCTGCTAAATTTCAGTTAAAAGTGCTTCTTATCTTCTTGGAACTGAGACACAAAATGCTTATATAGCTAAGATGTCTCTCTTTTTGTCAAGACCAACTTGAGTTGATTCTATTTCTAAAATCTGTTCCCTTCTTGTTTCTTCTCTTTCTCCTCACAAGATCTTGTGGCCTTGGTAAAGTCCAGATTATCTAGAACCTGGTTTCAGACCAGTTTTCCTGTCTTGATCTTACTCCGTGCTTTCACCCACCTTTTGCCTTAATCACATGATGCCCTTGTCTTGTGAGAATGCTCTATCTATCCTTTTATGGGTCAGTGCTGTTGATGTTGCCTTGCCGAAGTTAACTTTTTCCCCTTTGCCAGCAATTTATTAAATCCTCTTCAGTCTGTTGTGAAGTCCACATCCTCCATACATCCTTTTTCATCTTCTAACTAGAAGGAAGCAACGAACTTCTGGATCTCTTAGCAGGACTCGGGTAACATTCTGCACCTTTCAGACTGTGTTTACTGATGTTTACCTTGCATTATAGCCATCTTTCTACTTCGAGTAGTCTGTATGCTTCTTGAGGAACGACTATGTTCTTGTTACTTCTAGAACCTAGTATGGTGCAATCAAGGGAGTGTAATGGGATGATGAAAAACACAGTTATGCATCCAGCCTGCCTGTTTGAACCCTGGCTCAAGATTCTACATCATTGACTTAGAGAAAGTTATTTTTCTCTAAAACTTAAGTTTCCTTACTTGTAAAATGGAAAGTAATAATAGTACCTGTTCAGGTGCTCCTTTGGGGGATTAGGATAATTGATGTGACTTTCTCAGCAATAGCATAAACTTAATAAATATTAGCTGTTATGCATCCAATAAATGTTCACTGAATATTTAATCTCAGTCTGAACAAAATGACCTGCATTTTGATTATTTTACCAGTCTTTACAGCTTCTTTAAAACAATGGATGTACACTTGACTAGGGTCTAAATGGGCTTACCTGACGGGGTCCTTCTCCGAACAGTCTGTCCCTAAGCTCTGCTCTTAGAGCCCTGAGCCTGAGGATCAGGGTTGGAGGGGAAGAAGGCTTGCAGACAAAGTCTGATTTTTTGTTTTTTGTTTTCCAGCCAATGAAAGCTTAGCTCTACCCCCACTACAAAGATGCTATAGTTAAATGAGTCTTGTCAGGAATTAAAGAAGCTTGGGGACAAATGAAAGAAGGGTAAGAGAGAAATGGGGCAATTGCTTAGGGAAAGTTTGTTTCCACACACAAACACATACAAGAACCTTGAATATGTTGTAGACTAAGGGAAGTAGAAATCAATGGAGAAAAAAACTGGAGAATAAAAAGATCTTGACAGCAATTGATGGAACAGTAATCATTCAGGTGGTGAGGGCATGACACTGCAGTGGAAGCCGAATCAGATTGTTTAGGGGGATGGTAAGAACAGGCCAGCATCACCCATTCATTCACTCATGTAGTATTTGTTCAGTCTCTACTGGGTCAGGCACTGAAGTAATGAACTGATTATCGGGAAAGAACAAGAAGGTTGTCTAGAATGATGCCCTGATTTCTGGCGATGACTTAGGATACTTCTGCTTTGAATAACTGAGATAGTATGAGAGAGTTCTGGGCATGTTATATTGTTTTCCATCATAGTTTATCACAGGATATTGATAAGAGTTCCCTGTGCTGTACATACAGTAGGACTGTTTATCCATTCCGCATGTAATAGTTTGCATCTTCTAGCCTCAAGCTCCCAATCCATCCCTCCCCCCACCCACCACCCCACCCATCATGTTTTGATGGACCTTTGGGCATCCGAGATGAAAATACATGAAAACATAAGTCAGAACTAGATGTTGTGTCATCAAGTTAGAATGTGAACATGCTCTGTTTCTTAAAACCATGATTATTAATGAATGCCTTCTCAGAGAACAAATAAAATGTGACTCAGCCTGCTGAGGACAAAATATGACATACAGCTAACATCTAAGGCAAGAATGGAGGTGCGTGAGTCAGGTAAGTGCAAAGAGCCTCAGGGAAAAAAAGGGGGGCGGAGTTTCTTCCTCTGAACTAAAAAGAAGGGAAAGAAGGCATTTCCATTATTTGGAAATAATGCCTGAATGCTTTTATTTTCTCAGTGAAATAGGAAATTAAACCATCATCAGAGAACATCAGGAGAAAAGCCAAAGAAAATGGGGAGCCACAGGAAAGTGGTAGGTGTCTAGAAAACAGAAATAGAGAAGAGTAGGATAACTATGGATGAGTACCCACTTTCAAATAAGTTTGGAAATCATGAATTTAAAATGAAGTCAAAGTATCCATTTTTTTCAGCCATGAGAAAGCAAGAAAAAGTTTGATTTATTCAAGATTAGGGGTTGTTGGTGTATGTAAGAAAGCCAAGGGGGGAGGGATTTTGAATGATTTAAAAAACCAAAAAGATGAACATAAGTGAGGTGGCAGGCACAGATTGGGGAATGTAGCTATGATGAGGTCAAAGAATAGTTTTTCTGGTAAGAGAAAACGGGAGTGAAGAAAACAGTCAAAGGAGGAAATCTGCGCTTAAATGACATTAATTAGTGTATTGCCACCTTTTTAAAAGTAACTTCAGTATGACAGCTGCATAGAGCTCTTACTGCATCGCACAGAGCACACAGTGCAACAAAGGTTATTTCTGTGGGTTCTTCAAGTTTTTTGGTTTGCTGAAGTGTTGAAAGCTTTTTGCATGTCAGCAGATAAAAATTGACACTATAGTCTTGGTTTTTTAAGTTAATGTCTGTCTCATCAAATCACTCCAATTACATAGTCTGTAAACTAGCATCGGAAACACTAATAAAACAGTGGTTCTCTACCCCACAAACCATGATTTCTTTGGTCCTTTTCCTCAAAAACTAACCTCTTTCTAAGCTGTTTGTTCTGCCATTTAAATACCTTCACATTTCCTGCTGTCATTTGAATCATCAATTTTAGATATCATCCACTTACATTTTTATGGCAAATGAGAGTTTTTCTTTTACGCTACCATCCATCTGCTTCATACACTTATCTCCCACTTCCAGTGTAGAGTTTTAGTTAACTCTAAAATTGACTGCTTAGTTAACTCTTAAGTAGTTAATTCCCACTTAAAGTTTTTGCTTAAATCAGTATTCAGTATTTTCATTTTTAATGCCTTACAGATATTGTTCACTGCTGAAAGTTATAGTATATTTAATCATGACTGTCTTCCTTTAAAAAAAAACTTTTTAGAACAATATTAGAATTATATAAAAACTGAAGGTAGTATATATAGTTACATACTGTATACCTTGCTTCTCTTACTGTTAACATGTTAGTGTAGTACATTTGTTACAATTAATGAGCCAATATAATTATATTACTATTAACTAGTGTGTATGCA
This sequence comes from Antilocapra americana, assembly GCA_007570785.1. Taxonomy (NCBI): domain Eukaryota; kingdom Metazoa; phylum Chordata; class Mammalia; order Artiodactyla; family Antilocapridae; genus Antilocapra; species Antilocapra americana. The sequence continues at coordinate 18,824,437 of ML661896.1, forward strand.
TGCTGTCATGTCCAATTCTGAGACCCCATGGACTCCTGCCAGTCTCCTCAGTCCATTGGATTTTCCAAGCAAGAATACTGGACTGGGTTACATTTCCTTCTCCAGGGAATTTTGCCAACCCAGGGATAGAAGCCATCTCCTGCGTCTCTTGCACTGGCAGGCAGATTCTTTACCACTGAGCCACCTGAGAAGCCCATTATTAATTGGAGACCATAGTGTATTCAGATTGCCTTTGTTTTTGCCTAATGTCCTTTTTCTCCTAAAATTTCATGCAAGATACCACATTATATTTAGTTATCATGTCTCCTTCTGTTACTCTTGGTTATAACAGTTTCTTAGACTTTCCTTTTCTTCGATGACTTTACTGGTTTTTGTTGTTTTTCTTGAGGTAGAACATAACTTGATTTTTTTTTTCATTTGTTTGGTACTTTTTTTTTTTTCCTTTTTTATCTATTGCCAATTTTTTCCATGTCTTCCTACAGTACATTTCCCACAAGACCACTCAGATCAAGTCACTCAACCATTCCAATTGCTTTCCCTAGGGCTTGCTCTCTGGAGGATTTCAGTTTTCTCTGAACTGATGTTCTCTGAGCATGTTGTATCTCTGGATTTGCCCTGAACTTTGGAATTGCCTGTATCTTTCTTCTAGGGTCCATTCCCTATATCCTGGGTTTCATGCTTTCTTCCTTTTGGATTTATTCTCTTGTGTTGGAATAGTATGTTCTCCAGTGGTTTCTTCGGTTAAAGAGAAGATAGGGCAGCAAGTATGAAAACAGCTCTCAAAATGTCCACCTCTTGAGTCAGACTGCTCTGGTCTGGACTGGCTACCTCTCTCTGCCTGTTGCACAGGGGGTCCTGAAGATTCCCTTCGCTTATCCCCCTGGTTTCCTCTTACCGATTCATTCCTTCATTTGGGTATATATACAGTTCTTGAACATGATGCATAGAAACTTACTTTGGAGACTTTATTTTGCATTCATCCTTGATAATTTAAGTGGTCATATGTTGAAAATCATTTTCTCTGGAATTCTGAACACATTGCTCCCTTGTCTTTAACCTTGCAGTGTTGCTGTTGAGAATTCCAAAGCCATTCTGCTTTCAGATCTTTTGTATATGAATTGTCCCTTCACCCCTCCTCTCCCTTTCCAGAATGTAAGATGTCATTTTTTTTCCTTCAGTGTTCTAAATCTCATACAGATTTGCTGTAGTATATATCTGTTTTCATCCTGTGTGAGTGCTTTCAATCTGGAAACATGAAATTCAGTTCTGGGCATTTTCTTGAGTTATTTCACTCACGATTTCCTCCCTTCTATATTCTCTCCTCTTTTTCTAGAAGACTCATTATCTGGATATTGGATGCTCTCTACTGATGATGTTTATTTTCTTATTTTGCATCTGTTATTTTGTTCTACTCTCTGAGTTTACCCTCATTTTCTAATTGGATTTAAGTAGCTTCTTCTTGTTTCACAGATGCAATGTCTTCCTGTATCTCTCTGAGGATAATAGTGATAGTTTAGTTTTTTAAAGTTTCTTTTTTCCTGCTTGTTTCTGTTTTCTCAAAATTAATTTTCTGTTTTTATCTCTCTTGCATGTTAACTGCTTTCTTCACATGTCTGTTAATTTTTAGATGTCTTCTCAAGATTAGTGGGAATTGCAGCTGATTGGAAGCTCTGTCAAACTTTAAAAAAAATGTTTTTCCAGGTTTATTCAGGTATAATTGACAAAAACTATGTTACGCACCCAATCTAGCTTATCAGTCTAGCTTACCTATTGATAAGGTAGGTATAAGCCCTACCTGTTGATGGGTAGGGCTATGTCCCAGTGGGCCTGACTGCTTAGGACTGGTATTGACTTGCTCTTGGGTGGGTAAGCCCCTGGGGTTGGTAGGCTAGAGGGAGCATTTCAGAAGGGTGCTTGCCAGCATCAGTGCCCTCGTGGTAGAAATGAGCTCCCCAAAATGGCTACTGCCAGTATCTGCGTTCTCAGGTGGAGTACCAATTGCCTCCCGGTACTGTGTACCAGGTCCTCCAAGATCAGGAGGAGTGTCTTAGCCTCCTTTCAGATCAGATCGTTACCTCTGTGCTGGGACTTGGAGCATGTAAGAACTTGCATGTGCCCTTTAAGGAGGGCCTGTGTTTCCCACAGCCGTATGACTCCTGTATGCAAGCCCCATTGGTCTTCATAGCCAGATCTTCTGAGCACCTGTCTTCTCAGTGTAGGACCTCCAGGCTGGGAAGCCCGGTGTGGGGCTTGCACCCCTCACTCCTAGGGAAGAACCTCTCTAGTTATGATCCTTCCATTTGAGTTGTTGCCTACTCAGGAAGGTGGGTCCTGACTGAAGCAAAACTCTGACCCCTCTACAAAGTCTCATGGGTCTATCTTTATACTTTTTGCTGTGGAAGGTCTTTGCCACTAGTCTTCAGATCATTCTCATCAATAATTGCTTGTAAATTGTCTTAGTTTTATGTGTGCCTGTGGGAGGAGCTGAGCTCAAGTTCTTCCTACTCTGCCATATTGGCCACACCTATCAAATCTGAAAATCACTGAAGAGCGATCTCATCGGGCTCTTTGTAGGGAATTTCCAATGTTGGTGTTTCTAGAGTTTTCTTCTCTTGGGCTCATCAGATTTCCCAGAGAATATCTTCCACTTTCTTGCTTAGAAGGTAAAGGTATAGCTGCCAGTCTCTATGAGGTTTTAATACTTATCATTCAACATGTGTATGATCACGTGCCCCCAGGCCTCAACTATTTTTTGATAAAAATTCCCATGCCCTCAGATGGGCAAGTCATTTTCCAATGTAAAGACTCTTCTTTTTTATTCTCTTTCTCTCCAGGAAATATCCTCTGGAATTATGCCAAGGTGGAAGAGGGGATTGAAGGATTTTCCCACTCAACTTTCACTCAGTCTTCCTTCTAGCCAACCTATCGCCCATTCTAGATGAGGTGTATCTTCTCTGTCCCCTCTCACTGAGCCTTTTGGATATTGTCCTGTGTAAATCAGGTTGATTTTCAGCTTTCTCACTGCTGGCTTAAATTTGCCTTTTTTTTGTTTTCCAGAATGGTTGCTTCTCATTCATCAGCTTTCTAGTTTATAAAAATCTTTTTGTTGTTCTCTCTTCTCCTGCTTTTCCTATCTTTATGGGGTTTTTTGTTTTTTTTTTTCTTAAGGAGAAATTCCTTTTAGTTTTACTGGGGCTAGAAGAAGCAGTGGAATTAATTATGTGTGTTCAAAGTTGTTACCTTAACCCAGAAATCCTAACACTTTTTAAGTGCAACATAATATTCATAGTTTAAGTACACCAAAATAGTTTTATCCATAACATGATAGAATTCTTTTCTCTGCTCACAGTTACATGGCAGCTAACCTCCACGAGAGTGCCAATTAATTTTTGCCACCTGAGACTCAAGCCATTATATAGTCCCTACTACACTGAATAGACTAACCTCTGTAAGCAGCAGGATACTGCAGAAATGATGGAGTAAATTCTTAGGGTAGGTGTAGTCATCACCCTGAGCTCTTTCGGATTTTTTGCTTTGGAGGACGCCTCTGTCTCTAGGGAGAGATCCGAGTGGCTGGGAGCTGAGGCCTCCTGCCAACAATCAACATTAACTTTCAAGGAGTGTAGAGAACCACTTTGTCAACGGCTCCTGCAACCCAGAAGACTCTTGAGATGACTGTAGCTTGTGTATATGTCTTGTCTGCATCTTAAACTGCTCCCAGATCCCTGGACCAACAGCAACTGTATCATAAGTACTTCTTGCTTTAAGAAGCTAAAATTTGGGGATAATTTGTTACTCAATAATAGATAATTTATACAGATTTTTTTTTGTCTGCTTGCATTCTTCTGGAAATTGCCTGTTCACACTGTATCCATTTTTTATAGTGCTATTAAGAAAAATTATATATCTTTACACATAAAATATACACTAATCCTTTGTTATACATGTTGCAAATATCTTTTCAGTTTATTGAACTTTTTTAACTTAATGGTCTTTGTTTTACATTAATTTAAACTCCTTATTTAGCCTTATATAGTATAATCTTTCCCTTGTTTTGGTTTTATAATAAGATTTTGTCTACCTTGAGGTGTTTTACAGTTCTGTTTCTCCACAGAGCTTTTCTACTACATGTGGAATTCATTTTAAAAAATAAATGTTACTTTTCTTTCAGGTGGAGAGCCAGTTATTCATAAACTATTCATTACACCATTTATTTTATACTATTTTTAACATTTACTAAAACTTTATTATTTAAATATTTATTAAAACTATATAAGCCCTCCTCAGCTATTTGTTGAATAGCTTTCTTTTTTTTTTTTTTTTACCCTCATGCCTTTGAAATACCATTGTTGTTTCATATTATGTTCCTATGTATTGAGGAATCTACTTCTGAGCTATTTGGTGCCCTTCATCATGTGTCTACTTTTAGCTTCCCTTCATCATTTGTCTAATTTTGCTCTGGGATCATACTGGTTTAAATACCATCACTTTATAATATGTTTTGATGTCTTACAAATTAACTTATCCTATCATTCTTTCTTTCCTTTTTGTTCAAACCTGCCCTGGCTATTCATTGTTCAAACAAGCTTGTCCCTTTCCTTAGCATGTTGGTTATTTGATTGTATTAGCTCTGTAAATTGTTTTGGTGAGAACTTACCCAAATAAAGCAACAAAATATTGATTCTTCTCATTCAGAAATGTGATATAACAATTTTCAAACTTTATTTTGTGTCCTTGCATAGCTTTTTAGTTTTCTTCATATACATCTTGCATGTTTTTTAAATTTATCTTTAGAAATTTCTAAGTTTTTAATATTGTTATTTGTGAAATTGTTTGGTTTTTCCCTGTTATTTTCTAATTGGTTAATGTTGGTATGTGTAAGCAAGTCATTGTCTATGAAATCTATTGATTCCTATGTGATAATTAACTCTCTGGCACTTTATGAAACTTTTATTCTAACAAATTTTTAGTTGATTCTGTTTTATGTATTTAGATTGTTTCATCTACAAATAACCTTAGTTTTATATATTCCAATCCAGTGTCTGTACCTGTTTCCTTTGCTTTTCTTATTGTATTGAGTGGGGTCTCCAGCAAAATGTCAAACAATAATTGTGATAAAGTTATTAGCACTGTCCTTATGCTTCCTCCTGTGATGTTTAATGGGATATTTGCTGTAAGGTTGTGGTACTTTTATCAAATTAAAGCTGGTTGTTTTTTTTTTTTTTTGCTATTTCTAGGCTGTTAAGAATTATTAGGAAGAGGTGTACTGATTTATTAATGTTGCTTCACAATTTACTGGCATACTCATTTATCTTTGTTGTTTTCTAATCTGACTATGTTGAGATATAATCAACAGATTTTCTAATGTTTAACTGTCTTTATATATCTGGAATAAATCTTGTTTGGTCATATGCTAGTCTTATAATAGAATAATAGAATGTTGAATAAGTAATATATTTTAGTAGGACTTATAAGTCCTACCAACTTATAAGTTGGTATTTAAAGCAGTTTATCATTAAATTTGCTGAAATATTTATCTACTTAATATTAGGCATTGTATTTTCAGTGCATGGATTTCATACTCTGATTCCAGCAGAATTTTTTTCTCTCTTTCTTCTTTTTCCCCTCTCCTCCCCCACCCCCCCACAGTGGAAGTGCCAAGCCCTAACCACTGGACTACCAGGGAAGTCCATATTCTTATGTAATGTTTTGCCTTTATTAACAGATATTAAGTGTACAACTTCTTATACAGTATTTGCCATGTATTTTTATTAATGTTGTGAGGAGATACTATTTAGCTGACCTGTCAGAGTGTAGAGAAGATACGTAAGAACATCAGGATAATACATTGGCCATGTTCTCTTACTTTAGTGCTATCCTCTTCTTTCCTTTATAGTGGTTACCCACAGAACTTGATTAGAAGTTTACCTCTTCTAATTATTAGCTAGAATAATAATTAGCTCAGCTGGTAAAGAATCCACCTGCAATGCAGGAGACCCCGGTTCAATTCCTGGGTCAGGAAGATCCCCTGGAGAAGGGATAGGCTACCCACTCCAGTATTCTTGGGCTTCCCTGGTGGCTGAGCTGGTAAAGAATCTGCCCAGGTCAGGAGACCTGGGTTCAATCCCTGGGCTGGGAAGATCTCCTGGAGAAAGGAATGGCTACCCAACTCCAGTATTCTTGCCTGGAGAATTCTATGAACCAGAGAAGCCTGGCGGGCTATAGTCCTTGTGGTCACAGAGTCGGACACAACTGAGTGACTTTCACTTTCAGTTTCGTAGTTATTTATCTTCTCTGAGCTTTAATTATGCCATCTGAAATAACTGAAATAACAGTTACAGCTGAGGTTTTAGACCCTCAAGAACACACCTGAGAGCCTGTATATATTTTCAGCAAGGCAAATTATACAAAGCTATTGGTAGAATACAGCAAAAAAGAAAAAGAAAAAAAAAAGATTCATTTGGACCACTTGACAGATCTTCTTGGACCCATACATTTCTGACTCTTAAATTCAAAGGTAAATAGATGAGCTATACCGCCAGAGAAAAATAGATATGTCAGGCTACTAGCAGGCTGTTGTGAAAGGATCATATAGAAGTCATTAAAAGCTTGATCAGCAATGTATAGCTCAAGGATTTTATGATTATACAATCCTCATTTACATTACACTCCAGACCTTAATAACTTGTTTCAACCAACCTTGAAATTGTTTCTGGGGTGCAGTCAGCTGTTATCAGTAGCCATTATTTTAAAATAAAAACAGGAATACCACTTCTTAGTTCTTTAAAGTCCTACTGTACATAACACTTCCTCACACGAAGCTTAAATGAGACATGGGATGTAATAACATCCCACGTGGTAACTACTGCATCCCATTGGTTTTGTAAAGATGAGCGTTTAAATGCTTATATAAAACTTTGAAGAAAAATGTGTCTAGCAATATACCAAGAAGGGGATAAAAAAAATTTTTTTTTAATACTTTGTCTAGAATCTAGGGGGTGAGGCAGGTAAGTACATGGCACAGTACAGTGTGATAGAGTCACAGAGGCTAAGGGGAAGCTACAAGCTGGGCTCTGAACCCAGGCAGCCTGGAGCCCACAGGCTACTTGGCCACATGTGGAGGTGTTGGCCAGTGAAAGGAAACAGCAGGGCTAGTCTCCCCAAGGCCCAGCCTATGGGGTTCTGAGGGGCAGACACAACCTGGCGCTGCACGTGTGTGGGTGAGGGCTTCACCTGAGGGTAAGGTCCACATCAGACAAGTTCTTAAAGCAAAAGGCCTGATTAGTCCTCTTTTCCATGACTAAGGTATCATCATAAACTAAAGAGTTTCAATGCCCCCCTGGCCTCAAGAGCAAACTAGGCGCAGCCATTTACCTGCAGCCCAAGAAGCTCTCTGTACAACTCACCTTCAAGTTTCCATTCTGCTCCCTGCTCTAACCTAAGAAAGAAACTCGTGGCTTGCAAAAGTAACCTGATAACCACATCGATCAACTGGAGCACTTTTATCTTTCAGGTACTTAGTTAGCTTCTGGCCCCAGGGGCACATTCCAGCCCTTGCCTTTCTTTTTTTCTTTTTCTTCTGTTTTCTCTTAATAGTTAAGAAACTCTATACCCACAGCATTTTAGAACTGGAGCCAAGAAGTCGGAATGTTTGTCTCCGTGAGCAGCTGACTTTCGGGCTTGTATTATAGCCTGTGTTCTGTGGTTCGACGGCTAACTCAGAACTAGACGCTGACCCTGGCACCGACGGGCAACAGTAAAGTCCTGGTAAAAGTAAAGTAGCAGGGCTCGCCGCTGTTCATGCCAGCCGAGAGTTAAAGCGAAAACTCAACCAACCAGAACAAAATCCAGAAGCTCCATGCTTTTCCGTTCCTGGTCCTGCGATCTGTTTACTGGTGGTGTCTAGCAAACTGCAAAGCCAGCGCCTGCTCGAGCCTCCAGGGCAGGGAGCGCCGGGGTGCGGCCCCGTCCCCGGCGCGGAGGCGCGCACACCCCTTTTCTGCAGACTCACAGGTTTCCAGGCCCCGCCTCCTCCGGGCCCAGCTGATCTCCGCCGCCCTTCGGGCCTGGAACCCAGGCGCCCGGAGACAGCCCCAGGCCGCCCGCGGGCTCGGGGCGGGGAGGCGGGGCGGCCGGGCCGGGGGCGGGGCGGCGGCGGCCGGAGCCCGCCCCTCCTCGCCCTCCGCCGGCCGGCTGGCACGACCATGGAGGTCTACATCCCGTCCTTTCGCTACGAGGAGAGTGACCTGGAGCGGGGGTACACGGTAGGTCCGGACAGGGCCCCGCGAGCCGGACCTGCGGCCGCCGAGCCCGGGAGGAGCCCCGGGCCGCCGCCGCCCCTGCGCGGGGTTGTGTGGGGGGGGTGGATTCCTTCGCTCCCCTCCCTCCTCTCTCCTCCCCTCCCCCGGCCCTTGGAACGGCGGCGCCCTGGCGCGGTTGTCAAGGAAACGGGCGTCCGCTCCCCGGCGCGGCGGCGGCGGGCTCCCGGGGCGCCCCGGTTCGGCCCCTTCCCCCTCCCGGCCCCGCTCCCGGCCTCCGGGCTGCAGCGCCGGGAGTCGAGTCCTCGGACGCGGCGCTTGCCGTTCTCCCCGCCGCCCGCCCCCTGGAGCCCGGGATGGGCTGTCCTGGTTCTGGCTCTGCTGCCCTCTGCGTCCAGACGAGTGGCTTTTGCGGCTTTTTGGCTGATGCTGTTGGTTTCCAAGTTCGGAAGGGATTCATTCAGATGGAAAACAGGCTCATTAAGAAAAATAATCATCTGTAGAATTTATTCGCCGAAGTGAACACATGTGTTGCTTTTAGATGAATTCCAAAGTTTTGTTTGCTGTTTCTAGTTCTGCAGTGCCATGAAATGGCAAAGTCAGGTATTCACTGAGCACCTGTTCTATACCTGGAACTGCGGTCTCAGGCAGGAGAAACAGGGTCCCTGCTTTCACTAGTGGAGGAGTGGCGGGGAGGGCAGGGACCATGCCTGGAACCTCTGGGTAATAAGTTTAGTATGTGAAGTTGATTTCCCAGTGAACCTAGACATCTCTATCTAGACAGTCATTGCTGAAGGAAGAAATGCCTCACCCTGGAGTTGACCTTGGACAATTTTATTTCCATTTAGAGAGCTGGTAGGCTTTGGAGGGGCTTAGGTAGGGCACTATGAAGGATTTTTATTGTATTCACTTATAATTCACTCGCTAAACTCCAGTTGCATTTGACAGGGCAATATTTTAATCTGTCTTCTCTAAAGATTGTTGGGTTTTGGTCACAGCTTATTTGGACCCTTGTTTTTTCATAAAGAGGATTAAATCACCCTCTCAAAGGAATTTTTAGAATTAAGAGTAGTGATTGAAAAAAGAAAATCCAAGAAATATGTGGGTTTCTAGAATTAGTTGACTGCTGGGTCCATGTACCCCCAAAACAAATACTCAAAGTCGCTCCCTTGGTGGGGCAATGGGGAGACTTCAACCAAGGGAGAGCTGAGCTCCCTGGCCATTATCTCTATAAACAAATGAATTATGAATTTGATTAAAAAATACCATACCTTATTTTAAAAGGGAGGGGGGAATGAATTTGCATGTGAGCCTGTTGAGGCTTTTTCCTTAGGCCTAAACCCTTGCTTGTCTTCATTCTTTCAGGTGTCTCACCTGCCCCAGTCAGCATCAACAGTCATGGAAGGCCTTCCATCTTTAGGGCATTCTTTAAGGATTTGGAGATAAAAAGGCTGCTTGTCACAGCCCTTGTCTCAGTACTCCAAGCTAAAAGTTAATTACCTTCTCAAATAAGCACTTAAGTGAATCAGAATGATTGATATTCTTCCATTAGAGGATCTGTGTTTTTAACCCAAGTTTTCGTGTTTCCTTTTTTACTGGTGTTATGGCCAGCCATGTGCCAGGCTCCAGGCTGTGAATTAAACTGATTTGGAAGGCACCTTTGTCTTGGTAAACTTGGTAGTTAGAAGATTGCTCCTGTGAGGAGAGTCTGTGTGCTTTTTAAGAGTTTACTTTGAAAAACAATCCTAATGTATTTAGGTTGGTAGCAGTTTGTTACTTCTGCAAGTGATTTTTTTCCTTTGTGAGTTTGTGAAGCAGATACTTTGTATCCTTGGCATAACAGTTTTGTAATTGTTTGGCAGTTGATGGAGGAGGGTTTGGGTGGACTCCGGGATTTGGCGATGGACAGGGAGGCCTGGTGTGCTGGGATTCATGGGGTCGCAAAGAGTCGGACACGACTGAGCGACTGAACTGAACTTATTCATTGAGCAGGTATTAACTGGAGTGCCTGCTTGTGTCTTTATTCTGGATGCTAGGAAGTTAGGACTGAATAGTAGTTCACCTTCTTAAAAAAACACAGAATTTAAAAGTTTAATCTCAGTTCCTAGGTAAAATCATGTATGTGCGTGCTAAGTTGCTTCAGTTGTGTCCAATTCCTTGCAACCCCATGGACTGTAACCCTTCGGGCTCCTCTGCCCATGGGATTCTCCAGACAAGAATACTGGAGTGGGTTCGCATTTCTTCCCAACCCAGGGATTGAACCAGACTCTTAAGTCTCCTGCACTGGCAGGCAGGCAGGCTTTGTACCACTAGCGCCACCTGGGAAGTCTCCAAATAATGTATATTTTACTGTAAAAGGTGCATTTTTACTTTAGTGACTGTGTTTTAAATTTAAGAAATATTAAATTGCAATCTAACAAATTCAGTGATATGACATTTTAAGTAGAGGATGACTTTCCCTCCTTAATTCTTGTCCCATGCCCTCAGAGATACCGGCATAGGTGTAATTTCTTAGAGACTTTCCCCCCTATGCTATGAAAACATGTTTTTTCTTTTTTAGAATAAATAGCAAGATTTCACTGTAGCTGTCATCGGATAACTTATAGATATCTTTCAATGACAATATGAACAGGATTGTATCTTTCTTAATGGTAGCAAAGGGATATTTCTCAGAAGGAATGTACCATAATTTGTTTACACAGATTTCTGCTGATGGCTGTTGACATTTGCTTCTAATTTTTTTAGCAACTATGTCAAATATGTTGAAATAAGACATCCTTATACAAGCCTTTTTATGCAAACTACTAAGATTTCTGTAGAACCATAAACAGAAGGGGTTCTTCTGGGCCTCTAAGTTTTTATCAGTATTGCTCAAGCCCTGTTATTCAAAAAACATATGCAAAGTTATGCTCTGTGTACAAAGTAACTTACCTTTAAAGAGTGAATGTTTGCCCTTTGAATATTTAAATATATACTGTGGGCCTGCACTGCCTGCCTTAACGTGGGGAGCTGAATGGTGGAAGGATCTTGTTCCTTCCTTGGGGACTCCCAGCCATCCTGCAGGGGCCAGGTGGGGAAGAGTTATGGCGCTAATGGCCCCTGGAGTTTTGAGGAAGGGGAGGAACTGGGCAGTTCTGCTCTGCCTTAGGGTGGTGTGCTGCGGATGGGGGAAGGGTGCTCAGGAATGCTGACTTTTGAAATCTGATGAGGTTTTTGCTGGGATTGTGAATTCTAAAAAGAGGAAGTGCAAGGCAAAATTTCTTCACCCATTTAGGGGGGAAAAGGCATTTTAAATTCCCAGATTCACCGAAGCAAATAGACAAACAAAATAACAACTAAAGGACACTTCTACATCATTGTAGTTTACAAAGAAGCAGCAAAGGATATTGTAACAAAATGCAGGCCAACCCTTCCCAACCCACCCCCACCCTCCCCTTTGTGTTTATTTAATATCTGTTCCAGTTCTAGGCTATAAGCTTCTTGAGGCTAGGAGAGTGTCAGTCTCCTCTGCTTATCCATGTTGTCCTGGGCTTGTGCATATTGTCCAGGGTTTATCCATAGTGAAAATTCACTATAAATAGTGAATGATTGAGTCTTCTGATAGAAGAAAGTCAGAAGCCCATTGATCCTGAGGTGTGAAACATCTCGAGTTGGACTGGGCTGGTGCTGAGTGATTCCTGATGGAGAGATGGGTGGAGAGACCAGCTTGCTAGCTTTGAGAACCGTAAAGGGGTATGGACTTCAGCTTCAGACTGTGGGACGTCGCTGGAGTTTTAAGGAAGGAAGTAACATGATTTAGCTTTGCATTTAGAAAGATGACCCTGGAGCATTAATCATGGAGGAGATGCTTGCAAAATGACCCAAAAGGAGGATGAGGGCTGAACTGAGGCAACTGGGCAGGGAAAAGGGAGGTCTTACAGGAATCCCCAGGGTCTGGTGACTAGATGTGAGGCAGCAGGGTGACTCCTGCGAACTGGGGTGCCAGTGACCAGAGAAGAACTAGTGCGCAGCTGGTTTCATTCGGGGGCCTGCTGGGCCTTTTTGCGGCAGATGAAGCTATTTTGTTTTGGAATTCAGGATACAGAGAGGTCCAGGCTAGAAATATGGCTCCAGGGGGTCTTTTAGCATGAAAGATGGAAAAAACCATATAAGTTGATGCTCTTCCCAGGAAAAGTAGGTAAAAGTGAGGAAGGAGGCAGGACTGGAGGTAAAGTCCTTCTCAGCACAGCAGCCAGAGCAACAAGGAAACCCAGGGGTGTGAGACAGGAAGAGAAAGAAGAGTAGATGTTTTTACAAAGAACGCAGTGCTAGATGTGACTCTCTGGCCTTTCCAGGAGAGGATGGAGCACAGTCCATTGCACATGAGAGTAAGCATGTTCTGGGTGCTCATCCTATAGGCTAGTATTGATATTTTCCATTTTCAGATACATTGTTGGTAAAAACGAAATGCACTTCCCTCATAGCTCAGTTGGTAAAGAATCTGCCTGCAATGCACGAGACCTGGGTTCGGTGTCTGGGTTGGGAAGATCCTCTGGAGAAGGAAATGGCAACCCACTCCAGTATTCTTGCCTGGGGAATCCCATGGACAGAGGAGCCTGAGGGCCAGAGTCTGTGGGGTTGCAAAAGAATTAGACCCAACTTAGTGCCTAAACAACAACAAAAGAGGAGACTAGTACAGGCATACCTCGGAGTTATTTCAAGTTCAGTTCCAGGTTACCACAGTAAAGCAAATAGCTCAAAAAAAATCTAGGCACACAAATGTTTTGGTTTCCCAGAACTATAAAAATTATGTTTACACTCTGCTGCTGCTGCTAAGTCACTTCAGAGTGACTTAGTCGTGTCCGACTCTGTGCGACCCCATAGACGGCAGCCCACCAGGCCCCCCTGTCCCTGGGATTCTGCAGGCAAGAACACTGGAGTGGTTGCCAGTTCCTTCTCCAAAGCATGCATGCTAAGTCGCTTCAGTTGTGTCCGACTCTGTGCTACTCTATGGACAGCAGCACCCCAGGCTCCTCTGTCCACAGGATTCTCTAGGCAAGAATACTGGAGTGGGTTGCCACTCCCTTCTCCAGGAGTCTATTAAATGAGTGGTAGTGGTATGCCTAAAAAAACAATTTATACACCTTAACTAGAAAAATACCTTAGTGCTAAAAATGCTCCGCTTTGTCAGAGCCTTCAGTGAATGATAATCTTTAGGCTGGTAGCAGGTCTTGCCATGATGTTGGTGTCTGCTGACTGATCGGAGTGATCGTTGTTGAAGGTTGGGGTGCTTTGGCTATTTCTTAAAATAAGACAGCAGTGAAGTTTGCTGCATTGATGAACTCTTCTTTTCATGAATGATTTCTCTCCTGCAGGCAATGCTGTTTGATAGCATTTTACCCACAGAACTTCTTTCAAAATTGGAGTCAGGCTCTCACACCCTGTTGCTTGCTTTATCAACTCAGTTTATGTCATTTTCTAAATCCGTTGCCATCATTTCAACAATCTTCACAGCATCTTCACTGAGAGTAGATTCCATCTCAAGAAACCACTTCTGTTGCTCATAAGAAGCAACTCCTCATCCGTTTACATCTTATCTTGAGGTTACAGCAATTCACTCACTTCTTCAGGCTCCACTTCTAGTTTTCTTGCTGTTTCCAATACATCCACAGTGACCTCCTCCACTGGAGGCTTGGATGTCTCAAAGTCATCCATGAAGGAATGGAATCACCTTCTTCCAGACATCTGGTTATGTTGATGTTTTGACTTCTTACCATTAATCATAAATGTCCTTAATGGCGTGTAGAATGGTGAATCCTTTCCAGAGGTTTTGGGTTTACTTTGCCTAGCCAGATCCATCAGGGGAATCACTGTCTATGGCCGCTATAGTCTTACAAAATATGTTTCTTAAGAAATAAGATTTGAAGGTTGAAATTACTCCTTAATCCATAGCACAGACTGTAGACAGATGTTGTGTTAGCAGTCAGGAAAACAGTATGAATCTCTTTGTCTGTCTCCATCAGAGTTTTCGGCTGACCAGGTGCATTGTCCACGAGCAGTCGTATTTTGAAAGGAATCTTTTTTTTCTGAGCAGTAGGCCTCAACAGCGGGCTTAAAATATTTGGTAAGCCATGTTGTCCACAGATGGACTGTCACCTCAGCTTTGCTGTTCCATTTAGAGAGCACAGGCAGAGTAGATTTAGCATAATTCCCTAGGACCCTAGGACTTTGGGAATAATGAAGGAGCATCGGCTTTGTCTTCAGTTGCCGTTTGCAGTAGCCCCTAACAAGAGGATCGGCCTGTCCTTTGGAGCTTTGCAGCCAGGGCTTAGCTTCTCCGCTCCAGCTATGAAAAGCCCTAGATGACATCTTCTTCCAACAAAAGGCTGTTTCGCCTCCACTGAAAGTCTGCTGTGTACTGTCACCACCTTCATTCATTTCGTAACTGGATGCTCTGGGTAACTTGCCGCAGGTTCTGCATCAACACTTTGCCTTGCACTTCGATGCTATGGAGACAGCTTTCCTTCAGCCTCAAGAGCCAAACCCTGCTAGCTTCAGACTTCTCTTCTGCAACTTCCTAACCTCCCTCAGCCTTCACAGAACTGAAGAGAGTCGGGGCCTTGTTTGAGTTAGGCTTTGGCTGAGAGAATGTGGCTGATGTGCTAGTCTATCCAGACCATTACATCCTTCTCCGTGTCAGCAGTAAAATTGTTTCCCTTTTTTAATCATTTGTATGTTCACTGGAGTAGCACTTTTAATCTCCTTCAAGAACTTGTCCTTTGCATTCACAAGTTTGGGTAGCTGTTTGGTGTAAGAGGTCTAGTTTTTAGCTGATGTTGGTTTTCAGCATGCTTTCATCATTTCTAGCTTTTGGTTTAAAGCTACAGGTGTGTGCCTCTTCCTTCCACTTGTACACTTAGAGGCTATTGTAGGATTTTTAATTAGCCTGATTCCAGGTTGTGTCTATTGTGTGTGTGTTGCTGTGTCTCAGGGACTAGGGAGGCCCAAGGTGAGGGAGAGAGATGGTGAATGGTCAGTGTGTGGAGCAGTCAAACTTAACATTTATCCGTTAAGTGTGCTGTCTTATCTGGGCACAGTTTGTGGTGCCCCCAAACAATTGCAGTAGTATCATCAAAGATCAGTGATCACAGATCACTGTAATAAAAATAATAGGAGTGAAAAGGTTTGAAATATTTCACGAATTACCAAAATGTGACCCAGACACGAAGTGAAAAAATGCTGTTGGAAAAATGATGCTAATAGACCTGTTTCACGTCGGGTTGCCACAAACCTTCAATTTTTTTTAAAATGCAAGTTATGCAAAGCCCAATAAAGCAAAGTGCAATAAGACGAGGTCTGTCTACCTACTATGTAGGATGGTTTAAGGATGGGGAGAGAATCTTTACAAAGTGCAAGGAATGGTGTCTCTAGCTATGTTTATGATTTATTTGTATTATTTCAAGTATGAACTGCCTTGACGTTTACCTTTTTTTAAAAAAAAGTTATTTAATGTGAATTAATAATGTAAACCAAAGTCCAGAATAAATATCTGTGCTATATAAGACAGACTCCTTGCAGATACTTTGAAGTACTACAGAAGGAACAGTTATATTTAACCAACTCGTATTCAGCTTTTGACTGTGTGTTCAATTCAGATTTAGTTTTCTAGCCTTATTTACTACATTTTTTTTTTCCTTCAAGATCCTAGTGACTGATATCTTTACATAAATGTTAGGATGTCTTCTGGAGGGCGTGGGGATACACATTTCCCATCTTCTCCATTCTCTTCCATTTCCCACTGCATCTCTCCAAAACAAGTGAGTCAGCAGGCTCATACCTTGTATTCTTATAATGGTTTTGCAAGTACTCATTCAGATTTTTAATGCAATTTCCTGTTATTTTGCTTTCTGTGTGTCTGTTCTGATTTTCAATTGTTGTATGTCTTTGTTAACTTCCTTGCTTTCTAGTATAACAAGATGTTCCCAGTAAATCTTTCACCTTTCCAGCCCCAGATCTGGAATTAGCTTTTTCTCTAATGGTTCTCTTTAGCGGGAACCGATGGAAGAACCACGATCTGGACACGAGATACATACAGTCAGCTTTCTGGGTATCTGTGGGCTTCGCACCCATTCAGCCAACCAAAACCTTTTCACAGTTTGTTGAATCTGGATGCCAAATGGGCCAATATGGAGAGCTGATTGTGTTCCCTGTACTGTGCCCTTTTCTGTGAAGGACTTGAGCATATGCAGAGTGTGAGGTTGGCTGGGGCTCCTGGAACTCATCCCCCAGGGCTTCCTAGGGCTGTGGGTTTGTGGAGATTTCTAGACCTTTTCTGTGGTCAAGGTAGGAGTTTATCTTCTTAGTCTCTTGTATCTTCACTGTGTCTTCTTTTTCCCACACTAAAAATCTCAGTACAGTTGTCTCTCGTTATCTGTGACCCGGTTGGTTCAGGGATCCCATCTGCATACTCAGATTCGAGGATGTTTAAGCCCTCTGGTCAGCCTCTGATAACACCAACTGGCTACCCATTCTCATTTTATATTCTTGTTAAGTGTGAAAAGTGTTAGTCGCTCAGTCATGTCCAACTCTTTGCAACCCAAGAATGTAGCCCACAAGGCTCTTCAGTCTATGGATTTCTCCAGGCAAGAATACTGGAGTGGGTAGCCATTCCCTTCTCCAGAGGATCTTCCAACCCAAGGGTCAAACCCAGGTCCCATGCACTGCAGGCAGATACTTTACTGTCTGAGCCAGCAGGGATGTTTAAAACTTAATTTTGTTTTGAACTTGTGTAAAGGATCTGCTGCATCAGGTGTGTCTGCTGAAATCTAGCTTCTGTTTGCATCCTCTTCACCCTAAGAGGGTGCCATCGACGATCATTCAGGAAAAAGTTCTGGTTTATCCTTGTATTTCGAATATATGTGCACAAATACAAATATATTTGTTCCCCTACTCTTTATCTTAGATTAAACAGTAGGCCATGAAGACATCTTCTTCCTCCTGCTTTGGTTGTTTAATGTAACAGTATGTCCTGGAGATGACCCCGCAGGCCTATGTGGAACTACTGCATTCTTTCCTATAGCTCTTTGCTTTCTGTTGTTGTCTGAAGCACTACCCTTGTCCATATTCTTTTTGTATGTGGGTTATGAGATCAAAAGGCAAATGGGTATGTAATTTTGCCAGGTATTGTCAAATTCCCTTCCTGGGATTGTGCGACTCTGCACTCCCATAGCAGTTGATGAGAGTACCGGTTTCCTCACAGGCTTGCCAACGGAGTATGTGGTCAGGCTTTTGGATTTTTGCCAATCTGATAGCTCATAGTATCTCCGTGTAGTTTGCTGGCTGAATTCTGATGACTAGATTCGGCATGTTTGAAACAGTCTTGTGTCCCCTTCTAGTTGCCGCCCCTCCCGCCCCTCCCTCCCCATCACCCGACACTTCAGGGAGTATTGTGGGTATTAGAAATACACTGTTGTCTTCTTGTTGATTTCTATTTAAAACACAGATTACCCCAGGTTTTCACCTTATAATTTTTATTCTAAGGTAGAACCAATATGTGGGTTGAGTCTCACCATTTGCTTTTTCTTAGTTCTTCGAATTTAGATCAGTTTATAAATTTAGAAGTTGTTTTAGAAACTGTGAGCTTCTCTCTCATCTATACCTTCTATGTTCTCTCTACCTTGCTAGTGGAACTTAATCTTATTTTCAGAATTACACGAGCCAAACCCCATGCCTCCATGGGTATTACACAAGCCCAGTAGAGCAGAAATTCATTCTTGTGGTTATTATATGCCTCTCCTCTCTCAGGCAATGCACTAGTATTGGGGGTACAGGGTAGCTGACATCAAGCTTGTTCTGGAAGGATGATGGAAGGTTTGCCAGTTTGAGAAGGGGAGGAAGATCATTTCAAGTTCCAGAAAGGGCCTGGGGAAGAATGAAAAGTGTGAGTGGTTGTAAGGAGGGTGGGTGGTGGGGGCGGGACTGGAATTTGACAGTTGGGTTGAGTGGTTTAGTATCACTGTAGATGCCCAGATGAAATGTCCTGGAAGCACTACAAGTAATGAGAGTATTTATTTGCTTTTAAAAGGAGAGAAATACCAAAGGCACAAATAACCAAAAACATAAGATAAGATAGTCTTTGTTGCTAAGTCACTTCAGTCGTGTCCAACCCTGTGCGACCCCATAGACAGCAGCCCACCAGGCTCCCCCGTCCCTGGGATTCTCCAGGCGAAAACACTGGAGCGGGTTGCCATTTCCTTCTCCAATGCATGAAAGTGAAAAGTGAAAGTGAAGTCGCTCAGTCGTCTGACTTTTCGCGACCCCATGGACTGCAGCCCACCAGGCTCCTCCGTCCATGGGATTTTCCAGGCAAGAGTACTGGAGTGGGGTGCCACTGCCTTCTCCTAAGATAGTCTCACTGATAATTAAAGAAGGGCAGAGTTGAAAATGATTTTTGGGGGGTGTTTTTTATTTTTTATTTTTGTAATTTCAATAGGCAAAATCAAAAAGGTTGATAAAAACCAATACTGATGGAAATAGGGGTGAGGGGAGACAGGTTCTTTACTGTCTGTTGGACAGACCTCTCTGAAGGGGCAAAAAACATGAAGCTATCTGTGTCCCATGCGAATGCTCACTGAAGGGCGACCTCAGCGGAGGAAGATTTTACTAGTCACGTGGGTAGGAGGACCTGTTCTGTGGATGCAAATCAGCTTCTTTCCCCAGCCACCCCTGTCATCCCTACGGAGCTTAGGAACAAGTAGCCACGGTGGCAGGGATGGAGGTTCTGCATGGCCTTCCATTCACTGAGGCCAGCCTGGCGACAGCTATCCATAAGTGCTAACCTGTCATGGCTTTGCCCTGCTGGAGAGGTCTGACCACATGTCCTTCCTCACATGTCCTTGTCATCACTTTCCAGTCGTGTTCTTTCCAGTTCTCTGATCATCCAGCCAGATCATTGCTCACAACCTGTGAATTGGACTGGGGTAGCATGGAAGGTAACATCTGGTTATTCCTCCTTCCTAGCTAAGTGAACCACCATGTGCATTGGTCACAGTTCTACTTATTGAATAATTAGAATATTTCTAACTTGTAGGGAGGATTTCCCTTCACCAATGTTGTCCCTGGGTGTCCCTGAAAGGGGCTTATATTGTTGCAGGTGTCCACTTTCAGGTAATACCTACCTTTGGTACAGGACCATCTGTCATCATTGTCATCATTTAGTCACTAAGTCGTGTCTGACTCTTTGCAACGCTATAGGCTGCAGCGTGCCAGGCTTCCCTTTCTTTCCCGAAGTTTGCTCAGATTCATGTCCACTGAGTGTGATGCCATCCAGCCACCTCATCCTCTGTCGCCCCTTCTCCTCCTGCCTTCAATCTTTGCCAGCGTCAGGGTCTTTTCCAGCGAATCACTCTTTGCATCATGTGACTGATGTCTTGGAGCTTCAGCCCTCTGTAGACCAGACTCGAGTCTTTTCCTCCTCTATCACTTGATCATGAGTAATTCCCCCAAGAGGCCATAGGTTAGACTAGGAGACAGAATGTAGTATAGCAGGAGTGGCAACCATGGGCCATTTGGACCCCTTCTTCAAGAAACTTGCTTGTGCCTTCACAGCCTTCTTGGGCCCTATCACATCTGTACCACTTTCATTTGATGATGGAGTGTTGCTGTGTGTGCCCAGTGTTATAGTCTGGTGAGTCAGGTAACACCCAGTTCATGAGGAACAGCTCAGAGTGTGGTAACTTGGTCTGTGACTAAGGGTGCAGGCTCTGCTCAGGCTCAGGAGCAGGTAAAGTGCTGTTTCTCAAAGGAAGAGTTGGTATCCACAGAGGGTGGCAGGGCTTTGCTCTGGAATCCTAAAGGCCTGTGCTGTGATGAGCCTACAAGGTCCCACCAAAGGCTTCAAATATTGTCCCCATGTGCTCCTGCCCTTCTGGCACCATTGGATATGGTGGATCATCTTGGAAGTGGCAGAGCAGGTTGAACAACAGCAGGACCGATTGCAGAGCTTCCCCTTGTTCTGGGGTCCACTCAAAACTAGCAGCTTTTTAGGTCAGTGGTAAAGGGACCAGAATATGTTGTATCCAAAATCCAAAGAGGCCCGTGACATTATGGAGGGCAACTTGCTTTACTCAATCTACCAGTTTAAATATTAATCTCATCCCAAAACACTTTCATAGAAACACCTAGAGTAATGTTTAATGAATATCTGGGCACCTCATGCTAAAACTAACCGTCACATTTCCTTCTAAAAGTAAAATCAGACACTTTATCTGGATATAAATATTGAGATGTTGTTCTCCCTTTTGTTGTAGTTCAGATGAAAGTAGCATGAGAAAATGAGTTCTTATATTTTATTGTCTGAGATTTATTTTAAACTATGATTTAGTACTTCCAGCAGTTGGAAAGTTTGCTCTTCAAATACATACTATGGAAAGTTTGTACCTCCATTTTTGAAAAGTGATCATAGTGCAGGGAATAAAAGTTTATAGAGATGGTCTGTTTTCCTTGTTTATTGTTAGTGAACAATTAGATCTCATTGTCAGTAAAAATTGATGGCTGCAGCTTCCAAACTATTGAGCTTGTGCTAATAAATGCAACAGTTGTCCATAATTTGGTGGTAAATGACCTTTAAATGTAGATGTTTACAGAGACTGTCCTTGGGGAACAATTTAACTTCCAAATGACACCCATGAGTACTTGTTATCATTTAAACATGCTTCCTTTTGTCAATAGCAGAATAACAAATACTGGTTAGATTTCTAATGTTGATTCAGATACCAGGAAACCTGCTGAATAAATTAGTGTACATTTGATTTATATTGACCAAAATTTTTCACATTGCTGTGTTACAGGTCAAGGTGACATGCATTTGAATGCATTTGGAGCAGAGGTCATGCTTGACTGACATGAATGCTTACCCTGTTTTTAATTAACTTTTAAATATTATCCTAAAATTCCTTCTCAACTACCAATTATTAGGTAGAGGATTGAAATTAACTTAGGACACTGGTGGACACCTTATTTTAAAAATCAATAGTCTTGATCTCTCCCATAAAAATTATTGGAGTAAATTATTGCTACATTTTATCTTATAATTTCTAGGGAAGTTAGATCTGTTTTTCTTACTGTAGCCTCCGAATTTATTGTCTGCAGGTTTTCCGTTGACGGTGTTGCAGAAATAATCTGAGATAACATGGAAAACATTTGGCAAAGTAATGAAGTCTTACATAGTACAGGAAGTACTTTATCAAGGAAATACATTTTTTTAGTTCCATGAACGTTTTTTTTTTTAACTGATGTTGTTGTGTGCCTGAAGGAGGGATGGTTTTCACGGTAAAGATGTGGATTAATTTTGTCAGCCATTCATTAGTAGTCCAAAGTAGTATATGTTTTAGGGAAGCTTTAATCAACACATGACTTGCTCTTTGAGAGAATCTCTTCATAATGAATGCTGCTTCCTTTGCATATAAATATGGCTGGAAAGAAAGCATTTTGTTTTCAGTGTAGTTTCTTTTTGTCCTTTGCAAGGTTTACATAATTTAGTAGGAGTTTAGAACTGAAATATGCAAAGGTTTTTATTCTTCTAAACTGTGAAGATTTGTTGTCAAAGAGTCTACTTTGGGAATTTTGGGATAACCTTCTGAGCTTTGCTTCTCAAGGAAAGGGAGCCCAAAGCTCCTCTATTTTAAGACTTTTTATGTGAACATTTATAGCTGTAAGCAGAACTACTCTGTAGAACAGGGGTCCCCAACCTCCAGGATTTAATGCCTGCTGATCTGACCTTGGAGCTGATGTAATAATAATAGGTATAAAGTGCACAAAAAATGTGATACACTTGAATCATCCTGAAACTGTTTCTCCTGCCCTTACCACCATCCGTAGAAAAATTGGCTTCCACGAAACTGATCCCTGGTGTCAAAAAGGTTGGGACCACTGGTCTAGAGCAAAGAGGGTAACAGCTCTGCCCCCTGCCAGTGAATGGCAGAGTCCTGGGATGTCGGGTTAGTTTCAGCCACACTGTAGTTTTCGGCCCAGAACGGCCTCAACCTCATATGATCAACGAGGTCAGAAGAAGTGACAGTGTTGAAAATGTGAATAAGAGAGAAAAGGAAGTGGAGATAATAAAATTGAAAGTGGTGAGAGAATGACCCATGTTCTCAGTGTGCCTGAGATGAATCATTCAATGGTAGGAATGATGTGGAAGGACCGAGGGCAGAGGCAGGCAGCATTACTCGCAAGTGGAGACACTTGTGCCTGACAGAAGGGAAGACTTTGGGGTGTCAGCAACAGCCTTGGGACAAGGCAGGGAGTTGGAGAAAAAGGCTGGTGGTTGATGAGACAGTGCTGCTGGCGGAGGGCTCACTGGCATGCTGTCCAAATGCGGGGCTGGACTTCTGGCGTGAAGAATTAGCTGCTGGAGCTGTGGGGCTTAGCTCTTGCTGCACTTTGGAATCGCCTGGAGATCCTTACAAGCCAGATGCCCGGGTGCCACCCTCAGAATTGGATGGGTCTGGAGCATGGTGGAACACTGGAGTTTTTTACAGTCGCCTGGTGATTCCGAACCGCACTAGAAACGTCCCCACAATGCTTGTAGAGATCACGAAGGCAGGTCACTTGCCCCAGCACATCTTAATAGCAGAAGTCATTGGTTCTTAAGAGAAATTTCAGGCTCCACTTCCAGAGGTTCTCAGGTGTAGCTAAGGCCCAGACTTTGATAGGTTGAGCCCTTCAGGTGATTTTAATTTGTAGCTAAGCCGGGAAACTACGGAGTAGCTGGTTTTGAAAAAGACGCCCTGTAGAGTGTATACTTAGCGTGAAGGAGAAACTTCAGGCTTGTTTTAAAGCTTTAAAGGCTGACTTACATTCCGATTTGGCCAAAGTGCACCTATGACTGAGTGCTTAAAACCCTCTTAAGTCTTTGAATCCATGAACAAATGAACTTAAGAAACGCTTTCGTGGTGTCAGCAAGTTTGAGGAACTTCTAAGGAGACTCACTAGCAAGCTTTGGAGTGAGAGGGATCTGGTTCCACGTTCTGACTTGTAACCTCCCAGCCGGGGACTCGTCATCACCTCCCCCGGCTCCCTCAAGTGCTGGCCTTAGTTTGCTCTCAAGGACCCCATGTGACTCGCTGTGTAGGGCAGCTATTGTTATTTCTAATCCTTCTAATTAAATTTTTGCCAGGAGAGTTTAATAAGTCATCGTTTATTTTACCTTGCTTTCATCTTTTAGGAAACTTTTTCACCTTTGAGTAGTTTCATATTTTATTCACTGTTTTAAATGAATGATTGTTTTCTATTTATCTTAGATTTTTATTGTATTTATTTATTTACTGATTTACAATGTTGTGTTAGTATCAGATATACAGCACAGTGATTCAGTTATATATATATATATATATATATAAATATTCTTTTTCAGATTATTTTCCCTTAAGGTTATTACAAGGTATTGAGTATAATTCCCTGTGCTATACAGTAGGTCCTTGTTGGTTGTTTATTTTATATATAGTAGTATGTATGTGTTAATCCCAAACTCATTTATCCTCCTCCCCTTTCCCTCTTGAAAACCACAAGTCTGTTTTCTATGTCTCTGGGTCCATTTCTATCTTGTAAATAAGTTCATTTGTACCTTTTTAAGTGAATTAATTTTCAAAAGCGTTATCACTAGACCCTTGCGATGCTTTCAGATTAGAGAATAATATCTGAAGTGTGCTCATCACCCCATATGTAAAAATAAATGAAGAATGTTGATTATGTGGTCAAACAACCAATTTTTACAGCTGCTACCTATTGATCGATCACTGAGAGCCTCGATGAGATTCCGGCCCCTCTCCTTCACCGTAGTCTCCTAACGGTGTTTGCAGGTAAAGCTGGGTTGCTTTTCTTCTTTCTCCTGATAGGAGGAGGTCTTTTTGTAAGAAGTCGGACAGCCAAAGCTAAATCTGGGTTTTAGCACATGGCTCTGGCCTGGCAGTGGGGCTGTGCCAGGCCCCACCCAGACCCATTCTTGTACTTTGCTCTGAGCAGAAATAGAACTTTTGACTTCTGACTCATCAGCTTTAGCCAGGTTCAGATGATGCCAATTTGAGTAAATGTCATTCTCAACTGGAGTTTTGTGTTAGAAGCTGTTTCTGCAGCCAGGGTTTGCTCCTTCAGTGAGTTCTGGGTCTAGAAAGGTGCTGTGGCGTTCATCTTTCTGTGATCTCGAGGATTCTAAATGCCTGGCTGCAGAGGCTGACAGTCTGCTTCACTGGAAGCTTAGGTCAGAGTTCATGTGATTAGGGTGAGCACGTCTGGGTACAGGGTGCTGTGTAGGGCCTCAAGGGGGCTGGCAGGGAGCGCCAGCACGAGTAGCAGGCACAGGCCAGAGCTGTGAGAGGGGGTGATGGGTGAGGGCTGGGGAAGCAGGCATGGAGATGTGGAGTGTGAGGCTCAGTCACCAGCCCTGGTATTTACTTACGCTCATTTGTTCAGCCAGTGGATCCTTTTGTGTGTGTGTGTGTGTGTGTGTGTGTGGCTTTTAGGCATGTGGAATCTCAGTTCCTTGGCAGTAATAGCATGGACCACCGAGGAACTACCCGACCTGTGGTTCTTGAAGGCCTGCAGTGCACCGTGTGGTTTCACGGGGTACCAGGGATGCCGTCGCTTTCAGCAGTTTCTTTCCAAAACCCTCAAGAAATTCCAGAACTCTCTTCCAGATGATTCTTCCTGTTTGTGGACACCATGTAATCAACTAATCTTGTGTCACTTCATGGAGAGCTAAATGTATAAACTACATTTATGATAACAAGCTTAAATGTGAGCAAACGGTTAACCTCAGATTTCTCATCTTTAAAATGGGTGAACGCTAATACCTAACCGTAAAGTCATTGCCAGTATTAAATGGCGTGAGGCATGTGAACTGTCTGGCACGATGTCTGCCTCAGATTACACTGAGTGCAAAAAGAACCGCCACTGTAACCAGGCCTGTCTCTGCCTTCACACCTTAGATCAGTCCTTCTCTGAAAGCCAGGTGCTACACAGTGTAGAAGCCTGTGTGAAAAGCAGCCGGGACCAGGGTCTTCCAAGTTTCCTTGCTATCTAAATGCTCCCTGGGGTAACCAGGGAGCATTTCATGGGTGTGATTGTCCAAGTAGGGAGGGAAATTGATGTGTGTCCTTGGATGCTGACCAGTATCAGCGTGTTCTGCTTGTTGTAATACTGGCCCATACAGCATGGAGCATCCCAGGTGGCGCTAGTGGTAAGGAACCCTCCTGTCAATGCAGGAGGCAAAAGAGATGGATCCTGGGTGGGGAAGATCCCCTGGAGGAGGGCATGACAGCCCGCTCCAGTGTTCTTGCCTGGAGAATCCCGTGGACAGAGGGGCCTGGTGGGCTACAGTCGAAGTCACAAAGAGTCAGACACGGCTGATGTGACTTAGCCCCATACACCATACACCATGAGAGCCACCTTTTGTGAATCAGGCAGATACTTATGTTTATTTTGTAACCTTGACCTCCTTGAGAGGACTTTCATGAGAAGGGAAGTAGCAATACCATTGAAGAGTGGACCTTGGATGCCTTCCAACCACTCCCTAACCATGTGTTTAATGGTCTCCGGTTGTTTAAATCCTCTGAGCTTTGGCTCCTGTAAATAGGGATAATAGAAACTGCTTCATATCCATTGGGATTATTTTAATCAAATGAAATAATAGGTGTAAATCCCTTAACATGTGATTGGTTCCAGTAGTTAGTTTTTGCCATGTATTTCTAAAAATTTAAATCTATATGTTGGATTTCTATGGCGAGTTCCTCGAGTTAAGCTTTTGTGGGATTTCCAATTTGAATACATTTGACACTGTAACCCCCTCTCCTGATCCTTCTCTTTACCACCAAAGCAAAACAAAAACAACAAAAATAATGCCTTTCAAGTAAATATTTGATAGAAATTCCAGTATAGCAAAGGGATTTGGGATTCGTGAAGTTGAATTAAAGTTTGACCTATAATTTGTTTTATTCATGAACGGTTTAGAACTTTCTCGTGTCCATTAGATGCACTCCATCAAAACCAATTAAAGTTTTACTACCAGATACAAAATTTGGTGCCATGAAAAAAGTTTGTTTAGAACTTGAGAGCTCAACTATTATGACTTCATTTTGATGGGGAAAAAGTAGATGAGTCTTACAGATTGGCCGTGCAGATATGTAGTTCTAGAAAAATCTCCTTTTAATATTTTTCCATCATTTGCTTAGGCTTATGGAACAATGGACTGGTTCCAAATTGGGAAAGGAGACTATCAAGGCTATATATTATCACCTTACTTATATCATCAAGGCTATATATTATCAGCATATATAAGTTGCTGAGTACATAATGTGGAATTCCAGACTGGATAAAGCACAAGCTGGAATCAAGATTGCAGGGAGAAATATTGATAACCTGAGATATGCAGATCAGTTCAGTTGCACAGTCGAGTCTGACTCTTTGCAACCCCACGGACTGCAACATGTTAGGCTTCCCTGTCCATCACCAATCCCCAGAGCCTACTCCAACTCATGTCCGTCACGTTGGTGATGCCATCCAACCATCTCATCCTCTGTCGTCCCCTTCTCCTCCTACCTTTAATCTTTCCTAGCAGCAGGGTCTTTTCCAATAACTCAGTTCTTCACATCAGGTGGCCAAAGTATTGTAGTTTCAGCTTCAACATCAGTCCTTCCAGTGAATATTTAGGACTGATTTCCTTCACGATGGACTGGTTGGCTCTCCTTGCAGCCCAAGGGATTCTCAAGAGTCTTCTCCAACACCACAGTTCAAAAGCATCAATTCTTCGGTGCTCAGCTTTCTTTATAGTCCAACTCTCACATCCATGCATGACTACTAGAAAACCCATAACTCTATATCACTGTATATGATTATACAGTGGAAGTGATGAACAGATTCAAGGGATTAGATCTGATAGACAGAGTGCCTGAAGAACTATAGATAGAGGTTTGTGACATTGTACAGGAGGCAGTGATCAAGACCATCCCCAAGAAAAAGAAATACAAAAAAGCAAAATGGTTGTCTGACAAGACCTTACAAATAGCTGAAAGAGAAGTGAAAGGCAGGGGAGGAAAGGAAAGATGTACCCATTTGAATCCAGAGTTCCAAAGAATATCAAGGAGAGATAAGAAAGCCTTCCTCAGTGATCAGTGCAAAGAAGTAGAGGAAAACAATAGAATGGGAAAGACTAGAGATCTCTTCAAGAAAATTAGAGATACCAAGGGAACATTTCTTGCAAAGATGGGCACAATAAAGGACAGAAATGGTATGGATGGAAACAGAAGATATTAAGAAGAGGTGGCAAGAATACACAGAAGAACTGTACAAAAAAGATCTTCAGGACCCAGAAAACCACGATGATCTGATCACCCATTCAGAGCCAGGCATCCTGGAATGCGAAGTCAAGTGGACCTTAGGAAGCATCACTATGAACAAAGCTAGTGGAGGTGATGGAGTTCCAGTTGAGCTATTTCCAATCCTAAAAGATGATGCTATGAAAGTGCTGCACTCAATATGCCAGCAAATCTGGAAAACTCAGTTATGGCCACAGGACTGGAAAAGGTCAGTTTTCATTCCAGTCCCAAAGAAAGGCAATGCCAAAGAATGTTCAAACTACCACATAATTGCACTCATCTCACATGCTAGTAAAGTAGTGGTCAAAATTCTCCAAGCCAGGCTTCAATAGTACATGAACTGTGAACTTCCAGATGTTCAAGCTGGATTTAGAAAAGGCAGCAGAACCAGAGATCAACTTACCAACATCTGTTGGATCATCGAAAAAGCAAGAGAGTTCCAGAAAAACATCTACTTTTGCTTTGACTATGCCAAAGCCTTTGACTGTGTGGATCACAACAAACTGTGGAAAATTCTTAAAGGGATGGAAATGCCAGACCACCTGACCTGCCTCCTGAGAAATCTGTATGCAAGTCAAGAGGCAACAGTTAGAACTGGACATGGAACAACAGACTGGCTCCAAATCAGGAAAGGAGTATGTCAAGGCTGTGTATTGTCACCCTGCTTATTTAACTTAAATGCAGAGTACATCATGAGAAATGCTGGGCTGGAAGAAGCACAAGCTGGCATCAAGATTGCTGGGAGAAATATCAATAACTTCAGATATACAGATAAAACCACCCTATGGCAGAAAGCAAAGAAAAACTGAAGAGCCTCTTGATGAAAGTGAAAGAGGAGAGTGAAAAATTTGGGTTAAAAACTCAACATTCAGAAAATTAAGATCATGGCATCCGGTCCCATCACTTCATGGCAAATACATGGGGAAACGATGACAGCCTTTATTTTCTTGGGCTCCAAAATCATTGCAGATGGTGACTGCTTGCTCCTTGGAATAAAAGCTATGACAAACTTAGTATATTAAAAAGCAGAGACATTACTTTGCCCACAAAGGTCTGTCTAGTCAAAGCTATGGCTTTTCCAGTAGTCGGGTATGGATGTGAGAGTTGGACTATAAGGAAAGCTGAGTGCTGAAGAATCGATGCTTTTGAACTGTGGTGTTGGAGAAGACTCTTGAGAGTCCCTTGGACTGCAAGGAGATCCAACCAGTCCATCCTAAAGGAAATCAGTCCTGAATATTCATTGGAGGGACTGATACTGAAGTGGAAGCTTCAATACTTTGGCCACCTGATGTGAAGAAGTGCTTGTTGAAAAAGATACTGATGCTGGGAAGGATTGAAGGCAGGCGGGGAAGGGGACGTCAGAGTATGACATGATTGTTTGGCATCACCAACTCGATGGACCTCAGTTTGAGCACGCTCTGGGAGTTGCTGATGAAC
The DNA here is from genome assembly GCA_007570785.1 of Antilocapra americana. Classification (NCBI taxonomy): domain Eukaryota; kingdom Metazoa; phylum Chordata; class Mammalia; order Artiodactyla; family Antilocapridae; genus Antilocapra; species Antilocapra americana. Next base: position 18,853,481 of record ML661896.1, read on the forward strand.
AGGGAAGCCTCGCATGCTGCAGCCCATGGGATCGCAGAGTCAGACACGACTGAGTGACTGAACTGAGCTATGCATTCTAAGGGGGGTACAGTGGGGCAGAAAGTGTCTGGGCTTGAAGCTGACCCAGAGCTGGGTGCTCACCTGGATCAGCCTCTTCGTGGCAGTCTCCTCATTTGTAAGGTTGGGGGAATGCTGGCACCATGAATCTTGAGGATAAATATGTAACTGAAATAATAAATGAAAAACACATAGTATGGTGCTGGATATACAGTAAAAAATAGTTGCTGTTATTATCCTGGATCCGAAAAACAGGAGGAGAATGATGGATTGCTTTATTGCCACAGCTCACAAGAAGCACATGTTTCTCCTTTTCGCCTGTCTTCTCTATCTCTGGCCTGGGCATCCCTGCTGTCCTGCCCAGTGCCACCTGCCCAGGGATTCGAAGTCCCTTGGAGTTTACACCAGAGGAGGAAACTGTTTGGCCTGCCAGGGAGATTGCACATGATAAGCCTTCTGTCAGGAGATTATAATGAAGAGTGCTGTGATTTTCACGTTGTGAGCGGTGTATGTCGAGTTACTCTTGTTGGGACCAATGTACCAGCAGCCCGCATGAGCATAGCTCCCCCTGAACCAGCTCAACCCCAAGGGCTCTGGCCTTGTTGTTGCCCGAGTGGTGATGGGGGGGGTGGGGGGGTGGCATTATCTAGTACCGCGTGGGAAGTTCCTGAAATTTGGAGTCAGATTTGGAAGATATGCACCCAGTTCACTGGGAGTTTAATTTAGGCAACCGAAGAGTTTTCCAGTATTGCGATTAAACATTGGAGAGGAACTTGAAACAGAAACTCGGTACCAGGGATATAGCTCATCAGAGAATGAATTTTGGTAACTGCAGGAAGTGTTTTGTAAGCATTAATGTCCAGTAATGTGCAGAGTTAAAACATAGGAAACATTCTCATATTGAATATGGGTATAGAACAGGGTAGTGCTAATGATAAGAACCTGCCTGCCAACGCAGGAGACAAGAGACATGGGTACAACCCCTGGGTTGGGAAGATGTCCTGGAGGAGGGCAACCCCCTGCAGTATTCTTGCCTAGAGAATTACATGGACAGGGGAGCCTGGCAGGCTGCAGTCCACGGGGTGGCAGAGAGTTGGACATGACTGAAGTGACTTAACATCTATGTGTGCATGGAACCAAAAGTTCCAGGAAAAGTTTGATTAAGTAATAGTAGTGAAAAATGATTTAAAATCTTGTGTGTGTTAATGTTAGGTGAAAGGTAGCCTGAGTGCTTCTTTTGCTTGATTTGACCAGGGTTTGCTTCCTTTGGCCCCCCTGGGTCTGTGCAGGAACACCTCCTGGCCGGACTCAGAACTGTAGAGCTATGACTTTCTTCCTGAGTTTCCCTGCCCCGTTTTGTATTTTTGCCTTCTAAGCAAGTCCACGGATGTTCCTCAAGTGATGTATGGACTGTTCTTAAATGAATGTGGGTAGGCCCTCAATTCTCAATGGCTTCCATATTGTCATTTTGAAAGTATATATTTTCCAGCTTTTAAGATTTGGAGAGTTTTTCAGCATTTGCTTTATGTTAGAGATATTTTCTAACATTTGTTGAGCATTTGTTTTAGCATGAGTTTCTATAAAAATAAAGAAACCCTTAAGTAGTTTGAACTAGTCAATTGCTTAGTTAATATATTCATAACATTGTAACAGTTCATTTTTAGGGATAGTTCCATGAAAGATAGATGGAGATGGTTAATGGTGACTGCCTTTTAACTTCTTGTGCTCTTAGCCTCAACATATAAAGGAATCAAAGCTTTTATCTCTTATAAAGTAGCATAATTAATATAAATTAGTATATCAAGTCTTCGAATACATGCTTGGTGCTTGTTATGGGCAGTTGACAACAAGGCATGATTCTAACCCTCAAGGAGTTTGCAGTTTAGTTCCACACATATGACTCGGCACTCATGAAGCTACAGTGAATGCTTTATGATAATATGTAGGAAAGTAACAAGTTGTATGGAGGTTTTGAGAATGGCGTCAGTGAGGACTGAAGTACAAGGAAGACTTCCTACAAGGAACTGGGCTATGCTGCATTCTGAAGTGTAGGTAGGATCTAAATAAGCACATGGAAAGGATAAGGCTTTTGTGAAGGACCCTCCCCCACCCACATTAAAAACATGAAAATGAATTTATGTGATGAGAGATGGGAAGAGAGCAGTGTCTGGTGTGCAGGAGGCATGGCGAGTGGAGAGTGAAGGGCCCCAGGTGCCTGGGGCTGAGCCTGGCAGGAGGACCGCCATTTTCTGTGTCTCCTGGAGGGTGACCGCCACCAGTGTTGAGGTGTCAGAGTCCATTCCATTCTCGAAGGGTGGCGGGGAGAGGAGGGCACATTCTAGTAGGTGGAATGTCTGAATTGCTTGGGGTTGGAGAGGAGAGAACGCCCGTCACCAGTGTCAAGTAAGAATGGGATTGGAAACTGTGAAATCTGATAACTTTGTGCAGATATCTCCATATCACCTGGTGCCAGTAAGTAATATCTGCATATCTAGAAGACAGTTTTAGGTTATAACCATAGAGATTGCCAGGAGAAATACCAATAATCTCAGATATGCAGATGATACCACTCTAATGGCAGAAAGTAAAGAGGAACTAAAGAGCTTCTTGATGAAGGTGAAAGAGGAGAGGGAGAAAGCTGGTTTGAAACTCAACATTCAAAAAAAACTAAGATCATGGCATCTGGTCCCATCACTTCATGGTAAATGGAAGGGGAAAAAGTGGAAACAGTGGCAGATTTTATTTTCTTGGGCCCCAAAATCACTGCGGATAGTGACGATAGCCATGAAACTAAAAGATGTTTGCTCCTTGGGAGAAAAGCTATGACCAACCTAGACAGCATATTAAAAAGCAGAGACATCACTTTGCCAACAAAGGTTCATCTAGTCAGAGCTACAGTTTTTCCAGTAGTCATGTATGGATGTGAGAGTTGGACCATAAAAAAGGCTGAGCACCAAAGAATTGATGCTTTTGAACTGTGGTGTTGGAGAAGACTATTGAGAGTCTTTGGACTGCAAGGAGATCAGATCAGTCCAGCCTAAAAGAAATCAGTCCTGAATATTCATTGGAAGGACTGATGCTGAAGCTGAAGCTCTGAAACTTTGGCCACCTGATGCGAAGAACTGATTCACTGGCTAGTTTAGGAGAGGGAAGCCTGACGTGCTACAGTCTACAGGGCTGCAAAGGGTCAGACACAACTTAGCAACTAAACAGCATCAGTCTGTATGTACATTTTTGCAAAGTATGTTTATTGTGGACAAGGTTCATTCTTTATTTTGCAACATCTAGACTTTTCTAGATGTCCTGAAGTGACAGTGCGTGATAAAAAGTAAAGCTAGTGAATTCACCAATTTGTAATTATCTTTGTTATAATTAATTTTTTAAAAAGGCACCATTTCAGGCATGGGCTTGCTAAACCATCAGGACTCGTTCAGTAGGTTGGCAGCAGAGGGGCAGAAGGAAGTATAAAGGGAGGCATGTCTGTGGATGTGTTTAATAACAACTGAGTGTGTGTCCCTTGGCTGTCCTGTAGGAATGCATTGTTAAATAACTCAGTGGAAGCATACCTCCTTGCTAATACTTTAACAGTTTAGGTGGACAGCGAATCCTCTTAGAACCATTGTAGTTTGTCTACTCTGTTGCTTTATGTCTCATTTTTAAATTAAGGGAATGTAGTATTTTAATCATAATTCTGCCAATATCTTTATCTAGAGGCCCTTTGCCATTTTTATCTTTTCTGAAATTTGTGTTACCAAGCAAGGCAGGGTTACATTTCTTTTTTCCTTCGGGATTGAGTTGGTGTAATGTATTCTTGGTTATCAAAATACCCATAGCTTTGGGACCTTGCTTAGCTGGTAAAGAATCCGACTGCAATGCAAGAGACCCCAGTTCGATTCCTGGGTTGGGAAGATCCCCTGGAGAAGGAAATGGCTATCCACTCCAGTATTCTTGCCTGGAAAATTCCATGGACTGTATAGCCATGGGTTGCAAAGAGTCGGACATGACTGAGTGCCTTTCACACTTAGAGATCTTGAAATGGTAAATATTCGTGATATGTGAAAAAGCAGGATACATATGAATCCTGGAAGGACACATCAAATAGTAAACTGCTTGTGATTATGGATGACTTTTGTTTTTTGCTTCTTGTGTTTTTTGGTTTCCTATTATGTACATATTAACTTTTAAGAAATAAATGATATTTTAAAAACCTTAATAAGAGATAAACAGGGCTGCAGATCATATTTCTGCACAGTGTAGTGACATGAAAAGGAGGATATCATGTTCATTAAACTTAACCTTGATGTACAGAATGTTTCCAAAGGAGGTTGATTGGAGTTGTGCTAATGCAGGAAATGTAAGAGATGCAAATTTGATCCCTGGGTTGGGAAGATCCCCTGGAGGAGGTCATGGCAACCCATTCCAGTACTCTTAACTGGAGGATTCCATGGACAGAGGAGCCTGAAAGGCTGCAGTCCAGAGAGCCACAAAGAGTCAGACATGAGTGAAGTGACTTAGCATGCACAAAAGCTTCGGTTCAGTTCAGTTCAGTCACTCAGTCGTGTCCGACTCTTTGTGACCCCATGGATTGCAGCACATCAGCCTTCCCTGTCCATCACCAATTCCCAGAGCTTGCTCAAGCTCATGTCCAGCGAATCGGTGATGCCATCCAACCATCTCAGTCCTCTGTCGTCCCCTTCTCCTCCTGCCTTCAATCTTGCCCGGCATCATGGTCTTTTCTAATAAGTCAGTTCTTTGCATCATGTGGCCAAAGTATTGGAACTTCAGCATCAGTCCTTCCAATGAATATTCAGGACTGATTTCTTTTAGGCTGGACTGATCTGATCTCCTTGCAGTCCAAGGGACTCTCAAGAGTCTTCTCCAACACCACAGTTCAAAAGCACCAATTCTTCTGCACTGAGCTTTCTTTATAGTCCAACTCTCACATCCATACATGACTACTAGAAAAACCAGAGCTTTGACTAGATGGACCTTTGTTGGCAAAGAATTGTCTCAGCTTTTTGTATACTGTGTAGGTTGGTCATAGCTTTTCTTCCAAGGAGCAAGCTCTTAATATCATGGCTGCAGTCACCATCTGCAATGATTTTGGAGCCCAAGAAAATACAGTCTGTCACTAGTTTCATTGTTTTCCCATCTATTTGCCATGAAGTGATGGGACCGGATGCCTTGATCTTAATTTTCTGAATGTTTGAGTTTTAATCCAACTTTTACCCTGCGTCCAAGCGCAAAGCAGAAGCCCCAGGAAGATGATAGGAGGGGCGAAATCACATTTAGAATCAAACCCTATACCTGCCAGAGATGCTCAGAGGGCTCAGACAAAACTGTGCACACCAGGAGACCCCACAGAGACTGAGCCAGACCTGCCTTTGAGTGCCTTTGAGTGTTTGAGTGTCTTCTGCAGAGATACGGGTCAGCAGTGGCCTGCCGCAGGGGCAGGGGCTGGGACTCTGGGAGCAAGAGACCGGGGTGTGGCATAAGCACTTTTGGAGGAGGTCGCCATTAACCCCCCCGTAGATCTGCCACAACTTACATAGGACTGGGGTATAACTTTTGGAGGGCACAAACAAAATCTTGTGTGCACCAGGACCCAGGAGAAAGGAGCAGTGACCCCACAAGAGACTGACCCAGACTTGCCTGTGAGTGTCCAGGAGTCTCCGTCAGAGGTGTGGGTCGGAGGTGGCCTGCTGCAGCGTCGGGGGCACTGGTGCATTGTGTGCATGGGGCCTTTTGAAGGAGGTCGCCATTATCTTCATTACCTCCACCATAGTTTGGTCTCCTGTCAACAACAAGGAGGGAACACAGCCCCGCCCATCAACAGAAAATTGGATTTAAGATTTACTGAGCCTGGGCCCGCCCCTCAGAACAAGACCTACTTTCCCCCTCAGTCAGTCTCTCTCATCAGGAAGCTTCCATAAGCCTCTTATCCTTCTCCATCAGAAGGCAGACAGAATGAAAACCACAGTCACAGAAAACTAATCAAACTGATCACAGAGACCTTGTCTAACTCAATGAAACTATAAGCCTCATTTAGTGATTAATTAAGGCATGGCTTCCCCTCCTGGCTCAGTGGTTAAAACAAAACAAAACAAAAATCTCCCTGCAGTGCAGGAGCCACCTGGATTGGAAGATCCCCTGGAGAAAGCGTGGCAACCCACTATGGTATTCTTGCCTGGAGAATCCCATGGACAGAGGAGCCTGGTGGGCTCTAGTCCATAGGGTTGCAGAGTCAGACACGGCTGAAGCAACTTAGCATGCACGCACAGGGCTATTGCGGTGGGCCAGGCGAGGGTAGAGGGTTGGAGAAACGACCAGATGAAGGTTTGGATTGGGCAGTACTGTGAAGGGACATGAGAGATTCCAGAACGGTGGTCTTGAGAAGCTGTCTAGGATAGGTAGCTAAGAGAAACAGGTAAATACAAGAATAAAATGTAGTGTCCCCCACCTCTGGTCTCTTCACTTGGCACTCCCCGCCCTGCATGCCTGAATGTACTCCAAGCCCTCTGTTGCTGGAGGACCTGGACTTCTCACGCCTCTGAATCTCATGTTCATCTGTCTGCAGGAAGCCTACCCCACTCTCCCATCTGCTGTTGCTTCGCTTGTGTTTTCCCTTTCTGAACCAGTTCCAGTTTCACTTCCTCCTAGGAGCCAGTGGTGAGACTTTCACCTTGACCTCAGGGTTGGCTTCTTATTCCTTCGACTGTGCCTATAAGTCTGTAGGCCGGGCCCTGAAGGTGGCTTCACACATGTCCACTCTTTGGATGATGCTTGAGGCTCAACGTGGTTCTGGGCAGGAAAGGCAAGGGGAGAGGGCTGTTACCTGAACACTGGGTTTGCGTCCTGGTGGCTGTTGAGCCAACAGATACAGCCAAACCACAGATCCGGAGAAGAAAGGATTTATTGGCTCGCAGGAAGTTAGGAGAACACCAGGGATCTTTCCCGAAGCAGTGTCTCCCTGAACAGCAAAATTGGGCAAGTTTTCAGCTGAGGGTACGTGTGTGTTGTTTCTGTTTTCTCTCACTCCCCTTATGATCACTGATGAACATGTTCAAGGACAAGAATCTTGGCCAGCCTGGGACCACAGAATGGCTGAGGCCAAAATGGTTTCTCTTATGTCAAGAAAGTCATGCCAGGGACTTCCCTGAATGTCTAGTGGTTAAGACTGTACACTTCCACTGTGGGGTGTGTGCGTTTGATACCTGGTTTGGGAACGAAGATCCTACATGCTGCGGCCAAAAATAGAAAGAAAAAAAAAGGCAAGCCATGCTTGGTTCTCTTTCTGCAGGGGCCCCCTACTCTGTCTGCTTACAGGACCCTGCAGCAGAATCATGGGCCACCAGGCAGGATCCATGAACAGCACAGCTGCCATAAGCCAAAGAATTCCTGGATAATGAGAGAGCACCCTCCCTGGGACCCGCGGTGGGAGAATGCGTTTTGAGGGGGAGGTTGGTGCCCTGTCCTTTTTTGTTCACAGAGCTTGATACATAGGTTTCTGGCCGTCTCTTCCAAGTTCCTGATTGGTTGTCAGCCCAGTGGAAGCGCATGGGTAGGTAAGGCCTGCTGTGTGGTTGGGGGCCCGGTTGTTCTAGAGAGAACAGAGAGATCGGGAGGAGAAAGTGACGATGAGGAACCTTCGAGGAGCCGCTTCAGCGTGGGGGTTGGAAGTTGGGCTGCGGTGAATTAGGGAAGTTGAAGAGAGGGTGAGGAAAATGGAGGGTGGGCCCTTTCAGGTGCTCTGACAGTGAAAGGAGGGAGAGAAAGCCCAGCGGCAGGAAGGAGAGCAGGGTCAGATCAAGGCCCTCTCTAAATCAGAACTCTGATAGGAGCGCTTCAAGGGCGAGGGAAGGGGCACTGATGTGAGCCTGAGGATTCTGAAAGCAGGAGAGGGGCTAGGAAGGGGGCTTCCTGCCAGGCAGACCGCTGTTCTCAGAGTTGCTTCTCTTTCGACCAACTTGTGCCGATGACTCAGCCGTACAAAGATTGTCACTGAGTGTGAGTGGAGAGCACATCCCCTAATAGAAATATAACACGAACTGCATAGGATTTAAAATTTTCTAGTAGACGTATTTTTAAAAGTGACATGAAGCAGGTGAGATGAATTGTAATAATAAATTTTATTTAGCCCAGTAAATCCAAATAGTATTTAACTCATCATCACTACAAAATTACTAATGACATAGTTTATGTTTTGGAGTAGTTCTCTAAATCAGATGTGTTTTACACTTCGGGATGCCTCCCTTGGGACTAGCCACATTTCAGATGCCCAATAAAAGTTTGTCATGAGTGCTGCCATGCTAGACAAGGCAGGTTTGGAGGGTAGAAGTCAAGATACTCATTTCAACTACTGATAAGAATTTAATCTCACCATTATTTGTCTATATCGTCAAGCTGAGTAGTTTCCAGGCTCTTAGTTTCTGCTCAGGTGGGGTTATGTCATGCGTGTGGTTGAGCTGGCCTTGAGTAGCTGGAGCTGCGGAACTAGGAAGCTATATTCAAGGCAGCCCAAGTCACTCAAGTGTGAAGGGCTGACCTATACTTAAGGCCTAATGAAGTTTAAAAGAGGATGTTCAGATTACTCTGTCAGTGTTAGCCATCATTATAGATTTTTAAAATAAATTCCTTTTCTAGGAATTACAACTTTATGAAATGTTACTCGAGGTTTGAGTTTAAACAAAATACCACCTCCTTCAGTCTTGTATTTTCCTTTGGAAAACTATGAAGGCATCAGTTCAGTTCAGTCTTGTCTGACTCTTTGTGACCCCATGGACTGCAGCGCGTCAGGCTTCCCTGTCCATCACCAACTCCCAGAGTTTACTCAAACTCATGTCCATTGAGTCGGTGATGCCACCCAACCATCTGATCCTCTGTCATCTCCTTCTCCTCCTGCCTTCAATCTTGCCCAGCATCAGGGTCTTTTCCAACAAGTCAGTTCTTTGCATCAGGTGACCAAAGTTTTGGAGTTTTAGTTTCAGCATCAGTCCTTCCAATAAATATTCAGGACTGTTTCCTTTAGGATTAACTGGTTGGATCTCCTTACATTCCAAGGGACTCGCAAGCGTCTTCTCCAACACCACAGTTCAAAAGCATCAATTCTTTGGTGCTCAGCCTTCTTTATGGTCCAACTCACAAAACTGTAGCTTTGACTAGATGAACCTTTGTTGGCAAAGTGATGTCTCTGCTTTTTAATACGCTGTCTAAATTAGTCATCTCACACACTGTCTAGGTTGGTCTCTCACGTCCATACACGACTACTGGAAAAACCATAGCCTTAACTAGACGGACCTTTGTTGGCAAAGAACTGTCTCAGCTTTTGGTATACTGTCTAGGTTGTTCATAGCTTTTCTTCCAAGAAGCAAGCATCTTTTAATTTCATGGCTGCAGTCACCATCTGCAGTGATTTTGGAGCCCAAGAAAATAAAGTCACTCACTGTTTCCATTATTTCCCCATCTATTTGCCATGAAGTGATGGGACTGGATGCCATGATCTTAGTATTCTGAATGTTGAGTTTTAATCCAGCTTTTTCACTCTCTTGTTTCACTTTCTTCAAGAGGCTCTTTAGTTCTTCACTTTTTGTCCTAAGGGTGGTGTCATCTGTGTATCTGAGGTTATTGATATTTCTCCTGGCAGTCTTGATTCCAGCTTGTGCTTCCTCCAGCCTGACATTTCACACGATGAACTCTAAGTTAAATAAGCAGGGTGACAATATACAGCTTTGACGTACTCCTTTCCCGATTTGGAACCATCTGTTGTTCCATGTCTAGTTCTAACTGTTGCTTCTTGACCTGTGTACAGATTTCTCAGGATGGCATAAAGCTTCACATTTACTTAATTAAAATATGTGGAGCAACAGTCAGCATATCATCCTTAGGAGCCACCTGAAGGTGGGTGTTATGCTCTGAAATCGTTCACAAGTGGAATAGCAGGCTTGAATGTGGAGTCTGCAGTGTTTCTGAGAAGTGTACCACTAACAGGGCAGCTTGGTTCTAATTGCATCCCAAGTTGGGAAAACTTTTATTTTGAATATCTGAGTAAGAGCTGTTAGGATGGAGCTGGAGACAACAGAGAGGGGAACAGGAAGTAGAAACTTTGTAAAAGCTGCTGCTCATGTGCTCTTCATCTGTCAGTCGCCCATTTTTCACATGAGCTTTTGCAGTAACCTGGTAGCGGGAACCCATCCTTAAGTGAGGGTTGCAGGAAGCTGCCTGTCGGCTTTTCCAGCTCACCCTTCCCAGCTGAGCCCAAAGTTTTGCCTCTAAAAGTGGAAAATGGGACTGATAAAAAATGTTTAGTCTGCCAGGCCTTGTTTTACTTATCATATCAGAAAAGAAGAACAATGTTGTGTTGTGCTGTGGTCAGAATAGAAGCTGACCTTGCTTGTTCACAAAAGCTCAAACCCTGGAGATAAGGGGGCAAAATAATAGAGTACAATGGAAAGAGTAGAGTGTAATTATTTGTAGCTTGTCAAGGGAAGCCCTCTCAAGCCCCAAGCGATTCAAATCTGGGAACTCTGCACAATTCTGTAAACCAACCCCAAGCAGCATCAGAGAAATCTCCCTTGACCCGCAGACAGGGCTGAAATTGCATCCGTTTGTCATGCACTGAGCATGCCAGCCTCACACAATATCATTTGGTTGCAAATGGGCCTGCCCCCAAAGCCCCGAAATACATTCTGCGGTATCTGACTCTTGGCCTGCGATTTGTCATGTCCCCACTGCTATCAGCGTACAGTAATTTTAATAGATTCTGATGGCTTCCTGGTAGAAACACAGAATGCATCTGGTTTGGGTGTAGGACCCCGAAGAAACTCTTCTGGCTAAAAACAACAGGAGTGCATGCAGGAAACATTGGCAATGCGTTTTATTTCATTAAAAATTGGTTTTAGGTTGCCAGCTTGTGTTTTCTGAATTATAAAGAAAAAAAAAATTCCCTGCACAGTTTCATAGAGGTCGAACATGCTTGTTTTTCTCTTTAAAGTGGTCAACTCTTTAGACATGTATGGCTGACAGCAGTCTCAACTTTGAGAAGTCACGTTGGAAGGATGGAATCAGTCTAGTCAATGTAACTGTTTCTTTAACCCCCTTGCTACTCTGCACGTGGTCCATGGAGCAGCAGCAGGCAGGGGAGTTTGTTAGAAATGTACTCTTGGGTCCCATGCCAGAGCTAGGGGAGTCCCTCTGCATCCTCACAAGATCGATCCCCGGGAGATGCACAGACACAGGGGAGGGCGAGAAGCTGAGAATCTTGGGCTGAGACCTTCCAGTTGGAGAGCTGTGTTCAGATTCCATCTTTCTGACTATGTTTGACTTTGGACGATTTGTGCTAAAGCTCCAGATTCCTCGTCTACAGAGTGGGGTTTATAGAACTACATCATATGGTTATTTTGAGGTTGAAATTAAGTTATGATTGTGTACAAATGTATCTCTACCTATACCTCTGTATATGGTGGTGGTGATTGTTCAGTCTCTCAGTCGTGTCCAACTCTACGCGACTCTACGGACTGTACCACGCCAGGCTTCCCTGTCCTTTACTATCTCCTGGAGTTTGCTCAGACTCATGTCTATTGAGTTGGTGATGCCATCCAACCATCTCATCCTCTGTATTTATATGGTGTCTGTATTTATGCGGAAGGCATGCATGCATGCTAAGTCGCTTCAGTCATGTCTAACTCTTTGCAGCCCCATAGACTGTAGCTTGCCAGGTTCCTCTGTCCAAAGGATTCTTCAGGGAAGAATGAGTTGCCATGCCCTCCTCCAGGTGATCTGCCCAACCCAGGGATTGAACCCATGTCTTGTGTGTCTCCTGCATTGGCAGGCAGGTTGTTTACCACTAGTGCCACCTGGGGAGCCCCAGAGGGAGCATATAATAAATGAAAAATGGGTAGTGGTACGTCCATGGATTTTGCCTTAAGAACATGAAATATTGGTCTAATTTGTGAAGTAATTCACCTGAAAATAATTCCCACAATAGAGGGATTATGAATTTGTTGAAGAACTGTAGCTGAGTGTGTCTAAACTTAGTCTTCCTCCTCACATAATACCCTGTCTGCTCACCTTTGTTCTACAGTGCTGTTCTGTCATGACTTAGAGTATATGGTGGAGTGATGCACAGTGCCAGTCCCTGGGAAGGTGTATTAGATGCACCCCCCAATTCCTGGAGGCCCGGCTCGGTCCCACCTCGGCTTCTGCCAGGTCCTGGTTATAGACGATGCCCAGCCCCCTGGTCCAGCGTGGAAGAAGCGTGCTCTCATCCATAGGCCCTATGTTCTGGTCCCACAGTGGGTGCTCAGGGCTGTCTGTCTTCCCAAAACCTCCTGATTGTCACAGTGGGTACAGGCAGTTTCTGCTGGTGTGGGCCTGCTAGGGAAAAGTACAGAGACATAAAGTAACAAATTATACACCCATGGCTGATTCGTGTCAATGTAGGGCAAAAACCACTAGAGTATTATAAAGTCACTAGCCTCCAATTAAAATAATTAGTTTTAAAAATTATGAACAATAACATAAAACTTTAGTTAAATCACTCAAAGATAATATTTTATTTCCATATCTGGACCAGGTAAGGCAGTGGAAGATATAAGGGAGAAATAGGAGGGGGTGAGGAATTGGGGAAGTCTGGGCACAGAGACAGGGAGACATGATGTAGGAATGGATGGGTGAGCAGAGAGGAAGGGTTGGTGTGCCAAGCAGGGAGTATAGAGGCAAGAGGGAGAGTCACGTAGGCTCCCAAGGTTTGTGCGGGATCCATTGTGAAAGTGAAAGCCACTCAGTCGTCTCCAACTGTTTGCGACCATGTGGACTATACAGTCCATGGAATTCTCTGGGCCAGAATACTGGAGTGGTTGCCATTCTCTTCTCCAGGGGATCTTCCCTACCCAGGGCTCAAACCCAGGTCTCCCACATTGGAGGCAGATTCTTTACCAGCTGAGCCACTGGGGGAGCCCGAGAATACTGGAGTGGGTAGCCTATCCCTTCTCAGGGGGATCTTCCCAACCCAGGAATCGAACCAGGGTCTCCTGCCTTGCAGGCAGATTCTTTAGCAGTGGAGCTAAATTAGCTAGTGCATCTATGTTTCAGAAGATAGGAGGTAACTGTTCTTCAGTGAGATTTCCTCATCTTGAAACTGCATGTAAAATCTAGCCGATTATGTGTATGGATATTTCCACAGAGGTCTGCAGATTTTCACATCTGTGACCCCACGAAAGGCTGAGAAATCATTTACTCTAAATCACAATTCCAGTTGACCTTCCCGTCAGAGATGAAATGGCTCTCTAAGCTGTATTTCTGTATATTTGATTTCCTCTTTTGTTAAGCAGTCTTGTTCGTGTCGGCATCTTTCTGTATTTGTTCATATATGGTTAGTGTCTAGTCCAGTTTCTTGATGAGTCTTGAAATGAACAAATGGCTTATCTTCCTGAATCTTACATCTTTTTTCTTTAGAGATGGTTCTCTTTTGCCGTCACTCTCTGAGCTTCTGTTAATGTTTGTACATTACGTTAAGGAGTTAATGCATCCAGCAGGCTTTCAGAACTGTCAGAAATGTATTACCCAAGATTGTCACATCATTGATTCTTATGTTAGAACTTTGCTTGGATAGATTGATAAATATTTTCTGTGGTAATCTCACTGGTTGTGTAGAGGGAGCAGATTTAGTGTCAGAGTATTAATGACACAATTTGATTTATTCAGTTGACTATCTGAGTCCATTTTAACTTATGAAATTAGAATTTGGACATCTCAGATGTGAAACACATTTTCTAACTTTTCCTTGGGTTCGTATAGGAGTACATCAGTTTATATGAATTATGAATCTTCTTTCTACTTATTGTGATATTGAATTACCCTCAGTTTTTTTTAAACTTTTTATTTTATATTGGGATACTGCTGATTAATAATGTGATAATTTCAGGTGAACAGTGAAGAGACTCAGCCATACTTATACATGTATCCATTCTCTCCGAAACTCCTCTCCCATCCAAGTTGGCACATCACGTGGAACAGAGTTCCATGTGCTGTACAGCAGGTCCTTGTTGGGCCCTGAGTTGACAAAGCGTATATCAGACAATCCGTTTCTCTCCACAGTAACGTCTGTACGTAGTCCAGCTGCAGTTGACTTGTCTTAAACTTTCATAGGACTTCCCTGGTGACTCAATGGTAAAAAAAAAAAAAAAAAAAAAAAAACCCACCTGGCAATGCAAGAGATGCAGGTTCGATCCCTGTGTTGGGAGGATCCTCTGGAGAAGGAAATGGAAATCCTATGGACAGAGGAGCCTGGTGGGCTATAGTCCTTGGGGTCACAAAAGAGTTTGGACGCGACCTAGTGACTAAACAACAACAAACTTTAACAATACAGAGTAAGCACTAGAGACTGTACGATATGTCAGGCGAGACTAAGAGAAAGGTTCTGACAGAAGAGTAGGCAGATGAGATTGACCACAGACCCCTCACAGAGATGCTCTGAAGTCTTGGTACCTGTACAACTCCCCACCCCCCGCAATTCCTTGACACCTGTTATTCAGTATCAGCATATTAAACAGAGGAAGGGCAGGTCATAGAGGTAATGGGAATGTATTTTAAATTTTATTTTAAAATGATTTCAAATGTACAGAAAGTTGCAAGAATAATACAATGAATTCTCATTGCTTTCTAACCAGATTTACCAGTTTTAAACATCTTGCCACTTTTGCTTTATCATTTTCTTCCCTACCTTGCTCTCTTAATATACATAGTTTGTTTTCTGAACCATTTGCGAGTAGATTGTATACTTTATACCTCTCTTAACATAACCACAGTGACACAGTGACATTGTCAAATCAGGAAATGTAACATTGACCCAGGATTATTTGGTAGGCTATATCACGAGCTTGTCAGTTGTCTGAATAATATCCTTTAGAGTAGGGGGCCCCAGTCTCCGAGAGCTAATCCCTGATGATCTGAGGTGAAGCTGATATAATAATAATAGAAATAAAGTGTGCAATAAATGTAATGTCCAGGAGTCATCCTGAAATCACTCCCACCTTGGTCTGTGGAAGAACTGTCTTCCACAAAACTAGTCCCTGGTGCCAAAAAGATTGGAGACCGATGCTTTAGAGCAATTTTTCCTGCTGGTACAGAATCCAGATAAGCGTTTTATTTAGTTGTCCTGTCTTTTCAGTCCCCTTTAACCTGGAATTCTCTCTCAGTCTTTGTCTTCCATGAAACTTTTGTTTTAATAAGACAGTTCAAATAGACCATCCTTATCTTTAGCTTTGTCCACTGGCTCCTCGGAGAAGGCACTGGCACCCCACTCCAGTACCCTTGCCTGGAAAATCCCATGGACAGAGGAGCCTGGTAGGCTGCAGTCCACAGGGTCGCTAAGAGTCAGCCACTTCGCTTTCACTTGTCACTTTCATGCATTGGAGAAGGAAATGGCAACCCACTCCAGTGTTCCTGCCTGGAGAATCCCAGGGACGCCGGAGCCTGGTGGGCTGCCATCTGTGGGGTCGCACAGAGTTGGACATGACTGAAGTGACTTAGCAGCAGCAGCAGGAGCAACTGGCTCCTAATGGATAGACTCAGGTCATGGATTTTGGCCTGGAAATCCCCAGTCATGTCATTGTGTCCTTGGTAGGGTTTCACATTCAGAGGCGCTTGGTATTTTTGCTCCAGTTGGTGATGATCGTTTGGAGCACTTGGTTAGGTTTTGTTGGGTTTTACTGTTGTATATTTACTATTTTCACTTTTGTAATTAATAAGTAACATTTGAAGAGACATTTTGTGATTACATAAATGTCCTCTTCTTCTCGAGGGTTCCTCCCTGATTCAACACCCACTGATGCTTCTTGCCTGAGTAAGTTTTTCTGTGATGGTGGCAAAATGGAGGTTTTCTAACTCTATCATTCTTTCTCATGTAAGGAAAAGGTTTGCCTTTAGAGGGGCTTCTAAAAGTGCAGACTTAAACAGCCCAGTCCTAACCATTAAGTCCCCAATGTTAGCCTCTCTTTGACTGAAATTGATTGTTTTTAAGGAAATGTGCCCTAGATGTGCAGTGAGTATAATCATAATCCTTTTTTAACCTATTCAAAAACATTATTAGTTAAAACTTTTATCCCTTCAATAACTTCCTGTAAGAGTTATAAAACACAGCAGAAATGTGTGAGATAGAAACCAAAAGCCTCTTTTCTTCCCTTCCTCTCATCTCTCAGAGGTAATAGGTATATATGCCCTTCAGACAAAATATAATTATTATTCGGCAAATTGCTTTTTTCCTTTTTAAGTTTATTTGGCTGTGCCGGGTCTTAGTTGCAGCATGTGGGATCATGTTCCCTGACCAGGGATTGAACCCAGAACCCCTAAATTGGAAGCTCAAAGTCTTAACCACTGGACTACCAGAGAAGTCTCAAATTGCTTTTTTAAATTGAGGATTTATGTATCAAATCTTTGTGACCTTATGAAACCTTACCCAACACTTTTTACCTGATGATATTTTTTCTTTTTCAATTCCTGTTTGGAATTGTTCAGGAGTGTGGACTTTAAAGTGCTTATTTATTTAAACATTAACATAGTTTGTTTTAAAAAAATATTGATGGGTAGAGGTAACTTTAAGAACTCTTTATAGAAAAGTGTTAAATAATAATAATAATAAAGCAAGTTAAATTAGAGAAAGAAGTTGTCAAAAAGCTATATACAATATGAGACTGTGGGGGAGAAAAAAATCAGCTTTATCTTTGCAGGTACAAATATACCACATGATAATCATAGTTACCTCTATGGAGGATAATGTAGAGAGGGGAAAATATGGGAATTTTCACTTTGTTTTGCTTGGATTTTTTACAGTGACAGTATATCCATATGAAAAAAATAAAATATAGTCTATCTTTTAAAAGTATAAGTTTTGCAGTTACCTCAAATGTTCATTTGTATCCTCCAACACTTATTCAGTAATAATGCATCCTCCCAAAAAAGGCCTCTCATTATTCTGGAGAAATATTACTAGATCCTCAAGTTTTATTAAAAATTAAATTGGCTTTGGTCTGACTTATTTATATATAAACTGATTGTTTCAAACTCAGTATTATATTCAGCTGAATCTATTCTTTGAATAGATTTTTTGGAATATCCAGGAAAATTAATGTTTCTGTGAAGGAGTGTATAGTGAGTGGTAAATCCTGACTTATGGGCAAACGCATAAGAACAAAGAATGTGTGTAAGTTGGAGGCTGGCTAGTGGGCAATGCTTCTGCCATTGAAATAGACCAGTCAGGGTAAAACTGTGAGTGTCGTGAGGTCAAAGCGTAAGTCTCTAACACAGCACCAACAAACAGTGGAGTAGTCCTTGTAGCAGGTTTCTTTCTTTTTATTTTTCTTCCAGTGATTTATTTTGAAGGAATATTAGTAGCATAGTACAAAGAGTACTTATACTCTCTCTCAGACTCAGTCATTAGCATTTTGCCACTTTCCCTTTGTTCTCTTTCTGGCACACAGTGCTGTTTATTTATTTTGGATGAATCCTTTGAAAATAAGTTACACAGTTACTTTCACCCCTAAATTGCAACATTTCCTTCCTTTGACCCAGTGGTTAACTACAGTAATTGTCTTTGGCCTGGTTAAGCTGTTAAATTGATAGTTGCAAAATGATTTTCTAATTCCATCATTCCTTCCACATCGATTAACTGGCGTTCTTCTGTGAAGAGGAGCTTCTCCCCTTCCTAGTTCTCCCCTTACGTCTCTATAGACTTTTTTAAATTAAAAGTTTCTTCTAACGTCGTTATTCTTTTAATGCCCAAATTTGTCCCATGGGATCTCATTCAAGTCGACGCTTATGTCCTTGTGACACGACCCCATTTGTCTTTGGTCACTGTTTCTTGCTTTCTGTTCAACAAGATATGAAGGTTCACCGTGGACTTGCCCAATTCTAGACTTCCCAACGACCCTGCTTCCTTGTAGCAGGGAATGACACCTAGAAACGAAGTTATTGATGCTAAGTGTGCTATAGTTTATCATTTCTACCAGACCCTTTCAGTTGCTAGAACAAACAAATATAGTTATATAAAATATATTGCATACTTGTTATATATGCATATGTATTATATATATGTGAGTATATATTATACATACAATAGTCATATGAATATATACACTTTAAAAATTTTGACATTTCATATTTCTCTTTTTTCTTCATACATAAAATTTCCAGCATTTCAAGCCCCAAAATCATTCTAACAGTATGCCTACCAAATAAAATTTAAGACCTTTATGCAATCCTCTGTATCTTAGAATATGACCCATTATGTTTGTGTAGTTAGAGTACTGTGTTCAAAAGTTACTTGAATTATTTACTCCATATTGTTATGTTAAAAGCTTAATATACATTTAGGTTCTTTGTTTATGTTCAGTTTGTGGGGTTTTTTTTTTAAGCTTTTTTGTGAAATTTAAATTTATGAATATATACGACAGTTTGGCTCGAAACTATATAAAAATGTACTTTTGGAAAAGTGAGGCTCCCCTTGCATTCTGTGCACATATGTACAGGAGTTAGTGTTACTATTCTGGTTTATACTTCTTGTGTTTCTTTTTTTGTACACACACACAGTTTTCCTAATATATCTCCTTTCCCTAGTTTACCATTCATAGCAATTAATATACTATATATAATCTTTCTTCTTTATTTTTTTCAGTTGCTATATCCTAGAAAATGCTCCATATGAGTTCGTAAGAATCCTCCTTACTTGTAATGGCTACGTGGTCCTTCAGGTGTGGCTTCTTGCCTATGGATGGGCATTTGGGTGTTCATTGTCCTGCTTTTACAAATAACACTTTTGCAGCAACTTTTAATGAGCAACTACTATGGACACATTTTCTCAGTACTGCTTTGTGACATGTGCCGTTCTGTGCTTAGTCGCTTGAGTCTTGTCCGACTCTTTGTGACCCCGTGGCCTGTAGCCCGTCACGCTCCTCAGTCCGTGGGGATTCTCCAGGCAAGAATACTGGTGTGGGTTGCCGTGCTCCCCTCCAGGGGATCTTCCCAACCCAGGGATCGAACCCAGCTTTCCCACTTTACAGGTGGATTCTTGACCATCTGAGCCACCAGGGAAGCCCCTTTGTGACATAGTGAATAAGGTTATTTTCTGCCCTTGAAATGCTACAGTCCAGTGGAGGGAGGTTTTTAGAAGTAGACTAGGAAAAGAAATGGCCCGGTATCTAGTAGTTTAATATAATCTAGGTATTCTCAGTAACTTTTAGTTATCTAACTATATATTCTCATAGAGACAACATGAGACAAATATATGGGAGCACATATTATGCTGTTGTCTAGCTTCCAAGTGAAAATAAAAGGAAGCCTTTTATGGTAAATACTCTTCAATAAATCAGCACTAAATAATTTTATTGAGCTACAAGTGCTAGGTTTTATGAAATTGTCTTAGTTTAGTGGCACTCTGTAGATGTAAAATATAGTTAGGGAAATTTTTCTCTTATGGGTATTATTCAGCCAAAGTCTGAATAATAAAACAGGGAAGTCTGTCTTATTTACCTCTTTTTAAAGCTTTTTCATCTAACTTGCATTCCTGCACAGTGAAAACAACTATGGTTGCATGACCCATTCATAGTTCTGGAGGACTTGTTGCCTTGGTTTAATTTTTAAATAGTCTTTAGCGTTACACTCACATGTTTAATGAATGTGCATGCCCACGTGTTCAGTCGTGTTTGACCCTTTGCGACCCCATGGACTATAGCCCACCAGGCTCCTCTCCGTGAGGGGATCTTCCCAACCCAGAGTTCGAACCCACGCCTTCTACCTGTCTCCTACATTGCAGGCAGATTCTTTAAAGCTAAATACATTCTTAGTCTCATGCAGTTATTACATGGTATTAGAGAATATTTCATGTCAGTGTAGACATATACTCTGAATACGTTGGCAATTGCTATATTCACTGTAAATCACTTGCAGTGCATTATCCATATGTGATGGCTCCCTTTTTGGTTTTTGGTTTGTGGTTACGCCTGGAGTATACATTTTGGCTCAGGGAGCTTAGAGATTGAGCACATGGACATGGTTACAGTTTCCTAGCTGGCCTGAGCAGTCTCTGGCCTCTTTCTGAGTTCTCCTTCCTCATCGTGTAGGTCTATCCTACCCTTGTACCTGCCTGTTGCCACCTTGGCATTCATTCTGCCATGGTCAACCCCTAAAACCTATAGCTATTAATTTTTAGAGAAAGTTTCAAGTAAATACTCCCTATATTTAAAGGACAGTTTTGTCAATCTTACTAACTTGTTTCAGAGATAGTTTACTTTTTATTTTAATTGGCCAACCCCCTTCCCCAACAAAATCTATGGAAAACTTAGAGATTATACAGTTTTAAAAAATATTTTAATTGATTTATGTGTTTGGCTATGTCAGGTCTTTGCTGTGATGTGTGAGATCTTGCTTGCAACATGCGAGATCTTCCTTGCGTCACACAAGGTCTTGCACTGCCATGCACAGACCTTCCACTTGTGGCCTGTATGCTCAGTGGTTGCAGTGCACAGGCTTAGTTGCTCCCTGGCATGTTGGATCTTAGTTCCCTGACCAGGGATCGAACCCATGTCCCTTGCATTACAAGTTGGATTCTTAACCACTGGACCACCAGGGAAGTCCCAGAGATTATATAATTTTTAATAGTTGTGGAAGAAATGGTGATCTTTTGTTTTTAAATTACTTTCAAAGAAATGAGTATGTATCTGTAACAGAAAAGTTATAGAGGAGTAAATAAATAAACCTAGGGGATGGGTTTAACCATTAATTTGTTTATGGTTGACTTATTCCATTTACATTAGTTTTATGTAAAACACATCTCATTTTACTGTGCTATCATGTCTAACTTATGTAATACATTATAGGCTGGTTTAAAGTTCCAGTGATTTAGTGGTGGAGAAGCAAGTTCACTGTTGGGGTTTACGTGTCAGCTCCCCCAAGGTAATTCATGCCATCTTGTCTCCCACATCTTGGGCCAAGAGTATGGGTGGCCCTGGGGTCTTGGTGACTTGACACACAGCCTGGGCTGTGTTCTTTGTGTTAAAGCTGTCACCCCCAAGGGGGTGGACCTCAGCATAGGGTGTTCCGTGAGAACCAGCAGTCACACCCATTCCAGGTAAGTGCCCTGCCTGCTTTAGCAGTTGTCTCTGCCACCTTCTCCGTGTCTTTCCAGCCAGCCAGAGAAAATCTCCCCTTCTTATTTGAGCCAAAAATGGGGCTGTTTCAAAATAAATTTCACTTGGAAACAAAGGCAAAGACCAAATATACAAGAAAAAAAAAATTGCAGCAGGATAGACACGGGTAACGTTATGAAGCAGAGTTGTTTATTTTTAAATCTGAAGATAATGAGGCTGCAGACCTTTGGCACACACATTGTCATTTTCCTTCTCTGTGTCCATGGCAGACATTGCTAATCAATCCCAGCACTCTTTTCTGCCGACTCATCCTTGGGAACCTTAGCAGTGCAGGCAGCCATCCTTGGCAATCCGACTTGGTAGGTGAGATGCTTATCCTGTTCTTAAGGCAACTGCATTCCGTCAACAGGTTCACTTCACAGTCAGAAATTACCAGGCACATGTTCGCGGCATTCTGTCTGATTCTGCTTAACTGAGGCCGATTTAGTTGCTGCTGGCCAAGGCTTGTCTGCTCTCATACCTTGGTGGCCTCCATGGCGGGCAGCCAGCCAGCCACCATTCCTATTATCTTGGAAACCTCCTGTCCTGTCCCAGCCCTTCTGTTTCTTCTTTTTTTTCTTTAATTAATTTTTAATTCCATTTCTATTTTAAAGTTAGACTACCTATAGTTTACTAGATTTCTGATGGATCCTCTGTTCTCTTGCCCATATTTTTCCCTCCAGCTTCATCTAGAGTTTATTTCTCTCCCTATGGCCAGATTCAACAACAGCACATACAGAGGTGGGGAAAAAAAGTCTTGTAAGTCTTGCCTTTTTCCTATGATAGACCACAGCTTATTATAATAGGACCCAGCTTATTTGTAATATCCCACAGCTTGTTTATAAATATCCTCCCAACTACTATTTTCTTGGTTTATACATTTTTTAAAAATTATCACGTAATGCGACTGCCCTCAGCCAAATGTACTGACTCAGTGAGGTCTGAGGTTTAACTCCAACCACTGAAAATATATGCTTATGGCTTTTGGAAAATGTGAACTGAATGTTTAAATCTCCAAAACCCCATGTGTGTCAGTTTTGTAGCACTTCATAACTTAAAATTGAAAGCCCTAAATGTGGGCTTTCCTTTAGCTTATTTCTGATGTTAGATCAGTACAGTGTTTTAGAATATCCTACTAACTAAAATGTCATTTAACATGATGGGCACGAACATATATATGTATTTCAGAGGTCTCTGCTTATGCGTATATTTCAGATCTTCCTTGCCTTATGAGTATGCCAGTAGGTGTCACTGTGTACATTAAATGGAGATCAAAAGCTGTCATTAAGCGAATTTCCAAACTTAAGTATCATTTATAGTGTTTTTCAAAAAGAGAGCTTTTGAGAGTAAGCAGGAATATTGTTGCCCCTTCCTGTTTTTATTTTTTTAAATTACCTTCTTAAGCTGTTTTAAGAAAATATGGCCCTATTCTTTCTTTCCCCATCATGCTATGTTACTCTTTTCTATGAGCTTTTACATACATATACAGACATTTGTTTTGGGTGCATTCACAAGAAGCAGAAGACAGTATATAACCTACTAAATGGGAAGAGGGGGTCATTTTGCACTTGAGTATGTCACTTTGCTGATGTGGAATTTGATCATACCAGCTGTTTGTGGAGAGGGGTATGATTTCTTCATTCCAAATATTTTGTTGTGACAACATAAGAGTACTTTTTAAAATCTCCCAACAAGGTGCAGTGAGTTAATCTGTATGGACACAAACATATGCACATGGACAGCTGAAAACTTTTTTAAAAATGATTATTTTTGGATATTCTCCATATTTATTAGGCTGCTTTTTAGATTACTAAAATTTTTTTCTAGCTAAAATAACTGTTCATTGATCATGTTTCCTGTAATATTAGTGGAACTTAATTCTTTAAATATCTGAGACTTTATGGGTTCACTCTTCTCCTGAGCCCTCCAAAAAAAAGTGAAAGTGTTTTACTTTTTGTCTTCTGTTGCCTTTGTGGGGGTAGAAACTGATGCTCATTTATTCATTTATAAGACTTTAATGTTAAGATCAGCAGTATTGATTTAGTAGTTACAAACCAAGGTGATACAAATGTTTTTTTGTGTGTGTGTATTGTGATCTGTGTGTGTTGGGTGAAATGTGAGTTTTCTGTTCAGAAGAAGGTTGATGTTACTGCTATATAGGGACTTAGAGCTTAGAGAAGATTCGCAGTGAGCATGCCTGTGTGAAACTTGGAAACATAGAAATGCTCCTCTGGAGTCAGTGTTAAATTACCTTCAACTTTATTTTCCCCAATATATATTATAAAAATGGAAGTGTATTCTATTGATGGCAAGGGGAAAGTTGGCTGCGATTAAAATGCAGTGGGTCTTACTTAGAATCCCTTTCTGTTTTTAAATAATAATCAAAACCCAAGTTCCTGCAGGCAGGGTGGTACATGCAGCCGGCCATGTGCCTGGGGTCAGGGAAGGCTCTGGTCAGTCCACCAGCACTCCCAGTTGTGTATTTATGGCAGAGCTCCGCTCAAGGAAGGAAGGGGATGGTGGTAATGTGAAGGTTAAATATGGGTTCTGCTGAATCAATAGCATTTCATTTCTTAGAGGAAAAAGTGAAATCAAAGTCAATATGGAAAAATGTAAATATCTGTCAAATCTTAATGACTATGGATGTGTCTGTTTATACTGTTTTCTGCCCAGAAACTCTGGTGTAATTGGTCAGGTTGAAGGCCTGGACATTAATAGTTTCAAACCATCCTTCAGGTTTATAGACCAGGGCTGTGAATTACCAGGACTTTTTGTTACCAAGTAGGGCTTTTATGGTTGCTAAGAGCTTTTTGTTACCAAACAAGTGGGCCAAATGTGGTGATGGGGCAGTTTGCAAATCGAAGTCCAGGAGTTGGAGTCAAAGAACCTTGAAAGTGGATCCCATCCATTGGTGGATGTGTACATGTTACGTGGTGGCTAGAGGCTTCATGTATATGCATTACTGGTGGTGGACTATCCTGCCCATTTTCGAGAGCTTTTTTCTAGGTGTGAACACTGCTCTTTGCCATTCCCGGTGGATTAACTTTCCGCGCCTCCTGCCGGCCTCTGCTTTGTCTGAAGTAGCCTGGTCTCCCTCTTGCTCTGCATGGTCGTCAGTGCCCTCCCGGGAGCTGTCGTGAGGACTTTAGAGCTAGCACAGTGCATCCCTTGCTCTTGGTAGATTTCTGGCATCAGGTGCTCTATCACTAACTTCAGTGGATTTATTTCAACTATCATGAGGTCAGTGGAAACTTACTGCTGCACCGGGACAAAGAAGTCTTCACATATAGTCTATTGGCTATGCTTCTGTTGAGTTATATAAAATTCCTTCAGCAGTTACTTGAGCTTCACTCTTTGTTGGATGCTTCTGACAAGGATGAAGGAATTCAGTGAAATCTTCATTTTGAGGACAGCATATGCTCCTCTAAGGATAATCCTCATAGCAGAGGAAGGGGAAACTTTTTAAAGAATGATTTACTCACAAGTGGAAACAAAAAAAAAAAGAAGGGCTTAGTAGAAGCAGTTTTTAAAAATGCGAAATACAAAACCTTCTTAAAAAATTAGAAGCAGGGAAAACACAAGTCTTTGTATTGGAAGGTACACACGTTCACTTTTCAGTCATGTGAGGTATCTGTTTCAGTGCCACTCTCTCAATTCATCCCACCTTCTTCTCCCACTGTGTCTACAAGTCCCTTCTCCATGTCTGTGTCTCTATTGCTGCCCTGCAAATAGGTTCATCAGTACCTTTTTTCTAGATTCCGTATATATGCGATAATACACAATATTTGTTTTTCTTTTTTCTGCTTACTTCACTCGATATTCAGTTCAGTTGCTCAATCATGTCCGACTCTCTGTGACCCCATGGATTGCAGCGCACCAGGCTTCCCTGTCCATTACCAACTCCTGGAGCTTGTTCTAACTCAGGTCCATTGAGTCGGTGATGCCATCCAGCCATCTCATTCTCTGTCATCCCCTTCTCCTCCTGCCTTCAATCTTTCCCAGCATGAGGGTCTTTTCCAATGTGTCAATTCTTTGCATCAGAATGCCAAAGTATTGGAACTTCAGCATCAATCCGTCTAATGAATATTCAGGACTGAATTCCTTTAGGGTTGACTGGTTTGATCTCCTTGCAGTCCAAGGGACTCTCAAGAGTCTTCTTTAACACTATAGTTCAAAAGCAGAAATTCTTCAGCACTCTGCTTTCTTTATGGTCCAACTCTCACATCCATACCTAACTACTGGAAAAGCCATAGCTTTGACTAGATGGACCTTTGTCGGCAAAGTGATGTCTCTACTTTTTAATATGCTATCTAGGTTGGTCATAGCTTTTCTTCCAAGGAGCAAGAATCTTTTAATTTCATGGCTGCAGTCATAATCTGCAGTGATTTTGGAACTGAAGAAAATAAAGTCTGTCACTGTTTCCATTGCTTCCCCATCTATCTGCCATGAAGTGATGGGGGATCAGATGCCATGATCTTAGTTCACTCTGTATAGCAGGCTGTAGGTTCATCTACCTCATTAGAACTGACTCAAACTTATCCTTTTTTATAGCTGAGTAATATTCCACTGTATATGTGTAGTACAACTTCTTTATCCATTCATCTTTTGACGGATATCTAGATTGCTTCCATGTCCTGGCTATTGTAAATCGTGCTGTAATGAACATTGGGGTGGTGGTGGTGATATTTAGTTGCTAAATCATGTCTGAGTCTTTGGAGTTCCATGGACTGTAGCTCTCCAGGCTCTTCTATCCATGGGATTTCCCAGGCAAGAATACTGGAGTAGGTTGCCGTTTCCTTCTCCACGGGATCTTCCTGACCCAGGGATTGAAGCCATGTCTCCTGCATTGGCAAGCAGGTTCTTTACCACTGAGACATCAGGGAAGCCCAAACATTAGGGCACATGTGTCTTTTAGAATTGTGATTTTCTGAGGGCATGTGTCCAGTAGTGGTATTGCTGGGTCATACGGTAGCTTTATCCCTAGTTTTTAAAGAGATCTCCATACTGTTCTCCATAGTGACTGTATCAGTTTATATTCCTATGAACTGTGCAAGAGAGTTGCCTTTTCTTCATATCCTCTCCATCATTTATTGTTTCTAGATTTTTAAAAATTAATTTATTTTAATTGGAGGCTAATTACTTTACAATATTGTGGGTTTTGCCATACATTGACATGAATCAGCCATGGGTATACATGTGTCCCCCACCCTGAACCTCCCTCCCACCTTTCTCCCCATCCCATCCCTCTGGGTTGTCCCAGTGCACCAGCTTTGAGTGCCCTGTTTCATGCATCGAACTTGGACTGGTTATCTAGTTGACATATGGTAATATACATGTTTCAACTCTATTCTCTCAAATCATCCCACCCTGACTTTCTCCCACAGAGTCCAAAAGTCTGTTCTTTATGTTTCTCTTGCTGTCTTGCATATAGGTTACCATCTTTCTAAATTCCATGGATCTGCATCAATATACCATATTAGTGTTTTTCGTTCTGACTTACTTCACTCTGTATAATAGGCTCCAGTTTCATCCACTTCATTAGAACCAACTCAAATGTGTTCTTGTAATAGCTGAGTAATACTCCATTATGTATATGTACCACAACTTTCTTACCCATCTGTCTGCCGATGGACGTCTGGGTAGCTTCCATGTCCTAGCTATTGTAAAGAGTGCTGTGATGAATGTTGGGGTACAATTTGGGGTACATTTCTGGTTTCCTCAGTGTGTATGCCCAGTAGTGGGATTGCCGGGTCATATGGCAGTTGTATTTCCATTTTTTTAAGAAAGCTCTACTCTGTTCTCCATAGTGGCTGTACTAGTTTGCATTCCCACCAACAGTACAAGAAGGTTCCCTTTTCTCCACAGCTTCTCCAGCATTTATTGTGTGTAGACTTTTTGATAGCAGCCATTCTGACTGGTGTGAGATGGTACCTCATTGTGGTTTTGATTTGCATTTCTCTGATAATGAGTGATGTTGAGCATCTTTTCATGTGTTTGTTAGCCATTTTTATGTCTTCTTTAGAGAAATGTCTATTTAGTTCTTTGGCCCGTTTTTTAATTGGGTTGTTTTTCTGGAATTGAGCTTCATGAGCTGCTTGTATAATTTTTAGATTAATTCTTAGTCAGTTGCTTTGTTTGCTATTATCTTCTCCCATTAGGAAGCCTGTCTTTTCACCTTGCTTATAGTTTCCTTCTTTGCTCAAAAGCTTTTAAGTTTAATTAGTTCCTGTTTGTTTTTGCTTTTATTTCCTTTACTCTGGGAGGTGGTTCAAAGAGGATCTTCTGAGATTTTCAAAGACTGTTCTGCATATGTTTTCCTCTAAGAGTTTTATAGTTTCTGGTATTACATTTAGATCTCTAATCCATTTTGGGGTTTTCTTGTGCATAGTGTTAAGAAGTGTACTAATTTCATTATTTTACATATAGCTGTCTAGTTTTTCTCAGCACCACTTATTGAAGACATTGTCTTTTCTCCATTGTGTATTCTTGCCTCCTTTGTCAAAGATAAGGTGCCCATAGGTGTGTGGGCTTCTATCTTGTTCCATTGGTCTGTATTTCTGTTTTTGTGTCAGTACTATTTGGAGAAGACTCTTGAGAGTCCCTTGGACTGCAAGAAGATCCAACCAGTCCATCCTAAAGGAGATCAGTCCTGGGTGTTCATTGGAAGGACTGATGTTAAAGCTGAAACTCCAATACTTTGGTCACCTCATGTGAAGAGTTGACTCATTGGAAAAGACCCTGATGCTGGGAAAATTGGGGGCAGGAAGAAAAGAGGACAACAGAGGATGAGATGGCTGGATGGCATCACCAACTCGATGGACGTGGGTTTGGGTAAACTCCAGGCGTTGGTGGTGGTCAGGGAGGCCTGGCGTGCTGCGATTCATGGGGTCGCAAAGAGTCGGACATGACTGAGTGAATGAACTGAACTGAACTGATACTGTCTCAGTGACAGTATATAGCCTGAAGTCAGGAAGGCTGATTTCCTCCACCTCCGTTTTTCATTTTCAAGGGTGCTTTGGCTATTTGGAGTCTTTTTTGTTTCAATACAAAGTGTGGAAGTTTTTGTTATAGTTCTGTGAAAAATGTCATCGGTAATTTGATAGGGATTGTATTGAATCTGTAGATTGCTTTGGGTAATATAGTTGTTTTCACAGTATTGATATTTCCAGTCCAGGAACATGGTATATCTGTTTATGTTGGCTTTGCTTTCTTTCGTCATTGTCTTATAGTTTTTTGTATTCAGGCCTTTTGTCTCTTTAGGTAGGTTTATTCCTAGGTATTTTATTCTTTTTGTTGCAGTGGTGAATGGAATTGATTTCTTAATTTCTCTTTCTGATTTTTCATTGCTACTGTATGGGAATGCAAGGGATTTCTGTTTATTGATTTTGTATCCTTTGACTTTACTAAATTCGCTAATTAGCTCTAGTAATTCTTTTATAGTATCTTGTTAGTTTGATTAATACGTGTCTCAGAGTGTTTCTCCTTGGGTTTATCCTGTATGGGACTCTCTCTGCTTCTTGGATTTGATTGACTATTTCCTTTCCCATGTTAGGAAAGTTTTTGACTATAATCTCTTGAAAGAAGTTTTCATATCTTTTCTTTTTCTCTTCTACCATTCCTATACTTCTGCCTCAGTTATTGTGCTGTTGGTTTTTTCCTAGAAAAAAATTTTAATTTCACTAATGGTGTTGTTGATCACTGTTTGCTTTTTCTTTATTTCGTCTAGGTCCTTGTCAAATGTGTTAAATGATTCTTTCATTTTCTCCATTCTGTTTTCAAGATTTTGGATCATCTTTATTATCCTTACTCTGAATTTTTTTTCCGGTAGTTTGCTTATTTTGTCTTCGTTTATTTGATCTTGTGGGTTTTTACCTTGTTTGTTCATTTGTACCATATTTCTCTGTACTTTCATTTTGTCTAACTTTTACTGTGTTTGATGTCTCCTTTCCCCAGGTTGCAGCTCCTCTTGCTTTTGGTCTCTGCCCTTGGTGGTCGTCGTTAGTCCAGTGGCTTGTGTCGGCTTCTTGTTGGGAGGGACTTGTGCCTGCGTCCTGGTGGGAAGAGGTTGAATTTTTTTTTCCCTCTGATGGGCAAGGCTGTGTGAGGTGATTATGTTCTGGGGTGTCTGTGGGAAGCCTGTCTGCTAATGATTGGGTTTGTATTCTTGTCTTGCTTGTGGTCTGGGTGAGGCATCCTGCTCTGAGTGATGCCGGCAGATGGGTGGTGCCAAGTCTTGGATGTAGGTGGAGGTCTTTGTGGGGGTTCCCACTGATTAATACTCCCTGGGATCAGGAATTCTCTGGCAGTCTAGTGTCCTGAACTCAGGACTCCCACCCCAGAGGTTCAGGTTCTACCTGTGATTGAGGAATCAAGATCCCACAAGCCATTTGTTATGGCAGTAAAGGGGATTAAAACAGACAAAAAACAACAAACAAAAAAACAGGAAACAAAAAATGAACCCCTGACAAATGGCATAAATAAAATCAGACAAATAGTAAAAACAAAAACAAAGGAGACATACATACACACAGGAACATACACACACATACACCCCCGACCCAAAACAGACCAAAGAAAGCAAAGTACAAGAGAGTGAGTCAGTGAGCAAAGGAAACCAAAAATGATATCAGCCAATTAAAAACAAAACTAATTAAAACACAGAACAGAAAAAAAAAAGGCCAAAGCAGTGTGCTAAGTGAGGAATAAAGCAAGGAAAACAAACAAACATGAAAAATAGAAGGAAAAAAAAAAGAAAAGCAAAGTTAAATAAAAGTATATTAAAAAGATCTGTATATATTAAAGAATAACTGCAACAAGAAAAGAACAGCAGCAAAAAATAAAGAGAAAAAGAACCACAGAAACACAGAAAGCCAAAGTAGAAGCGGAAATATATAAAGGAAATAAAAAATGTGATTAAAAACAAAACCAAAAAAATTCTCAAAAGCCTCAATAGAGATAGCAGTAATGAAACAACAGCCACAGCAACAAAAAAAAAAGCCAAAAAAAAAAAAAAAAATCCAGAACCAGCTACAGAATGAATCAAAATATGAGAATAATAATAAAAGTTTTCCTTGGGTCTCAGCTGTCCTGGTCCTTTCCCCCGTTGTGAGCCTCCCTAGGAGGCCCTCCGGTACTGTGGCAGCTAGTCCCTGGACCTGCTGTAAGGACAGCTCAGGCTCTAATCTCGTCCTACTCCTGCATGTCCTGTCTCCAGTGTTCACAGCCGCCAGAGCTAGGGCTCTTTCTTTTGTGTGAATACTCACTGTCCTTTTATGCAGTCCATTGACATAAAGTCTACCTGCTTGATCATGTGGGTTTGATCTGCAGTTTATGCAGCTGGTGAAGGGTATTCGATCCTCTTTGTCACGCTTCCTCTGAAGCTCGTTTGTGGCTTTATCCCTCCCTCTGCATGTGGGTCATCCACAGGAGTTTGCTCCTGAGGTCTGCCCCAGTGAAGACTGAGCATGGAGGCCGTGGAGCCGCTTGGATCACGGGAACCCCAGCAGCACCAGGTGTGCAGGGAAGCCAGCAGCCACAGGTGCAAGAGATATGGCTCTATTAGGATTTTCTAGTTTCTGGCAGCGAGTGTTTGTAGGGCCTCCCTGACTAGGGCCCTTCTCTACTGCTCAGTGCCTCAGGCACTCAAAGGGGCCCCCTCTCTAGGGTTTTTCTCCATGCTAGGCTACCAGCACTGGTGTTTGCAGGGAGAGAAGCTACAGGGATGGTCTCACTCCCCAGCACGTGACTCAGCGGTAGCGCCCTGCCTCCATGGCTGCCCAGCATTCCTCCAGAAGCACTCCCCACTGTGGACTTTCTCCCCTCAGCCGACAGAAGTCCTTGCCCTGGGATTGCTGTCCAATCCCCACGCTCCTGTAGCTCCCAGCCACCATGCATTCCGGTGGCCTTGCATCCCTGTCCAGAGTATGTAGGGCTGTGGCACAGATTTTCTGGGTGGTTCTCACTCCATTCAGACTGTCACAGATGAGCTGCTGCAGTCTCCAACAGTCTCAGATGCTTCCGTTCTGTCCCACCTGATGCCCCCGTGTGGGGATCTGACCCCTGCTTCAGTTCCTCACCTCCCAGGTGCAGGTCAAGTACTGTTCACTCTCCCTCTCTTTTTCCCATCCTTCCTTCATCTTACTGCATTTTGAGTGGAGTTATATCTGCCTTTCTGATGGTCAGAGACTCCTGACAGTACCCAGCTGGTTCTCTACAAGATCTTCAGCATCTGAAGATATATCCCTGATGCATCCGTAGAGAGAGACATACTCCATGTCCACCAACTCCTCCACCATCTTGACTGTTGGGTTTTTTTTTTTGGGGGGGGGGTTGGTTTTGAGTGAGAAAAAGCCCTGGATATTTAAGAAAAAACTATTGGAATATAATTGCTTTTCAGTGTTGTTTGTTTCTGCTATATAATGAATCAGCTTATGTACACATATATCCCTCCCTCCCACTCCACCTCCATCCTACCCCTCTAGGTCATCACAGAATCCCAAGCTGAGCTCCTTTTGCTTTATAGCAGGTTCCCACTAGCTATCTTACACATGCTAGTAGTTTTTATTATGAGGAACTATTCCATTGTACTTAAGTTTTGAAGTTCTTGAAATATAATTTGTTTTCTTTTCATTTAACTAGTATTTGTTGTTCCTACTTTATGCCTTGTACTGTGGATAACACTAAGGAGAATGTACAGGATACACAAAATGTAAATTCTTTCCTTTGGAATATAGGCTATTTGAAGATACTGCAGTTATAACAGCCAAAACCAGTATATGGTTAAGGACACAATGCGAAGAGATAAAAAGTGGTCTTGAAATTCAGGAATAATCAACCTGGTCCCTTCCTGCCCATGTTCTCCTTGTGGCTTTAAAGCAATTATACTCACTCACTGTAAAGCAGTTACATTCCCCTTGTTGCTCCTCTGATGACTTTGTTCCATCCTGTACCCCAAGGTTTACCTGGCCTCTGACTCCTTTGACTTTGCCTCCTGTCATTGCCCCTTGGGCTCTACAGGTTCCTTTCAGGATCTTGACCCTCCGTCGTCTCCCTTCGAGTGTCTCGCATATTTGTTCTGTTCTTTCTGACCCTGGCCTTGAGGTAAACACGGTGCCCTTCTCCATTGTCGTCCATTTGGCATCACCTTTCTTGTCTTGCTTTTTAATGGTGTCTATCGTGATACTCTGTAGGTACCTAAATTCAGGATGCCCCACACTGAGTTCATTGCCTCCTTTCTTTCTCTCTTCCAGAAACAGACAATATATTTTCACCCTCTGTATCTTTGAGTCTGGGTACCACCATCCACCCAGGTTCCTGATAGAAAACACAGGATGATCATTGTTTCCGCCTCAGCTGGGATTCAGCGATTTATGGGAAATATCTATGGCCCCAGGTCCCTGTTCTCTGTCTCCCCCATCTCCCCTGTGTTCTCACAGTGGCGGTGTCACCTCAGTCCTCTAGAGGAGCCTCTCCCTCATGATGTCCCTCCACGGCCTCTTTTAAATTTGCGTTTCTGCTGCCTCTCTGGCCTCCACAGCCCAAAGCTTAGAGTTGTGGGTAAGGTTAAGAAAAGCCCTTCCTGATCTCATCCCAGTCTGCCTCTTCACCTCCTCTCAACAATGCCCCCCCAACTCCCAAGACTCAGCCAAGCTTCACCTTCCACTAGTTTACTAAGGTCACACAAATGTATCGTTCTGGATCTCTGTCTTTGTCCCTGTTCTGTAGTCCTGGGGCCATGTCTGCCCTGTAGACAGAGAACTCAGTCAGCACCCAGCTCAGACACTTGCTTCTCTGCGAATCATGGGCTAACGGCCCCAGGCAGAATTGTTCATACTCTCTTCTGTGCCTCTACTCTGTACTGTTTATGTCTCTTTTATACCAGTTTTTGCACTATGTTATAGTGATCAGTGAGCAGGTATGCCCCCCCCTACTGGTCTATGAACTCTGACCTGAAGATTATGCCTTATGCATCCACTTATATCCCGTGTACTAGGCATCGTCACAGTGTTCCGTTCATCTTTTTTTGGATAAAAGAAGAGTCATGTTGGATGGAGTTTTAAAACCTGGGGAGTTTGGCCATGTGTTTAATATTGAGTTTTGTTTCCTGAATATTCTTAGTTTTGGTTTATTGCTCTTATAATTTAAAGTGGAAATACTTTGCGAATCTGTTTGAGATGGGTGTGTTTCTAAATTTCCCTGCTTTTGATAGCATGCTTTGTTCCACTGATGATGTGGTCCCATCTGGGTGGACACCTGTTCCTAATTGAAATACTCCATTTACGGTACAAATGCGTCTGGTTCTCTTCTTTTCCTAGTTATACAGTATTTTCTAATAACTGCATCAGAAGATATACAAGCATAATGCATAATAAAATGAAAAAAAATTTTATGAATATTGTGTCTAGTTGGTCCTAGAGTAAATGACACAGTATGGACAAGAGACGTTACTTGTTTTTTGCAGCCCTTGTAAAATCTTGAGTTACGTAGGTTAAGTTGAAAACAGTTTTAAAAACTAGAGCAAGAGAGTGAGTGAGTGATAGTCACTCGGTGATGTCTGACTCTGCGACCCCATGGACTGTAGCCTGCCAGGCTCCTCTGTCCATGGAATTCTCCTGGCAAGAATACTGGAGTGGGTTGCCATTGCCTTAATCACTTGTTGAAGTAAAGCAGTCACCCAGTAGAATGTTTCGTCTTTAAAAAGTTATTTGTTTATTAAATATTTTAAGGTCATTAAATGTCTAAATGCCTTTTTTACAAATCCACAATTATATGCTCTTAGGTTTTAAACAAAATGTCTTATAGCTTTTGCCTATATTTTATAGACTCTTAAATTACTCGTAATTTACATAATCATCAGTGATTTGGCTTCATGTGTTTAATCCTGTTCAACGTGCTATTTAAAGTAAACTCTATGACCAAGGAAACACAGTTATGAATGCGGAATGTTTCTTAATAAATCCAAGATTAGTTTTGCTTTTGACTTTGACTTAAACTCCATGGAGTTTAAGTGAAAAAAAAAAAAAAAAAGAATGCCATTGGGTTAAGTCATAGGCCATGTGGAAGAAGACAGCCTTGGTCTCCAGGCACCTGCCCACCCCTGAGCTGTCACACTGTCGGCTTCTGGGGGTCTGGCAAGGGTCTTAGCTACAGGCGTCATTTTAAGTGAAAGATATTTCAGTTCAGAAAAGTTCTTCAAAGTCCTTAATATCCTCAGTGGAAGTATACGTTAGAACATAGTGTGTATTTATAACCCACATTCCAGCAGTGAAGATGTGAACCAGGACTCCAGTGGACATGTTTGATTTCAAGGGTTTTCTGGTAGGTGAGGGTCCTGACTTCACTCTGAGGTTATCAGCAGGGGGAGAGGGTGGAGAAGTAGGTGGGACCCTGGGAAGTGGGAAGGGTGTATGAGAGGGTCCATTCCTGACAGTTGGGTTCATTCTGCCAGTGCACGCGAGACGAAGCCTGAGATTCTGCATCTTCACTCTGTTGGTTAGGGGTAGCCTGTCTAAGCCACTCATTCCAGAGGTTTCCTAAATACAGGTAGTTCTGGCTACCTGCATCCAAAAATCTTTATGGTAAAGCGTCGCGGCTTTCCCCTGGGAACACTTACTTGAAGATCTGCCCACAGTTTCCAAGCACTAGCCCTTACTTTCCACCTCAGATGTTATTCCTATCCATAAGATTCATAAGTTTGGTTTCCAGATTCACAGACATTACTTAAGAATTTCAGTTTAAATGAATTTCACTTGGCCATTCACCAGCTTCCTTAGTTAAATTCCATCCCATGTTATAGTCTAGTTTATTGAGTCTTGGGATGAATCATTCAACCACAGTTAAGTACCTACTATATGGAGAGGTCTCAGTTAGGTACTAGAGGCAGAATTAAAATAACAACTAGGAGTCAGGGAGAAGATATGCATATAAAAACAAATGTGTATAAAAAAATGAGCCGCAAAGACATCAGGGTATATGAAGAGCCTTAAGACCACAAAAACCTGCTGTGGGGTGGGATGTTCCTCTGCATTCTTAGGGTGGCCACAAAATTTATCATCCAAACTGACATACTTCTGAAAGTGAAAGGGTGCTTTTGATCATTGGGCTGGGATAAGAGCATTAAACCTGGGCTCTCTGGGGCTGGTGGGGGTGCATGCTTGCTCTCTGCGCTCATCACTTGCACCTGACTCGGTCTGGGTCTCACCGTGCTGCCGTGTCTATCTCCTGTCATCATGTACCTTGCACAGTTAGCGCCATATTAAGTGTTAGTACAGCAGAGTGGATCTGATTTGAGCCAATTTTTTACTTCCATGTAGGAAGCAAGTTTAGTGCATGAAACAAAAGTATTAGGAGAATAACATATGCAGCCTATGGCAGAAGCATTTTATACGGTGTGATTTGTGAAAAGTCAAGAGTATTTCTTGAAACACCTGACAAGTTTGAAGTAAAGATACTAGAGTGATCTGGTGGCATTCATTTCAACCATTCCACCCGGTGCTTGTGGCCAGCCAGGTGCTCAGCCTGATCCTGAGGATCAGGAAGGTGGAGGGTGGATGAGAGGGTGTGGGGGGATATGAGGCCACTGTCTTCAAGAAGCCTCAGATCTGAAGGGGCAGGCAGCTGAGTTTGAGCAAAGTGTTACTGGAGCCCAGACAAGAACTTTGCCAGAAAGAAGGGCTCAGAACCTGGATGAGGTGGGGAAGGAGAGCTTTGCCAGTAAGGAAGCTGCAGAAATGAGTTTGAAAACCCTCTGTATTTTCAACTCCATTTTTCCCCTGTTTAATCTATGTGTTTCTCTTTCTCTTTTTCTCCATTTCTTTTTTTCTTTCTTTTTTTTTTTTTATTTTAGCCTTGCTGCATGGTATGTGGGATGGTTCCCTGACCAAGGATCAAACCTGGACCCTTGGCAGTGTAAGCACCAAGTCCTAGCCACTAGACCACCAGAGAAGTCCTTCCCTTTCTTTCTTTTCTTCATGTACCCTCCACCTTAAGCTTCTTCTGTCCTCTGTCCTTTTGTTTTATGGTTTTTAAACTCAAGGTATACATAAGGAGATGGGAAGAAAGGAATAACAACAACTATTTTCTTAATGTTGCCTACTATGCTAAGTAGTATACATAAATGCATAATCTCTTTTACTCCTCAGAACAATTCTTTAAGGTTTGTATGTGGTCAGAATTTCCTGTTACAGGTGAGAGGAAAGTAAGGCTCACAGAGGTTCAATAATTTGATGGGGGTCATACAAGAAGTGGAAGGGATGGAATTTGAACCCAGTTCCTTGCTCATTCACTGTACTGTGCCCGTGTTCCCTGGGTTTGAATATGATGCCAAAAATTCAGCTTCCTGTACATGCATGCTAAGTCACTTTGGTCATGTCTGACTCTTTGTGACCCCATGGACTATACTGTGCCAGGCCATGGGATTTTCCAGGCAAGAATACTGGGGTGGGTTGCCATGCCCTCCTCCAGGGGATCTTCCCAACCCAGGGATCGAACCCACATCTCTTATATCTCCTGTATTGGCACGTGGGTTCTTTACCACTAGTGCCACCTGGGAAACCCTCACTGTACACTGGTGCCAAATCAGTTCTTGGAGACAGAGTTTTGGGTGAAGTAGAGAAGGATAGGTTTATTGCCTTGCCAGGCAAAAGGGAACATGACAGGCTAATCCATTCAAAACTGTGTGTCCCAGCTTTGGAAAAATAGTGACAAGTTTTATAGTAATGGTTCAAAGAGGACATATCAGCTCATGGGCATTCTTCTGATGGGCTGGTGGTGAGGTAAATAGGAGTCAGCATTGTCAACTTTCAGGTCCAGCTGCCTGGGGTCTACATGCCTGTGGGCAGTATGCCATCATTAATCATTAACTTCTCCCAACAGGAGGGGGTTTCTATGTCTGTAAAACTGTTGTTTGTTGTTTAGACACTGCATTCCATGTCTGACTGTTTGTGACCCCATGGACTGTAGCCTGCTAGGCCCCTCTGTCCATGGATTTTCCAGACAAGAATACTGGAGTGAGTTGTCATTTCCTTCTCCAGGTGATCTTGCTGACCCAAGAATCAAACCCAAGTCTCCTGCACTGGCAGTCAGATTCTTTATCATTGAGCCTCCTTGGGACCCCCATCTACAGAATAGCTCCAAGATACTGTTGTGTGTATCCCTTGGTGGAGGAACAGGACCTTGCCCAAGGCTGCTCCTCACTGTTTCTGCCTGGTCTCCCATCCCTTCCCTTCTCTAATTAACAACTGCTTACATCTGCCCATTGGAGCTCTGGGAAGGTGATGGAGATCGAATGAAGGCTGTTGCCTGTAATCAAAGAAATGGGGGACACAGAAAGGCCTTGTGCCCCGGAGCCCCACGGGACCCTGCGCGGTATCAGGTACAGGGCACCAGTGCTACAGGGCGTGATTTCAGTGGTTGCCCACACCTTCAATAACGCAGATAGACGGGAGAAGGTTCCTCCTGTTCACTTCCCTTTTCATCTCATGCCGTTTTGCCCACCCCTCCTAAAATTTTTCCAAAGCGTTTAACTGGGCTTTACTTTGCTGATCTCCCTTTTTCAGGACTGGAGCACAGGCTGCAGGCTTATAAGCTTCAGCAGGAAACATGATTTTAAAACAAGGGTTTCTTTTCACACTCACCTTAAAGTTCTCTTTAACTTTTATTGAAGTAAAAAGGCTATTTAAAGAAAAATACTAGTCCAGATAAGATACAGATGTGGACAGACTGGGAAGGTGCTGTGGGAATGCGTAATTTGGGAGAACACGCCTGCCTCAAGGGAGGAATTAAAGACAGAAGATGAAAGCCAGACAACCCTCAGGGTAAAGTTTTAGCATTTTTTCAGCTAGGAGTCGGGGAGGGCTGGTGATTCTGTCCCATTTACTGCCTTTTCCTTTCTTTCTGCCTTTTCTTATATGTTTGTGGCAAAACATTTTGAATCTATTTTGCTTAATGATCCTTCTATCAGACATGTACTGATTTATAACTTTATAGTCAGCTCTCTGCCTGCACTGGCAGTGGAAATGGGAAATTGTTGAAATGGTTATCTTTAAAACAAAAAAGAACAGTTTGCATGCCGAGGGCCTTAGTCTGGTGTTTTTTAGTGAAGTTGTTACTCTTCGTGTCCGACTCTTTGCAACCCCATGGACTGACTGTAGCCCGCCAGGCTCCTCTGTTCATGGAATTTTCCAGGCAAGAATACTGGAGTGGGTTGCCATTCCTTCTCCATTTTAGTTCTCAGAAATAACTAAAATTTCCCATTTGTTTAAACTACATAGTTACGGCCCACTAAGTGGTAATTCTCTTTTTCTTTTTTTTAAAGGACAGCGTAATTAGATTTTAGCAAGATTGAGATTTCAGTGTCTTTTGGTCTATTTGTCAGGACAGACCACAAGCAGTTTGCAAGTGTCCATGAACAAATCAGGTTAGCAATACATTGAAACCAGTGCAAA
Source organism: Antilocapra americana (assembly GCA_007570785.1). Lineage (NCBI taxonomy): Eukaryota > Metazoa > Chordata > Mammalia > Artiodactyla > Antilocapridae > Antilocapra > Antilocapra americana. The sequence goes on from ML661896.1 coordinate 18,892,158, forward strand.
TAGATTGTCCTCATCACCACATAGACAAAACAGTCAGGAGATGGGCTTGGTGCTGTAAGCACAAGTGGCATGATATAATGAAGTTGTATTCCATTAAGCGCTTGTGTACGGGGAGCAAAATGTCATCACCTGAGTGTGGCTGCATTTCTGCGATACAACCTCATCTGTTCCGTCAACTAGTTTTGCTCTGATCAATAAGCAGTTTTCTGTGGCCTTTCACTGCTGTCAGATGTCATTGAGTGATGTAAATGCACGTCAGAAACTAGAAACTTGACAGCTCACCCAGAGTGGGACGGGAGAGAGGAGAGGGAAATCACAGCAAAAGACATGGTTGACAGCTGACATCTCCTCAGGGTAACTGACTGGATACTGTTGCAGCCAGCGCTTTCCCCGTAGAAACACGAAGGAAGATCATCCCGGAACGTGTGAAATACAGAACAGATGCCCTGAAATAATTTAAGGGATTAAATTATCATTGTGCACTGAAGCATAGTGATTGTGTAAATTGTTTAGGTAAAATCCACCAAAAGTAACTAGTTGCTCTTTATTTTTTGACTAAGAATGATCTAGGCAAATGACAAGATATTTCTACCCATTTTCTCCATCACCCACTGCCAAGACTACAATTAGGAAAGTTTGTGTCAATCCCGAAAGAGATGTAGCCAAAAAGACTTTACTTTTGTTATAACAGTGTCCATGTAAGATGATATTATGTAGCAGTAAAAGCAGGGGAAAGACAGTCTTGGTATCCTCCAGTGGGAAAATGCTGGGGTCCATTGCTAAGTGAAAAAGCAAGAGGTAGAACCGTGTGTGATGTGCTGCCTTTGGTGTTAAAGGGAAGGACGCAAGGCTGACTCAGTCAGAGGCGCACACAGCGAGGCTGAAAGGGCCTGTTCACAGCATCCGGTGCAGGGTACAGCCTGGTCATAGTGTTGGGGTTTCAGAGGAGGCTTCACTGTGTATGTTTTCATATCTTTTCTTTAAAAAAAGCTTTTTAAAACCATGGGAACATATCACCTATTTAAAATATTGAATTATAAAAACATTTATTTCACGTATGAAACTGTGTTAAATGCACAAAAGGAAATACAGTAGTTACCATATTTAACAAAGAACACATACTCCAAGACCAGTCTTTCTAGACCCTTCATTTCCAAAGTGAGACAAAGAGATTAAGCTGTATTAAATGAGGGGTCATCCAGGGAGAGGGAATCGGGAGGGAGGAGGGAGAGGGGTTCTGGAGGGGGAACATATGTATACCCATCGCGGATTCATGTCAATGTATGGCAAAACCAACACAATAAAGTAAAGAAAATTTTAAAAAAATGAATGAGGGGTCATTAAATACTAGTCCAAATAATTTTATTTTTCTATTAATTTTTTCATTTTCCTTACATTATCGTGTTGGTTTTGCCATGCATTGACATGAATCCGCCATGGTTATACATGTGTTCCCCTTCCAGAATCCCCCTCCCACCTCCCTCCTGTTAGTTCAAATAATTTTAGTAGCATTGACTAAAACTCAGGGACACTTAGGTCATGAAAATATTTTTTTTTAAACATTTGTTGAGTGCTTACTGTATGCTAGACACCCTACAGTGAGTGCAGTTGTAAGTATTAACTCATTTAAATCCTCACAGAGAAGGTGTTATTTCTATTTAACAGGTGAAAATGTTTATGCCTAGTGAGTTTAAGTAACTGTAGACACCCAGCCAACAATGTTGGAGTATGAACCAGTGTTTTTGGTCTCCAAGGGTAAGGCCTAGGGTCTGAATAGCAGAGTGGAGAGTGCTATATGCAACCCAGGCCTTTGTAAACCCTGAGGACAATGTCCTTAGCCTGTCCATCTCATTCGTCAAGGTAGTTATTTAGTCACTTAGTCGTGTCTGACTCTTTGTGGCCCCATGGACTGTAGCCCACCAGGCTCCTCTGTCCATGGCATTTCCCAGGCAAAAATATTGGAGTGGGTAGCCATTCCCTTCTCTAGGGGATCTTCCTGATCCAGGGATTGAACCTGTGTCTCTTGCATTGGCAGGCAGGTTCTTTAGCACAGAACCACCTAGGAAGCCCCATCAGCAACAGAGCACAGTGTCAAATCACAGGGTTGTCCTTACTTTCCTGGGTTTCCCTGTTAGGATGACTTCCTTCCAGCTCCTATTGCAGTCATAATCACATACTTACAAGTAATTCATCTCTAGCTCTTCTCTGAGTTCCATCAGGGAGAGACTGTCTCTCTGCCCCACTGTATGCCAGCTTAGAGCCTGATCCACCAGAGTACTTAAAAATTACTTGCTAAGGGAATGACTTGTTTTCAGAGGCAGGCTGTAGTAATGACTGGATCACATTACATTGGCGTGGTTATCTTTTGCAAACTGCCTAATGGAGTAATCCTTTCTAGTGCATGCTTTTCACTATTGAGGAATGCAGCTTTGAGGCCAGAGTGGATTGAGGGCTTGTAGGTTCAGGGCAGAAAGATATCAGTTTATTCTATAAATAGTCAACTATCACTTTACTATTAGGAGTAGCAACTGTAAAGGGAGATGATTAGGAAGTTACAATCACCAGAGATAAAGTTTACTTTGACAGTGGGAAATATAATTAAAAGAATCCAATATAACAGTTACATTAGAACTCCCAGGATCTGAAGCACTCTTTGCCTCCTGTCTGGGTGTCTTGAGACCTCCCCTCTCCTCGGCTCATCCCCTGGACCACAGCCCAGGCTGCTGCTTTTTTCATGGCCATCACATCGCCACTCATTTTGCTGTCTTTTTACTTTTAAAGTTCTTTTCCTTTTATTTCAGGACCACGGTTATAAGAATATGGTGGTGATGGTTGTTCAGTTGCTGAGTCGTGTCTGACCCCTTTTGACCCCATGGACTACAGTGCACCAGGCTTTCCTGCTTATCACCAACTCCCAGAGTTTGTTCAGATTCATGTCCATTGATTTCTTGATGCCATCCAACCATCCTATCCTCTGTCACCCACTTTTCCTCCTTCCCTCAGTCTTCCCCAGCATCAGGGTCTTTTCCAGTAAGTCAGCTCTTCCACATCAGGTAGTCAAAGTATTGGAGCTTCAGCGTCAGTCCTTCCAATGAATATGCAAGATTAATTTCCTTCAGGACTGACTGGTTCAAAATAGGGCCATCCTGACTGGTCTTCCAAGCCCTAGCCTGAGGCGAGATAGGTATTGATGAGTGAGTGGTGAGGGGTGGGGAAGGATATTAGATGGGGTGACTCTGTTGAGAATGGAGATAGAATAGGTGTTTCCTGGCCATCTCTGCCTTTAATCAGACTGAGGTGGCGAGCAGGGCAGGGGGATGCTACTAATGGATATGTGAAAAACTCTGCTTTGATTATTACCAGTCCCTTCCCTATCCATACCCTTTGGAAGACTGGCTTGCTCTGTCCTCAAGCACTTTCCACAGTGCATGAATAGGCTACCCATACTCCCAGTCATATGCTGGATAGGAACCAAGCCCTTGGTTGGTACTTCCTTCCTATACTTCAGAATTATGTCACCAGCGTAATCATTACATAGTTTTGACAGAACCCAGAGTTGATCTTTGTAACATGGAATCCCCATTGTAAGTGGAATGCACCACTTCATCCTGATGAACACAAACCTAGAGCATGTAGATTATAATCCTTCTTTACCTGGATCCCCATCATCAGATACTTAACATGTAGGGTTTATCTGGGGGCCTCAGAGTTCCTCCTCTATGATATCCTTTATGGGACAAGTGAAATAGTTCTGATTCTCTTTCAAAATGCTCTTCTCTCAGTGGTCTTACCCTGATGGTGACTTCGGTTTTCGTATATCCATTGATTTTCGCTCTTTTCTGTTTCACCTAAATGGGCGACTGACTTCACCCTTGGTCCAGTGCTGAGAGGGCCCTGAGAATGCCCTCTGCTTTTGCCTTCTTCTTTCAGCCAGCCTTTATAGTACTCCTGACTTCCAATACCTCTCCTCTCCTTCCCCGCCCCAGTCTCACCCCTACTTTTTTCTTGATTTGTTTCGTTTCTTCTGGAGACACCTGAAAACTGCCTTCATTGCCTGAGGGGGCCTCCACACACCCCCTGTGAGGTGGAGGACAGCCAGCCCCCTCTATTCCTCCTCAGACCAGTGCCCACAACCCACAGTGGTTTTCTCTGTTGTCTTAACCAGCAGAGCAGCCTTCTTTTGGTTTTATGGGGGTGAGGAAGGGAGAATAGCCTTTGAAGAGAGGGGTCTTAAAGGGTCCTCGTGACTTCCTTTTTAAAAGGCCAACTATTCTATACATCTGCGTTCCTTTTGCTGTCTCGCATGTTGGGTTCTCGTTACCGTCTTTCTAAATTCCATATATATGCGTTAATATACTGTATTGTTGTTTTTGCTTCTGGCTTACTTCACTCTGGATAATGGGCAGATGTATAGAATAGACTCGTGGACTCTGTGGATGAGGGTAAGGGTGGGATGATATGGGAGAATGGCATTGAAACATGTTAATTATCATATGTCTAATCAATTGCCACCCCAGGATTGGTGCTCGGGGCTGGTGCATCGAGATTTCCTGGGGGGAGGGAGGAGGGAGGGAGGAGGGAGGGGGGGTCTGGAGGGGGAGCATATGTAAACCCATGGTGATATCATGGCATTGTATGGCAAAAACAATAAAAAATAAATAAATAAATAAAAGGCCAACTATTCAACTTTTAAAGGATGAGTTTAATAATTGTTATATGACTGAGTTCATTTTAAAATTGATATATGGTCATTATAAAATGCTTAAATGAAAATGTGTGGAACATAAATTTTCAGCATGAAGCAGAACATTGGAGAAGACTTTAATAACTTCCTACTCAGTCTTCCCCCATCCACTCTGAACTCTTTGGAATGCAACATTTTGCAGTCAGCGTGATTTTTCTGCACATCTGATAAAGTTGGCTCCTGCTTACCAGCACGAGCAGCTCCTCATTGCTCATTTGGTAAAGGCCATTCAGTCTTTAGTGTGGCTTAAGGGGCCCATTGTGGCCTGGCCCCTCCCTTCCTAAGGATCCTTTTTCCTGGCCCTGAGTTTTAGTTTTACGGCCCAGCTACTCAAATGCATCTTCTTTAGTGACAGTCACCTTGTCCCTTGGCCCTGCTCACCTCCCCCTGAGGCTTCAGGTCTTAGTGTCTGCCTCACTTTCTCAAGGACTTAGCCCTGGCTGGGGCGTCCTATTTCAGTAGTTGTCCTTTCTGGCAGAGCATGTGTAAAGCTATTCCTTGTGCTGTTAGTTCACTGAACACAGCAGCGTCTAGCACATGTTTACACATGGAAGTGAGCTGTACAGTTTCACTAGATGGATGGATGGGTAGATAGACAGGTAGTCAGACAGACAGAGTAGGATCAGAAGTGAGAGTAAATGACCCTTCAGGGAAGCATGGCTACCTGCTATCAGAGTTAACATGAAGCCCAGAGGACTTTGCACTGTATCTAGTTTTTACTTCTTTGTTCAGAGTCTGTGTCCACACGTGTGGCGTGTTCATTCTGACTGCGTGAGGAAAGTGTGCTCCTGACTCCGTTTTCAGGGTGAGCTGGATCTCTGCCTTTTGTTCCCAGCTCCTCTGTAGATTTGGATCCTTTGGGTGCATTTTCTGTGGCCCCTCTTAAGGTTCATCAGTGGATTTGTTCTCTTGGTGTTTCAAAGCTGGAAGTTGAATGTTTACCCCCTTGTCTCAGTTCTTTCAAGTGACTATTTCAGACTTTGTGTTTATAATTATTTGTGCTTTTGTGTTTCAGAAGCTTTTACTCTGGATCTCCGTCTCAGGGCCTCCTTGTAAAATGCTTTTCTTTGAATAGTTAATCTGAGGTCTTTACCTTTAACGTTCTGCATCTCAGATTATATGTTAGTTATTTCTCCGGTTTAATGACATCCTGGCCTGTATTGACTTACTCTAAAGAAAGGGGCTGTTTATTTAACAGTGACACGCAATCTGTTTTCCTTAAACACAATCTTTGACCAGAGAATGAGTTGAATAGTAGTCCTTCATATAAGCTGCCTGGAAACTGTCGGTTCCGCCTTATCTGGTGAGTGACTTGAAGTGTGGGCTCGTTATGCTTGCATGGCAAACTCTTAAGTCATAGTCCTTTTTCTCAGCTTTAGACTATATGGAAAATCTACTAGCTGGCCTTAATTTTGTTATTGGGATCAATATAACTTCTCTGTGATTCCTGTACTCATTTGCTCTGCAAATATTCAAAAATTGCATTTGCTCCCCCAGGGTAAACATCTTTCCTTGCTCCTCAAATGCCACAGGGGAAAACCTCTGGGCCTGCAGGAGAATATCTCCTGCAATAGCAATGTTCTTAGAATGTAGCTTCCACCTTGAAGGGTGATTCAGTATGGACATAGTACACAGGTTTTCAACTTAAAATTAAAGAAAGAACCATGTGGCTTGTTTGCCTAATGGCTTCTGTTTCCCATTTTTTCCCCCTTGACTTCAAATTTGGTTGTTAGACCTTCATGAAGGAGGGCTTGAAGAAACCACTACAGCATGGTTTTGAGTTTGTAGTTGTCCCTTCAGATAATGGTAGTAGTGATGATACTCAATATAAACTTTAAAGCTTTGGTGTAAGGGTGAAAAATCACAGGGACAGGGGCTTCTATGGCCTTATTCACCAATTAATTTTGCAGAAAGGCTACTCATGATTGTATTCCAGAAGACAAACCCCTGATTAGCTACGAGGCTTTTGAAAAGTCATCCACTTTTCTCATTCTCAGTCTTATCTTTAAAGTAATGACAATAACCTACACCTTTTGCCTTTCATGAGTTAATAAATAATATCATTAATACTAAGATAAAGTTGAATGGTCTGAGATAGATGTTGAATGGTCGCTACATGCCTACCAGATGTTTCAGAGGCATTTTGGTTTGGGGACAGTGGCTCCATTCAGAGTTTGTTGTTTGTGACTATAAAGCAGATGTTCCACTATTTGCCTATAGATAGAAAGCCAGATTATACAGTTTGGGTAGCTGTCAAAGAAGTTGTATCCTCCACTTCATATGTATAGCTATTCCTTAGGACATTTTGGAAAATTAATTGGGTTTATATCAGTGGATAGCACTTTTACATATTACTTTATATTTATATTATTAATATTAATTATGTTTATTTTTCACTAAATTTTAAGCTTTGGAAACTGTGTGTATAATACTGGGCCTACCAGAGATGAAGCATTTAATGAATAGTTCATAGAACTTTAGGCTGAAAGAGTACTTGGTAGCCATCTAGTTTAACAGATATTAATATTTTTAGATGTATGAAAAAAAAAGGAGATCCAGTGGAGTTAAGTCTTTTACCAAGGTCATAGAGTCCTAGCGAAAGAGCAGAGTGTAGCCTTTCTGAAATGTCCTTTTCTGCCCTTTCCAGCACAGAGAACTGCCTTTGAATAAAGTTTAAATTCAGGTTTGAAGAGAGCATGCTCTATATATTGTTTTAAATATGTCTCCCCATATACATATTCAAGGGTGTATATGTCGAATCCATAGAGAAATTCATTTTATACTCTTGGTGCAATTACAACTTTTTACCACTTATTAAGACTTCAGAGATACAAACCAGTAGCTCAGTAATTGCTTTCTTGAATCTGCCTTTAATGATTACATTTAGTAAAGCTGTATCGAAAATTAGAAAGGCAGAGACTAATGGAAAACTAGATTTTTCACTGAATTAGAAAGCAAGACAATCCATATATTGACAACACTTCAAGTTGAAACAGATCAGGAAAACTGTTTTGGACTGTTTGTGCAAAGAGGCAAACCTGGGCCTTGATGGGCGGTGGCATACGCATTTTATGGAAGCAGAGAAACTCTAAGAGACTTCATGTAAATCGGCATGTTGAGAGGAGAGAGTCCAGGTCTGATTTAGAGACAAGTCATCTGAATCTTTTACAGCCTGAAATTTCTCCTTCGTGCTAACAAAGCAGTGAAAAAATGAAGAATTGTGTTAATGAAGTAGGAATATCTTTGGATTAAAAAAAGCACAAAACTCAGTTGGAGGTCATATCTTGCAGGCAGAAGCAAACCTGAACAGGAAAGTGGTGGAGGGCTTCTTTTAACTTGCTTCTGGAGGGTGTGGGGCAGTGTTTTTACTTGGTGGCCAGAAAAGTTAGTCATTTTAGTTATATTTATTTCAGAAAGCCTATTAGAGAAATCCCAACCCTAGATTAACTCCAGGTTGTTTAGATATTAGAAAAATAATTTAAATGAGATAGAATTAACTTTACCTAGAAAAGCAAAACAAAAGTGGTACCCCAAGGACCTACTGAATAGCACATGGGACTCTACTCAATGTTATGCGCCAGCCTCGGTGGGAGAGAGGCTTGGGGGAGAATGGATGCGTGTATATGCCCGGCTGAGTCCCTGCGTTGTTCACCTGAAACTGTCACAACACTCTTAATTGGCTATACCCCAATACCAAGTTTAAAAAAGCAAACTTGGTACCTCTTCACCTGTCAGACAGGCAGTGCGCTTTGTCACAGTAGCAAGAGAAGGGTCTGAGTAGCCAGCTAATGGATCCGCTCCCCACTGACGCCAGATTGGCTGCAGAGTCCACCCGCATCAGGACCCAGCACACCTTTTCATACTGTGGAGGCACAACTTCAGAAAAATGCCTTTCAAAGGACCTGCTTTTATGTGTCCCTTTAGCTGAGTTATCCTGGCTGCATCCTTTTAATAGCAAACTGTTGGCCACATCTGTCATTTGCTGGGTAAATGCAAGCGTGTGCTCACAAATTCTGACAGTGGGATGTTGTACGTTCCCCTCCAAGGCAAGAGGAAGTGTCTAGGAACTAGATAATTCAAGTGAATAGTCGCATACAGGGCCTACTGCATTCACTTTCAGACCAAGGAAGAAAGAGGGGTGAGCATTTTGGAAAAGAAAAAGAGACAGTGGGATGAGAAGTGAGCAGAGGACGTGTGGTCTAGTCTCTCTGAAAACCATTGTCTGGCCCAGATCAGTTTAGGGCTTTCATTTGAAAGAGCACCTGGTTTCACAGCCAGATATTGCACATACAGTAGGGAAGATGGGGCGTGCGTGCACGCTCAGTTGCTCAGTCGTGTCTGACTCTCCGTGACCCCATGGCATATACATGGCCCGCCAGACTCCTCTGTCCATGGGATTTCCCAGGCAGGAATACTGGAGTGGGTTGCTATGTCCTCCTCCAGGGGATCTTCCCAACCCAGGGGTTAAACCCTCCTGTCCTGCATCTCCTGCATCGGCAGACGGGTACTTAACCACTGAGCCGCCTGGGGAGCCCTAGGGGAGGATCGTGGTGGGGGTGGTGATGTCATCTGCCTTGAGAACTGGATCTGCTGTTTGGTGAGACAGAGGGAAAAACAACTAACTGAATAGAATCTGACTCTGAAGACGGCGGTTTTGAACAATAGGGTACATGTGCACAGTTAGTAGTGAGTGAGTTACCATTTATTTGCCCTGATCATTGGTTATGTAAAACAAAGCACAGAATACGTGCATATGGCACAGTCCCTGCAGTGGAGTGGATGTGGAGAAAACTACACGTGACAAAGCAACGTACGGCTGTTACTTTATACATAAGTAAAATAGTAAGACACTAGAAAGCATCTGGTCAACACCCTCATGTTATAGATGATGAAAGGGCATAATACTCAGAAGTGATTTTTCTATCTTTATGGCTAATAAGGGTCAAAGAGGAACCTGGAACTCAGGATGGCTGATTTACAGCTTATTTCCTCTCACTAGAGAGTTATTATCACTCAAAACTTGAGAAAACAATATCAGATATATCTTCAATGCAAAAAAGTTGGAGGCAGTTTTTCTCAATGGAGAAAAATTCAAGGTTTCATAAACCTTGAAAAGTGAAAAGAAGAAAAAACATTATTCATCCCTTCAGAACATTTTAGTGGTTTTTTTTCCTTCTGACGTTTTTAGTACGTAACATACACATACACTCATGATTATGTATTTCGTTAAACACAAAAGTGTACTCTGTCTATAGCTTGCTCTTATCTTTAACAAGATTAACCTCTCATTTCATGTTAATAGATCTTCTATGACATGATGTGAATGTACTATGTTTATTAACTCTTTTCTACTAAATATTAGGTTGTTCGCATTTTTATAATTATGGATATACTTTTTCGCTTTTGAAAGTCATATTTCAATTTCAGTTTGGTGCCCCCATGTTGAGCAAATAATTCATATCAACTTACATTCACATGTCAGTTGAGAAATAATTATCCGTATACGTTTTTGTTCTATGTTCTTCATATGTATCTTGGCAGATTAATATACTTTTGCAGTCTGTCTCTAATAATAAAATGGATATAGCTCCTCTTTTCTACTCTCAACGATTCAAATTGAATGTACTATTTATCTCTGAGGGCCAAGCAGCTCACCCATCTGGAAGTGCTTTTGTGTTTCCATATTCTGATCTTGTACATTTCAGTTTGTAAATTTTAGGATCACAGTGGCAAAGCCTTGGTAAGGAGCAAGAGTGCTCAGACACTCACAGAGCAAACGTTTGGAAAAGGAATGGACCAATTGTGGCTGCAGGTGTTAATTCCCTAAATGGTGAACCAGTTTGTTTTGTCCAGGAAAGGACTTCATCAGAGAGTTCCCGTCATATCTGTGTTGTGCTCTGTGGGGGAATGCCTGGCACAGGGTTCACAGTTGCACCGACTCTGCCCGTGCAGAAACACAATGAAGAGAAAGAAAGCAGATGATCACATCCAGGTGTTGAAGGGGATTGAATTGTGAGTGTCTAGTACATTAAATCTAGAGGTAAGGCTCAGGGAAAGGCTTCATCCTTCCTGCCCTCGGGAGCAATTTTAGACTTTTCAGATGCTGACTGCTTTAGATTTAACTCATGCCCTCGGGGATGGCAGGAATTAGAGTTAATGCTTTTTTTCAGTTTCTCTATAGAGACCACATATGTCATATTACTAAGGTAAAAGTGACTCTTACAAACAACAGAATCTTGCAAAATGATTCTATTTTTGCAAGTCAACCCTTTTTCTTGAATTCATCGTTCTTGTATCAATACAAGAAACTCTTGGAATATTTCTTTTTTTCTTTCCTCTTTAACAGCTCCTTCTATATGGATTTAGACATGCTGATTCTACATGAAGAATGGCAGTGATACATGTTGAGGCCTGGCCTCGTTAGAAAACTTCTTTCTGAAAGTCTTTGGCAGTGGTGTGTGTTATATAGATTTAGAAAAGGTGGTGCTTGTTTAAATACAGACATTTGCTTGTAAGTTTTTTATTAGATAAACTCAGTTTTTAAATAGTCCTGTATCAGTAAATTTTTAAAAATAGGTTAATTTGAATTGTTTTTCTTAAATCAAAATATAGTTTATTTGCTTTCCTGGTGACTCAGATGGTGAAGAACCCGTCTACAGTGTGGGAGATCTGGGTTTGATCTCGCAGTTGGGAAGATCGCCTGCAGAGGGGAATGACTACCCAATCCAGTATTCTGGCCTGGAGAGTTCCACGGACGGAGGAGCCTGGCAGGCTACAGTCCATGGGGTCTCAGAGAGTCAGCCATGACTGAGTGACTTTCACTTTTCATAGTTCATTTACAGTGTTGCGTTAGTTTCAGGTGTACACCACAGTGATTCAGTTGTGTATATATATATATTCTTTTCTAGATTCTATCCCATTATAGATTATTTTGAGACACTGAATATAGTCCCCTGTGATATTCAGCAGGACCTTGTTGTTTATCTGTTTTATATATGTGCTGAGTTGCTTCAATCATGTCTGACTCTCTGCGATCCTGTAGATTGTAGGGCTCTAGGCTCCTCTGTCCATGGGATTCTCACCTGCTCTTGCCATCTCAGTGCTTTCCAACCATTCTGTCTAAACTTACAACTCCACCCCCTCTCCCTCTTCTCTTCCTGCACCCCCACAGCACTCCTAGTTCCTTTTACCTGGTTCTGTTTTTTCTCCCATACCAGGTAATCACTTTTTAAAATACTTGTTTTAAAAATATATCTATTGTTATCTGTCTTCCCTGCTAGAATGTAAATTTCATGAGGGCCTTCCCTTTGCCACTTTACTTCACTGATAATTATCAGACACTTTGAATGGGAATTAGCACATAGTAAGTGCTCAATAAGTATGTGACTAAATAAATATCATCATCTGTTTTTAAACCAGACATATATTAGGAACATAAAATACTTGCTATTTTTTCTCATTTGGGATTTTGAAAGAAGACTGAGAATTCTACAGTCTTTAAGAGCTTCCTTCCTTTGTGTAGGTGAGCATTTTAAAAATGTGGATGTGCATTCTAATACTGTTTATAGAACAAAAAAAAAGCTTCTTTCCCTTCAGCAGGAATAATAGCATCCTTGCTTGTAAAGTCTATAAAACAGTTTGTATTTTATTACGGAAACAGAGCTTGACCTCTCCACCTGCTCTCTGCCCATGACTCAGGGCTGAGCAGCAGAGCTTTGAAGCTGGCAGGCATATTGCAAATGGCCTGTGCTCAAGTAAACTTCCTCTGTGGGGCCCACTGAGGACCATTAGTTCCGTACTGAGAGAACATAGGAGGGTCTTGGATCTTATCTTCTTGATGCCAATAGGAAGAAGCTCAGCTCTTCCTGAGTAAGCAGTAGTTCTTCTCCACCCAAGCTTACCCTTTGCACTTTTTTGAGTTAAAAAATAATCATCTATCTATTCCTACTTATCTATCTGCATATATATGTTTGTGTGTATATATATATTCATATAGTATGTGTGTGTGTGTGTGTGTGTGTGTGTGTGTGTGTGTATGCTCAGTTGTGTCCAACTCTTTTGCAATCCCATGGACTGTAGCCTGCTAGTCACCTCTGTCCATGGAATTTTACAGACAGGAATACTGGGAAGTGCATTGCTATTTCCTTCTCCAGGGGAATCTTCCTGACCCAGGGCTCCAACCCCCATCTCTTGTGTCTCCTGAATCAGCAGGCAGATATTTTTTCCCACTGCACCACCTGGGAAGCTCGTTTATATAGAGAGAATACACATTCTAGTCTCTTCTCAAATGTCTCTGGGAATACTTGAACTTTTGAGTTGCATGATTTTTTTTGTGAGAATGTTTTTTAAGACAGAGCATAGTGCATCATAGAGCTTCATGGTATGTTAGAGGATTGGAAGTTATTAATGGCCTCAGATTCCACTTAGATTTGTGAGAAACCCAGTGACATTTGGGAAGAGACTAGAATGTATTGGGCACCAGTCTTGTGTCTGATGAAGTGCCAAGTGCTTTATGTACCATGTCTTACATATTTAATCTGCCACCGGTCTAAAGAAACAGGTATTATTACCCCCATTTTCCATATGAGGAAATTGAGGCTCAAAGTGAATAAGCAATATCCTTAAGGAATCACAGCTGGCAAGTGACAAATCTGGGTGTCGGGTGTGTCTGACTCTAGATTGGCATTCTTTGTACCATATCATGTAGCTTCTCTACAGTGGTACTAATTATTAAGACTGGTAGTTTCTTTTTAATAAAAGGGCTATATTTCAAAACTCTTTTCATAGCACTCATGCTCTTACGAACAGTATTCTTTAGACCAGCTAGGAAATGATCTAGTTCTGCGCTGTCTGCTCTATCATGTCTTACTTACTGATTTTTCTCTCTGACAAAAATAACTCATCTTACTTTTTTTACTATCAGACTGCTGAACTGGGCTAGGTTTCGGACATGTTCTTCCCAATGTGTTGTCTTGCTGTTAATTACTTGTTCACTCTCCTTTCCCTCTTTGCTTCCTCATTTATTTCCTGTATTCAGCCTACTTTGTTGCCAGATATTGTTTAAGGCTGGAGAAAGAAATGGCAGCCCACTCCAGTACTCTTGCCTGGGAAATCCCATGAACAGAGGAGCCTGGTGGGCTATAGTCCATGGTTTTGCAAAGAGTGGAACACAACTCAGCAACAAAACAACGACAACAAAAACCCTAAAGCTGGGAATGTGTTTGATACATTTGATGTAAGGGGACTGGTGGTGGGCAGGGAGGCCTGGTGTGCTGCAGTCCATGGAGTCTCAAAGAGTCAGACACGACTGAACTGAAGGGGACTGGTGTGCATAGACCAGGATCAGTAAGGGGTGTATTAGGAGATGTAGAAAAGAGAGGGGCTCTGAAGCTTGGGGGTATGGGGCTTTGTAGGCTACAATAGCGACTGGAATTTTACTCCAGGAGTGGTGGAAATCCATGGAATGAGTGCAACAGAGGAGTCATGTGATCTGGTGGAGGCCTGAAAAGGGCTACTGTGAAACACAGATGGTTACAGGGCAAGAATGGAGCCGTGAGACCAGTGGGGAGGTTGTAGAATGAGTTTTCGGGCCTGAATGAAGGAAGGCACTGCAGACTCTCCAGTGACACAGGGCTTGGCAGAAACGCTGGCTTATGGTTTGGATGACAGCATAAATTTTCAGAAAAGTTGCAGCATCCTCACATGATGGGTGGAAATGGACATGGTCCTTTGTAAGCCTGACCTCAGTTCTCACAATCACCTGTTCCAGAATTCTCGCGGAAGACCTAGCTCTTTGGCTTGACCTCAGGGTTCACCGTGAGCCAACAGTGAGCTAGAGCTTCCAAAAAGATTTAGGAGAATACGGGTCAAAGATAAGGAATCTTAAACTAAGATCAAGGGAAGTCAGGGTTGCACTGGGTCTTAGTGGACGGGTCTTATCAGCGATGCAGCGTTCTGAGTGAGGACCGACAGAGGTGAACGCAGAAGCCACAGGTTTGTCCTGCACACTCAGCCACCTCTGCTGATGGGAGAGAAGTCCCTTCTCCTTTGTGGAGATGGATGGATGTGGTCAGTGGTTACACTCCTATGGAGTCATCTTTTTTCCCTATCTATCCACCAAGTCTCCCTCCCCCGTGCTGATACAGAAATAGCTGTGAAAGTGACTAGATGTTAATAATGATATTAATAGATAACATTCTTGTTTGGGTTCTTGCTAAATGCAAGATAATATGGTAAATTGTTGACACTGATAATCACATTTAATCCTGACCACAAACCTCTTTGAAAGGTACCATTATGAGCTTCATGTTATAGATGGGGAAATTGAGATTTACAAAGGTTAAATAATTTGCTCCAAATCATGGAGTGCTAGCCAAGCCCAGCAGAGAGCCATAGGAGACGTAGGATTCAAGCCCAGGCAGTTTGATTCAAGGGTCAGAAGTCTTAACCACTGTGTTATCCTGCAGAGCTGGTGGGTAGCATAAAAATATTATTGTCGGAGAAGGAAATGGCAACCCACTCCAGTATTCTTGCCTGGAGAATCCCATGGACGGAGGAGCCTGGCGGGCTACAGTCCGTGGGGTCACAAAGAGTTGGACATGACTGAGCATGCACACACTATTTGATGTAACCATTATATAGGACAAACTCTGTTAGAATGAAAGGTGGCTTATGACGTTTAAATGGAAAAAAGTTACAAAAAGTAGGTATGATGTTATGACTCAGTCTTCTCTATACTCTATTATTTGCTTGTTTTCTGTAATGAACATGTTAAATTCTTCAAGTAAGAAAAAGGTCTTTATAAAATGATGAGAAATTGTGTTCCTAAGATCTCATAGAACCACAAAAAGAAATCTGCCGTAAAAACATGTATATGAATAATTCCTACCAAAAAATATTATTGCCATGTCTGCATATTTTGAGCTAAACAGGGTTTTTTTTTTTTAATGAGTTGAAATCTATGTTTTATATGAGAAAATCTGTGTCAAGTTTTAAACTACCTCAATTATAGATTTTGGAGACATAATCCATTCACTAATCAGGGCTGCTGCTGCTGTTAAGTCACTTCAGTTGTGTCTGGCTCTGTGCGACACTATAGATGGCAGCCCACCAGGTTCCCCCGTCCCTGGGATCTCCAGGCAAGAGTACCGGAGTGGGTTGCCATTTCCTCCTCCAGTGCGTGAAAGTGAAGTCGCTTATTCGCGCCAACTCTTAGCGACCCCATGGACTGCAGCCCACCAGGCTCCTCCATCCATGGGATTTTCCAGGCAGGAGTACCGGAGTGGGGTGCCAGTGCCTTCTCCGACTAGCTGGAGAATGGCCATATTTTCTTAAGCCCTGGGTTCTATAGTTTAGGTGAACAGTGACAAAATATATTTTAACCAGAAGGTGATCAGTAGTGCAAGATCTGAAGGCCAGGTCTTCTGAAGGACAGCTAAAGGAGCTAGAGAAGTTTCAGTCTGGAAGGGGAAGACTTTAAAATGCAGCAAAGTTTTCTCATACTAGAATGGAAAACCATAAGCCCTGACTTGGTCTGAAGACCGCAGAATAAACTTCTCTTCCTAGGTAATCAGATCCTATCTCCTGATGTTAGATCACAATCACAATTAGATGCTTCCCAAATGTATATCTCTGGCCAAGACCTCTCCCTAAGCCACAAACGTGTAAATTCAGTCCACTGAACATCTCCAGGTATTGTCTATCTAACATGTATCTCAAACAAGTGCAAAGCTCCTGTTTGCTCCCGCCCCCCGCCCCCAACCCCGACTGTCTTCCCAGCTCAGTTACTGGCACCACCATCCTTCAGGCTGCTCAGATTCCCAAACCTCACCATTATATTTGTTTCCATTTCTTTCTTTCATGCTTTTTTTTTTTTATTTTAAAGAAACTCTACATCTAATTATGTTAGTCTGTCCTTTGTTTCTATTTCTACTCACCTCTCTCCACTCCTCTTCAGACCTTATCTCTGACTCTTCTCCCTCCTCATCACTTTAGGCACTTAACTATGTCAAGCACTTAATCTTCCACCTGCCAGGACCATCTTGCCCCCACACCCAGATATTCTGACTTCCTCTAGGTCGGTGATAAAAGAAATAATGGATCTCCCAAAATGTCTAATCTCCAGAACCTGTGAATATGTTTCCTGATATACAGAAGAGACTTAGTGGAGGTGATGAATGTTACTGGACCTTGAGATCACAGAGACAATTTAGCTTATCTGGATAGGATCAATATAATCCCATGAGTCTCTTGCTTAAAAAGAAGGGGAAGCAGAAAAGTACGTCACAGAAACAGGACATGAGTCTTGATCTCCTGTTGCTGGCTTTGAAGATTGAGAAAGGAGACCATGGGTACCTTCTAGAAGCTGCAGACTTTGCCCTTAACTGAGGGTCAGCAAGAAAATGGAGACCAAGTCCTACAACCACAAGGAAACAGAAACATTTTCTCTCAGTGAACGACCAAAAGGAGCCCAGCCCTGCCAATATCATGATTTTAGCCCGGTAAGTTGTTGCTCAGTTGCTAAGTCAGGTCCAGTGCTCTCTGACCCCATGGATTGTAACCCGCCAAGCTCCTCTGTCCTCCAGTGTCTCACAGGGTTTGCTCAGATTCATGTCCATTGAGTCAGTGATGCTATCTAACTGTCTCATCCTTTGCCACCCTCTTCTCCTTTTGCCTTCAGTCTTTCCCAGCACCAAGTGGCCAAAGTATTAGAGCTTTGCATCAGGTACCCAAAGTATTGGAGCTTCAGCATCAGCATCAATCCTTCCAGTGTATATTCAGGACTGATTTCCTTTAGGATTGACTGGTTGGATCTCCTTGCAGTCCAAGGGACTCTCCAGAGTCTTCTCCAGCACCATAGTTTGAAAACATTAGTTCTTCAGTGCTCAGCTTTCTTTATGGTCCAACTCTCACATCCATACATGACTACTTGAAAAACTGTAGCTTTTACTACACAGACGTTAGTTGGCAAAGTGATGTCTCTGCTTTTTAATATGCTGTCTAGGTTGGTCTTAGCTTTCCTTCCAAGGAGCAAGCGTCTTTTAGTTTCATGGCTACAGTTAACACCTGCAGTGTTTTAGAGCTGAAGAAAATAAAATCTGTCACTGCTTCCATTTTTCCCCTTCTATTTACCATGAAGAAATGGGACCAGACGCCTTGATCTTAGTTTTCTTTGAGTGTTGAGTTTAAAACCAGTTTTTTTACTCTCTTTCACTTTCATCAAGAGCTTCTTTAGTTCTTCTTTGCTTTCTGCCATAGGGTGGTATCATCTGCATCAGTTCAGTTTAGTCACTCAGTTGTGTCCAACTCTTTGCAACCCCAGTACTGACTACTGGAAAAACCATAGCTTTGACTAGATGCACCTTTGTCAGCAAAGTGATGTCTTAGCTTCATAGTTAGCAATTTTTAAAAATTTTTAATTGGAGGATAAGTGCTTTACAGTGTTCATAGTGAGCAATTTTTCATTCCATTTCAGAGCATCTTACAAAGCACCAAGACATTTATTACTTGACAAACTAATACAGTAGGTATGATTTCATTTTTTGTATTTTATTAATGAAGATATTGTGGCTCAAAGAAACTTAGAGATTTGCCCAAGTTAGGAAGTAGTGCAGATAAAATTTATTTATCTATTTTCCTTCTTTCAAAGCAAGTCATAAAATAAAATAATAAGGTTCATGTAGCATCTATTTTCCAGAATGCTTAATTGTTTAATATAATATGCCATATAAAATGTATTGCCATAACAATTCAGGTAAGCAAAGAACTAGCAGCATCCACATTTTATAGAAAAATCTAAGTTAAAGTTATATGATATTGAAACTAATGAAAAACTATGTTAACCAATCAATATGTATGACCTAATGTATTTGAGTGCATTTTTTCCCTCATCCTGAATTGATTGATTGGGTTTGTGTCATAGATGTGGCTGAAGAGGAAAAGAAAAATGAAGACTTTTCATAATCAAGTAATCAATCAGGGAGCTGCAGCTAAAATTAGTCAGTAGTAGGGTTTACACTGAGAACCTATAATTCTGTAAATAGTAATAAACCCAAGAGAATCTTTCCTTTATAGCCAGAGAAGTGAAAACAAAAACATTTAGCAGAGGTTATGTCATTTTTAGGTTATCTGAAAGTACTTCATATACACAGAAAAAATTTCGACACTTCATAAACATGTAAAAGAAAAAACAAAATGTCTAATACCATCTAGAACCAGAAGCTAGTTGAAAAGTTACTGATTTATTTTAAGCAATGTTACTATAAGCATTAATAATATATCTGAATCTCTATTTCTTGGTGTCTTGGAAAATGTCTGTGTCCCTCATAATCTCTTAGAAATATGAATTGAGTTGATTCCACTCCTGTATTTCACTCTTCTCTACTCCATTTTCACTATGTATATGATTTTACTTTTATAATTAATATTAATATAATGACTTTATATTTATTACTCTGTAACTTGAACAACTTTCTTCATTCACCAGCTTTTAAGCAGCATGCTTTGACTGTCAGTTATGTAAGATGGAAAGATCTGGACCCCGTTTACTTCCTTTACACCCAGTTCCTTCCCCATTCATCTTTCATTTTCTGCTAGGTATGTCATTAGTTTTTACCCAAAAAATATTTACAGTCTGTTCTGTAAAAATAATTGTCTTCTCTGTTGTATGGATTGATTCTAAAAGCTGAGTACAATAATTATTAATGTTTCCATATGATAATTATATATGTGTGTGTGCAGATATTTATTTATATTTTCACCATGTAGTCAAGTTTTTGGAATTATAAAGAAGGAAAGGTAGCCTTATAAATTGTTAACCTGTACTGTTCAGTGGAGAATGTTTCAAGCATTGCTTCAAATGGACAGTCTTATTCAGATTGGTTTTTTTTTTTTGATGTGGACCATTTTTAAAGTCTTTATTGAATGTGTCACAATATTGTTTCTGTCTTATATTTTGGTGTTTTGCTGTGAGGCATGCAAGATCTTAGCTCCCCAACCAGGGTAACACTCACCCCCAGCATTGGAAGGTGAAGTCTTAATCTCTGGACTGCCAGGGAAGTCCTGACACTCTTAATTCTCTAAACTGTTTCAGGTCATGTTGCATTTATTTTGCTTTATATTTGGAACTGTACATTGTATACAGTTTTGTTTAGTTGGTTTTCTTGAAACTCTTAAGCACTTTTTTTTTTCTTAACAGAGAAAAGTTAATAGAGATAGCTTTGATGCTATCACTAAAAGCTCATTAATGATAATAGATATTAATCATACCCATTTTGTTCTTGAAAGCATTCTTCTTGGAACCCTTTGGCTTCTTACTCTAATTTGAATACTTTTTAGGCTGCATAATTGGTATTTTAGGATTCCCCAGTACCCACATATTGTTTCTAGATTTCCACCACTTTTTGGCTGCTTTTTTGAATTCCTTTTTTGAAAAAATCTTCAAAGAGAATTTCCTAAACATAAGGCAAGAATATACAATGGAGAAAAGACAATCTCTTTAACAAGTGGTGCTGGGAAAACTGGACAGCCACTTGTAAAAGAATGAAACTAGACACTTTCTAACACTATACACAAAAATAAACTCAAAATGGATCAAAGATCTAATCATAAGACCAGAAACTATAAAACTCCTAGAGGAAAACATAGGCAAAACACTCTCTGACATAAACCAAAGCAGGATCTTCTATGACCCACCTCCCAGAATATCGGAAATAAAAGCACGAATAAACAAATGGGACCTAATTAAAATTAAAAGCTTCTGCACAACAAAGGAAACTATAAGCAAGGTGAAAAGGCAGCCTTCAGAATGGGAGAAAATAATAGCCGACAAAGCAACGGACAAACAATTAATCTCAAAAATATACAAGCAACTCCTGCAGCTCCATTCCAGAAAAATAAAAGACCCACTCAAAAAGTGGGCCAAAGAACTTAACAGACATTTCTCCAAAGAAGACATAAAAATGGCTAACACACACATGAAAAGATGCTCAACATCACTCATTATCAGAGAAATGCAAATCAAAACCACAATGAGGTACCACTTTTCACTAGTCAGAATGGTTGCCATCCAAAAGTCTACAAGCAATAAATGCTGGAGAAGATGTGGAGAAAAGGGAACCCTCTTACACTGTTGGTGGGAATGCAAACTAGTACAGCCACTATGGAGAACAGTGTGGAGATTCTTTAAAAAACTGCAAATAGAGCTGCCATATGACCCAGCAATCCCACTGCTGGGCATACACACCGAGGAAACCAGAATGAAAAGAGCCACGTGTACCCCAATGTTCATCGCCACATTGTTTACAATAGCCAGGACATGGAAGCAACCTAGATGCCCATCAACTGACAAATGGATAAGAAAGCTGTGGTACATATACACAATGGAATATTACTCAGCCATTAAAAAAAATTCATTTGAATCAGTTCTACTCAGGTGGACGGAACTGGAGCCTATTATCCAGAGTGAAGTAAACCAAAAGGAAAAACAAAAATACAGTATACTAACGCATCTATATGGAATTTAGAAAGATGGTAACGAGAACCCTGCATGCGAGACAGCAAAAGAAACGCAGATGTATAGAACAGTCTCGTGGACTCTGTGGAAGAGGGCAGGGGTGGGATGATATGGGAGAATGGCATTGAGACATATTAATTATCATATGTGAAATCAATTGCCAGCCCAGGTTTGATGCTCGGGGCTGGTGCACTGGGATGACCCAGGGAGAGGGAATCGGGAGGGAGGAGGGAGGGGGGTTCTGGAGGGGGAACATATGTATACCCATGGCAGATTCATGTCAATGTATGGCAAAACCAACACAATAAAGTAAAGAAAATTTTTAAAAAAAGAGAGAGAGAATTTCCTAAACATAAACATAGTACATAAAATATTCTCCCTCCTGCATGTCTGAGACAAGCACCTTCCCATCTTCCTGGTGGAAAATTCGCTCAGTATGTATTTGCCTAGTATATATAAAGAAAAGTCATTTTGAAGCTGATAGTGTATCTTTATGTGTATTCTTAGTATAATGCTTTAGTAGATCCTTTTTATACTGCATTAGTGATCCAAACTACTTGGAAGACTGGACTTAAAACTTAAATTTTATGTAGAGTCTCCATCTTTATTTGTAAAGCACCTAAAAGTTATTTATTAGACACTTTTAGGTATGAAAACTTTTTTTTCTTCTGTTGAAAATAAATGACTATAAAAGATATGAGCTTCTGAAGACAAAGATCATTCAACCTACAACATAAGTTAAGTCTTTCTTTAGCTTAAGTTTATTTTTGTTTTTTAGATACATTCCTGAAAAAAACTGGGTGTAAACCAAATTATAAAATATTTTATCATTGATTTACAGTTTAACTTCAGAGATGGTAACAAACTGGGGGGAAAAAAAACTGACTCTAACATGTAATAAAAACCACACTTACAAACTGAAATCTTCTCTTTAAAGTAGTGTTTATTTTTCTTTTCAACTGGAAGTCTAAGGACTTAATAATGTTCTTAGGACTGTGGCTAGAATAGTCACATGAACAGTATAGTTTCTGTTTTTTAAACAAACTTAAATGAAAATCTTAATATGTTTATTTAGTTACTTGAAGCTTCCCTTGCTTTATAAAGAGGAATTTCTAGAATCTCTGAGGGCAAGGATCTCTCCAAGAGTAGAGGGCTAGATGGATAGGTCAGGTCTCTATGTGATTTTTATGTAAGGCAGTTGGAATGGAAAGT
Source organism: Antilocapra americana (assembly GCA_007570785.1). NCBI lineage: Eukaryota > Metazoa > Chordata > Mammalia > Artiodactyla > Antilocapridae > Antilocapra > Antilocapra americana. Next base: position 18,914,627 of record ML661896.1, read on the forward strand.
TATGCTACCATAAACCCTGGGCAAAATATTCCCAGTTGGTTCTCATTTCCTCATCATACTGCCAAAGTGACTGGTAGGCAGTGTTGGTCAGGATGAGCCAGGCATTCCATATCTTTTTGGTGGCAGGATAGCTTAGTACATTTGAGGGGGATGAATTTGGTAAAATTTTTGGTAATTTATCTTCTGTATGTATGTGTGTAAGTTCATGTACAGGAACAAGAATGAGATGTGTATGTCTATACAGATACATTAATCATTAGCATATATAAATAAAATATATGTAGGTATATGTGGACATATAGAAATAAATATGTATGTCCATATCTATATAAATAAAGGTATATAAACATGTTAAAAATATACAGTATTTTACTATTCATCTTAATGAGGGTCCTAATTAAATAAAGTGTGGTAACAACATACATGGTAGCACTGTGTAGCCATTAAAGAATGAGGTCTGTCAAAAATGTGCTCATTAATCTATGTTTTAAGAAAATAAAGTAAAAAATAAAAGTAGTAGAACTATATGCTCTAGCTACAGTTGTGTAAGAAACTAACTTCTATTCCATGTGTACATAAAGAGCTTATATGAGTATAGACAGTTTCTGAAAGGAGACAAGTTTGCTTAAACAGATCCAAATAAAAAAGTTTAATATGGTTCTATCCAAGTCTCTTATGTATTAAACATGCTTTTCAGTTTATTTCCTTTGGACTTTGAAAACTCTTCCTTGTAAGCATACATTTTTGTAGCAAAACCACACAAACTGAGATTTGGGACAACAATGTAAGGAGACTGAGGGGGTGGTGTAGGCACAGATCCTGGCAGGAGAAGTGTTTTTTTCTACTCTGCAGAATGGCATGCCTCCTGTATAGATCTGTGTTTGAGGGGAGCACAGGCTCTAGTTAGCAGTAAATTCCTCATGTGAGCACCACCACCACCCTCTCTGCCACAGGTCCTGTGTTCCTGCAGAGCCGCCTTGAGAAGAGACTGGATGGAAGGCATTGTTCTCACTCCGGAGTGTTTCTCCCCACTTGGAAGTGTTTCATTTCCCCCAGTGAACAGCACTATAAGGGAGTCTGTTCACTGGGAATCAGTATTGTGCAGTGGTTAAGAAGGCAGATTCAGGGACCGAGTCACTGAGTTCAAAATGTAGCTACCATAGGCAAGAGACTTCACCCATGCCTCAGTTTCCTTGCCGATAAAATGGGGATCATACTACCTATCCCATGGTGGGTTGTTGTGAAGATTAAATGAGTGATTGTCATGATAAAGGAGCTTAGAGCAGTGCCTGCATATAACTATCATAAAAGTCTTTGTTATTGTTGGTCTTACTATTATTGGTCTTACTATTTGGGAAAAATTACCTAAACACTTTAAAAATAATGATTAAAAGTTTGACAGTAAATCGTATGTTGATTTTATATATGCCACTTTACATAGAATGTATTTATATAACCGAAGTATATATGCATTGACGCAGTCTTACAGGGTGGTTATTTATAGAAACATTGGAAAATTTTGCTCTCAAACTTATCTTTCTTTTCTCTGTGATATATCTGTTATCTGGCAGCTTGTCAGGTTTTCTCTTTCTTAATGGTTTTTAACAATTAGATTATGTTTTGCCTTGGGTTTCTTTTCCTTGTTTCTTGTAGTTGGTCCATTGGTCATCTTGGATTTACAAGTTTATTCAGTTCAGTTCAGCCGTTCAGTCATGTCCGACTCTTTGCCACCCAATGAATCACAGCCACGCCAGGCCTCCCTGTCCATCACCAACACCCAGAGTCCACCCAAACCCATGTCCATCAAGTCGGTGATGCCCTCCAGCTATCTCATCCTCTGTCATCCCCTTCTTCTCCTGCCCCCAATCCTGCCCAGCATTAGGGTCTTTTCCAGTGAGTCAACTCTTTGCATCAGGTGGCCAAAGTATTGGAGTTTCAGCTTCAACATCAGTCGTTCCAGTGAACACCCAAGACTGATCTCCTTTAGGATGGACTGGTTGGATCTCCTTGCAGTCCAACGGACTCTCAAGAGGCTTCTCCAACACCACAGTTCAAAAGCATCAGTTCTTCAGCGCTCAGCTTTCTTCACTGTCCAACTCTCACATCTATACATGACCACTGGAAAAACCATAGCCTTGACTAGACAGACCTTTGTTGACAAAGTAATGCCTCTGCTTTTCAATATGCTATCTAGGTTGGTCATAACTTTCCTTCCAAGGAGTAAACGTCTTTTAATTTCATGGCTGCAGTCACCATCTGCAGTGATTTTGGAGCCCAAAAAAAGAAAGTCTGACACTGTTTCCACTGTTTCCGCATCTATTAATGGGACCAGATGCCATGATCTTAGACCAGATGCCATGATCTTAGTTTTATGAATGTTGAGCTTTAAGCCAACTTTGTCACTCTCCTCTTTCACTTTCATCAATAGGCTTTTTAGTTCGTCTTCACTTTCTGCCCTAAGGCTGTTGTCTGCATATCTGAGGTTATTGATTTTTCTCCCAAGTTTATAGTTTCCATCTAATTGGGGAAATTCTTGATCAGGATTTCTTCAAACATATCTGTCTTTTTCCCCAACCTCTCTCCCCACATCTCACCTCTCCTGTGAGGACTCTAATTATACATGCAGTTTGATGTTTAAAGTTGTCCCATGATTCACGAATCCTTTGTTGATTTAAGTTGCTACTGCTGGATTTTTAACTTTACTTATCTTTTCCTCTGTAGTTTCTTACCTGCTGCTAATCTCCTCCAGTATAGGTATATTTTATTCACAGACATTTTTTACTCTTCAGTAGGACCCAGACCTGTTATCTAAGTCTTGTTTATATCTTCCATACCTCCACTTAACATAGTCAACCTTTCTTCTAGATTCTTGAACATAAGAAGTGAATTCATTAATCTACCATTTTTATCATCTGTGTCATTTCTGCACTAGTTTCTATTTACTGTTTTTTCTTTTCATTATAAGCTGAATTTTCTTGCTTCTTTTGGATTAAATGCCAGGCTTTGTACATTTTGTCTTGTTGGGTACTGAACATTTTTATGCTCTCAAAAATATTCTTAAACTTTGTTCTGGCATGTGGGTAAGTTATTCAGAAACAGTTTACTCTCTTCAGGTCTTGCTTTTAAGGTTTGTTACTCTGGCCGAAGAATTGATGCTTTTGAACTGTGGTGTTGGAGAAGACTCTTGAGAGTCCCTTGGACTGCAAGAGGATCCAACCAGTCCATCCTAAAGGAGATCAGTCCTGGGTGTTCACTGGAACGACTGATGTTGAAGCTGAAACTCCAGTACTTTGGCCACCTCATGCGAAGGGCTGACTCATTGGAAAAGACCCTAATGCTGGGAAGGATTGAGGGCAGGAGGAGAAGGGGACATCAGAGGATGAGATGGTTAGATGGCATCACCGACTCTGTGGACATGGAGTTGGCGATGGACAGGGAGGCCTGGCGTGCTGCAATTCATGGGGTCGCAAAGAGTCAGACGACTGAGCGACTGAGCTGAGCAGAACTGAACTCTGGATTAGAAGAGCTTTTAGTTTACAGTGACTTTAGTTCTACCACTGAGACAAGACCCCTCTGAGCTCTCTAATGAGTGCTTCCCGAATTAAGAGGATTTCTACCCTGGCTTTTGGGAACAAGCACTGTTCCCCGATGTCTGTGAGCTCTGAGCTCTGTTGTCTCTAATCTTCCTGTCCTTGGGTAGTTTCCTCAGTCTCATGTGCTGATGGGGATTCAACTGAATGCTGGAGGGAGACCTCTGGCAAGTCACAGAAATTTCCTTCGTATGTGACTCACTCCTCTCCAAAACTGTGCCCCAGAAATCGCCCTGGCGTCCTGTCCCTCTCTCCTCCCTGTCCCTAATTCAGGCCACCTTGTGGCCTGCGGTAATCTTAGAAATCACTGTTTCCCATCTCTCAATGTCCTTCATTTCCTCATGTCCAGTCTCTTCATTTCCTCATGTCCAATGTAGTATTAAGAGCCAGTTCTCCTACTTATTTTATCCAATTATATAATTGTTTCTCCTTCTCTGGATTCTTCAGCCAGAGTTTCAACTGGGATGGTTATTGGTCACTGTTACTTGATCTTGGCCGGAAGTGGAAATCACCCTGCTCTATCTAGGCTTTACCTTAAATACAGGGCGGGGGGAGGAAGGAACAGAAACAGACACTCCTTGTCCACCCAGTCTGAAACTCCAGAGGCAGCCACATTCAACTCCTGCATACACTTTTTCCTGGTATTTCTTGTCAGATTTTGTACCCCTCACTGCCTCTGTGTTAGGAGAGACCTCTTCTCACCACAGTGTCTAAGACAGCACCCCCGTCCAGCTCCGCGTTACCCTGCTGTATTCTTCACTGCACTTTGGTTTTTTGACCTCACCATGTTTTTTTATGTTTATGATCTGCCTTCCTCACTGGATGCTATAAGGAGGTGTGCTCCATGAAGTCTGGGCTCTTGTTTGTCTTCTCTGCTGAATCCTCAGAGCCTCAAACAACTCCTGGGCACCTTGTAGTCCTTCAGTAAATCTCTGTTCAGTAACTGAAAGAGTGAATGCTGGATACCGTGCATTCATTCCACACATCAGTCTGTGCTGCCCCCACCTTAGACGCAGATAACAACCACTAGGAGTTTGCCAGGAAAGACAAGAGGGAAAATGTTTTCCTGGCAGCAGGGACAACGCGTGTCAGAAACTATTAAGAAAGAAAATAGGTCTGCTATGGAATTCAGGAACATAAGACTTATTAAATGGACTCCATTTCTTGCTTCATATTGTCAGGGAAATTCTGATTAAGAAACTTCCTCTCCAAGGTGTTTTCCCATTTAAAAGAAAAACGCCTGAACAGTATTAGGTCTATTGTGCATTTTCAAAATAGCAACCTGATAAAAGTATTAGAATTAAAATTTATCACATACTTTTCTCTATGTGTCTATGTGTGTTACATACACCCCAGCCCTTCCGCCCCAAAGTGAAATTTAGTGATTGTGTGAAGTAACTGTGGAACTTGGTAGTGGAGCCATCTGGTCGATAGAAGGGGTTGACATTCCATGAGGCAGCTGCTGTATAATGTGTCTTATCTGTGGCCTTCAGGAGGGAGCACCTGAGGGGCAGTCTAGTCAGTGGAACCTTTCTGAGTCTTCAGCTTTCTCCTTCTATGGGTTCTGCAGCAAACGTGCCAATTAAAGTGGTGGGTTTTGTGATGAAGCCTCAAGTAACTGAACTCAGAATGTAACTTCATCTATTCATACAGCTCTGCAGATAGAAAGTACTTTCATTGCTCCCACATTGTCCTGATTTAAATCTGAGGCCTGACAGTAAAAAGGAGACTCTGATTTCTATTAACCAAGCCCCTGAGTTGAAGCTGTGCTTCTTTTGTTTGTGTTTCTCAGAGTGATTTTCTCATTGTATTCCTGGCTTTGAAGGGTCTTTGAAGAAGATGGATTTGCTTTAGTGAACTAGTAAACAAGTTTTTTTTTTCTAAAAAATAATGTACATATATCTTAGAGTCTGAAGTATACACATATGTTTTTTGAAGAAAATATTTTCACTAATTCACCAAAGAAAAGTATCTTTTAGAGGGATTTCTTGAGGAAAAAAGAAGAGCTGGTTAAGTTGATAAAAAGTTAACACTTATTTAATAAAAGCAGGTTTCTTAAACTGAGTCATGGAACAGAAGATTTTGTTTCTAATTGGAAGAAGTACAAAAATATGAACACATTTTATGTTTGATGACATCATTTCTGGCTTTCCAGAACAGCCATATTTACATGTAAGGCAGAAATTTAGTGCCATAGAGAGCTGTTTTTGTAATGGAAGTGTGTGATCTTGTGTCTCATATGCTTGCTGTAAGTGGTTCTGTTTAGGGTTAGCGTAATGTGCTTAACACTCTTTAGTGTCACGTGACCTCAACTTTTTAGTTTTGTTCCCTTCAGAAGGACAATTGAAATGGGAAACCAGGCTTACCAGGGCATGGAACACTTCTCCTTCATCTTGGTGATGACAAACTTCCCCTCATCAAAGCAGACAGAACCAAAGACCAACTCTTGGAAATACAGAGCATCTGCTCTTCAGCTCCCGCCAAGCATCCTTCCCCCACCTACCTTAGTGTGGTGTTCTCATGAGCATTTCACCATATTCCTCATCCCTTGTTCCCAGTCTTGACCCATGACCTGAGAATCAAGAAAGTGTCATGTTAGTGCTTACTAATTAGTGCACCCAGAGAGCCTTTTCCTCTGGCCTTTCAACCTCCTGAAGGGGGGAGCACAAGCTGTCACTCGTATCAGGCAGGGAAAATGAACCTTTACTACATTTTCCCCATTTTGCAAACAGCAGAATAAGCCCAGCTGAGACTGGAGATGAATATGCAGGTTAGAAAGAAATTAACCTAAAATGTACTACTGTTTGCTTGGTTGTCTTAAAGATGACACAGCCCTGCCGTCATTGAAATACCCATAATGGGCTGTGATTTTTGACAGACTGTTCCTGTGGCATCACACTTGTATTTTGATGCCATCATATGCATTTAGTGAAATAATTTTAGGAGAGGAGTATTCTCTGATTAAAAAGTTAAACAGCATTTTAAGGCATTTAAGTTGCCGCTATATTTAAACATGTTTGTGGGGTTGCTATCGTTGGTTAGTGAGCATTTGGCTCTAGGGCTCATTAATCAGTGCTGTTGGGCCAGGGTCTCCTGAGCCTTCTGGGTTTTGGGGGATCAGCTACTGTAATTAAAGGGATGAAATATATCATGGTCACAAACTTAGCACATCACACAATTGAGGGTTTGGAACTGGTGGAATTAATCTTTTTTATTTTTTTCCTTTAGGTGTTTAAGATAGAAGTTCTAATGAATGGAAGAAAACATTTTGTTGAAAAAAGGTACAGCGAATTTCATGCCCTGCACAAAAAGGTAACTTCTCCCCCTAGCTCTTCTCTACAGGGCAGATAGTATAACATTAAGACTGCTTTCTGTGGTTCCTTAGAGCTTTAACAGTTCTGAGAACAGTATGATTTTTCTTTATCATGAAGTAAATTTCCTTTTAAAATGAATTGTTCAGTTCTTTCAAAGGTATGCTTTCTGAGTAGGTGGATTTTCCATTAAGATCTTTTGCATAAATAGATGTGTGATGGCAAACTGTAGTGTACTATGCTGGGTGTTGTAGGTTCAGAAAGAATAAGACCCAGATCCTATTTCATCCATAAAATATACTTAAAGCTTTACAAAAAGGAAGGGGAGTCAAATGATTATTTTACAGAAATAAATTTATCAAAATCAACTTACACTTAAATATATCTAAAAAAGATGACATCTATGTCTCATGTATTCAAGGACTGTTTGGGGATCATGTAAAGTGGGCTCAAGGCTTTCTTTTGAATTATCAAGGCCATGTTACAAGACTGGTTTTTCAGTTCTCAGAACCATTTTGTTAAAGTCTTTGAGAAAAGAAATAAGAATGCAAAAGGAATAGCTGAAGTTTTGGAAAAATGGTCAGTGAAAACTAGAAGAGAGAATACTACTTTTTTTCTATCAAATTTTAATTTTTCACAGGTTATAAATTATTATTAAAGTGTCAAAATACTTTAATAACTAGAAATATCTCATGAAATTGCCCAGGAAATCACCATATATGAGTTAACACAGTTTTAGCATTTTTCTTTCATATACATATATATTCATATCTTTATATATGTGTGTATATATACTTCCTCTATATGAATATGTATAATTATATGCACACATATACATAAAATGTGTGGCACAGTTCAATTTCTTCTAGGTAAGAAGTTAGATGGGGGGAAAAAGCTGGATGGAAAAATAGTATGTTCAGAAATAATCTATGCTTTTAATTTCATTAAGGACAACTTAAATTTATCTGGGAAATATCAGGGCATAAATGATGTGGTAGTGGGCTTACTCTGTATGAAAAGCTATGTAGCATTTTTTGTACTATTTTTAAAACTTAAAATTTTTATTTTATAATCATATATATTGAGTAAAAGCTTGAAACAGATTATACTGGGAAGTGAGTAAGCCTTTTGCCCCCTTGTTTGAGGAGCTATCAATTATCTGTATAATTTTCCATTTAGGATAGCAAGGAGTAATTAACACTGAATTTTCTACTTAAAGTTGTGTTACATCAAGGTTTACTTCTGCAAGAAACAACAAAGGCGTAGCCCAGAATTAGGCTGGGCATTGCCAGCCAACTTTACAAAAAGCTCCCCCCATCACAGAGAAACAAACGTGGAGTCTGGGCTTTACTTCCTTCTCAAGGAATTCTGGTTTTGTTCACTTGTTTATTGAGGAAACAGATTCTAGAGAGATTTCTGCTGGGGACGTTATGAAATCTGTCCATACAATGAAATTAAAGCCTGAACTCCTCCCCCTCCCTGGCTTCTGATGCAATAGTCTGGACCCGGCAGCCTGTCGCATGCAAGCCTCCTTCCTACCGTGCTAGGTCTCCATGACCCCAGCACAGCCCAGCTGGCCCCCAAGATACCTGGGGGCCAACTCCACACGAGGCACAGCTGGGTGACTGCCAATTAGGCCTGCCCTGAGCAAGAGGCTGCCCATGCTGCTTATCAGTGGAGAGTTGCTCATGCTCTCTTCTCTATTACAATTCATTTTCTTCTACAGAAGAGGACCCTCTCCCCAGTGATTATAGGCAAGTTCTTAGATTCTCACAATCAGAAAAAAATTCCTAGATTTCCTAGGATGCTTCTCTCAACTTCTGCAGTTCTGTTAATAATTTGAGCTCTTCTGAAAATTATATCATCAAGATGATTAAAATTAAGAGAAAATAGAAATTCTCAAATCTCTCAATTTTTCATGTTTTTAGCAGCCTCATTAAAACATGATTACAGGGATTTGGAGAAAAAAATAACATTGTGCGGCAGAGTTTTAGTGGGGAGACACTGAATCATATGTATTACAGAGCAGAAAGTGGCTGTTAGAAGTCCTCTTTATTTGTCCTATTTTAATTGTATTAGATTTGACAAAAAAGTAACTAAAAAGCAATAAAGTGCAAATAAAGGCAGGGTATAAAAATAAATATAAATCTGTAATCCTGACTGTAAAGTTGTATGTTAAGGAGGATTGACATGGGCAAAAATTTAATCAGAATACACAAGCTTTACTGATTATTGCAGCCATGTTGTACAATTTTATCCTTTTATTAGAATTTTGGTACTCCAGTTTCCATGTTTGAATTTTGTTGTGTGCTTTGAATGTTTTGTTTTTGCATAAAATATTTTCTCTTTAAATCAATTATTATTATTTTTTTGAATATTCATTATTTTTGCAGTGGGTGCAATTTGCTCTGTTGCCAGTGTCCTGGTTTCTCTTACACTGTATATTGTATTTCTCACTTATTAAAAGTTTTTAGCCGATGTTCCCAAATTAATTCTACAGTCATATATGAACTATTAATAAGTGTTTTATACCTTTAAAATAATAGATGCATGGTTCATATCCATGTACCACAAACACAACAATGCCTCCTGGCTTACTGTCAGGCCCATTTTTTTTTTTTTTTAATTTTTTCCCCCTTTTATTGTTTTTGCCATACAATGCCATGATATCACCATGGGTTTACATATGCTCCCCTCCAGAAACCCCTCCCTCCCCCCTCCCTCCTACCTGACCCCCGGGAAATCTCGATGCACCAGCCCCGAGAATCAATCCTGGGCTGGCGGCGATTGATTAGACATATGATAATTAACATGTTTCAATGCCATTCTCCCATATCATCCCACCCTTTTTCTCATTCACAGAGTCCACGAGTCTTTTCTATACATCTGCGTTCCTTTTGCTGTCTTGCATGCTGGGTTCCCGTTACTGTCTTTCTAAATTCCATATATATGTGTTAATATACTGTATTGTTGTTTTTGCTTCTGGCTTACTTCACTCTGGATAATGGGCTCCAGTTCAGTCCATCTGAGTAGAATTGATTCAAATGAATTTTTCCTTAATGCTGAGTAATATTCCATTGTGTATATGTACCACAGTTTTCTTATCCATTTGTCTGTTGATGGGCATCTAGGTTGCTTCCATGTCCTGGCTATTGCAAACAGTGCGGCGATTAACATTGGGGTACACGTGGCTCTTTCAATTCTGGTTTCCCCGTTGTATATGCCCAGCAGTGGGATTGCTGGGTCATATGGCAGGACTATTTGCAGCTTTTTAAGGAACCTCCACACTGTTTTCCATAGTGGCTGTACTAGTTTGCATTCCCACCAACAGTGTAGGAGAGTTCCCTTTTCTCCACATCCTCTCCAGCATTTATTGCTTGTAGACTTTTGGATGGCAGCCATTCTGACTGGTGAAAAGTGGTACCTCATTG
>ML661896.1:18927565-19002140 GCA_007570785.1 Antilocapra americana
TCTGTCTACCGTATACCGCTTTATTGGCCAGCTGTATTTCTCGCTGCCTCTCCTAAGAAAATGCTAGCGGCAGCCAAGCCAGACTTCCCCATTAACCCAGTGTATGAAGATCACTGCCTCTCTGACTTTGCCATACTGCTTTCCCTCTGTGTTCTCATCTGTTTAAATAAAACTGAAACATTTCAGGTTCTTCTTCAAGGTGAGTTTCTTTTATTCCTGAATCTCTCTGTCCTTGGAACTCTTTTCCCTTTTCGAATAGAGGTTTCTACTTAAATTAAAAACAGCTATGAGATAGTTTAAACTTTTTTGTTGTGTTAGTTGCTCAGTCATGTCTGACTCTTTGCGACCTGATGGACTATAGCCTACCAGAATTCCATGGAATTCTCCAGGAACGAATATGGAGTGGGTAGCCATTCCTTTCTCTAGGAGCTCTCTCTGACCCAGGGATTGAACCCAGGTCTCCTGCAGTGCAAACAGATTCTTTACCATCTGAGTCACCAGGGACGTCCCAATTAAAGTTTAGTTATCCCTAAGTTTTATCTAACTAGAAGATACATTTTAAAAAACTAGGAACTGTGTCCTTAACTAGTCTATCCAGGTGATCATTTTATATTGCATAGAAATACCCAGTCAGTAGTAGGAACTAACATAGTGTTTGTAGGTTAATTATACTTAAAAAACAAACTCATAGAAAAGAAGTCAAACTTGTAGTTACCAGAGGCAGGGATTGGTGGGGGATCGGGGAGTGTGTTGGGGGAAATAGAATTGGATTAAGGTAGTCAAAAGATACAAACTTGCAGTTATAAAATAAATAAGTACTAGGGATATAATGTACATCATGATAAATATAATCAACACTGCTGAACATTATATATAAACATTGTTAAGAGATTAAATCCTAAGAGTTCTTATCACAAGGAAAAATATTTTTTTATTTCTTTAATTTTATATCTATATGAGATGATAGATATTCGCTGAACTTATTGTGGCAACCATTTCATGATGTATATAAGTAAAATCATCATACTGTACACCTTAAACTTATGTAGTACAATGTGTCACTAAAATCTCAAAAAAAACTAGAAGGAAAAAAATGAATGAATAAATAAAAATAGGAACCATGCCTTTTGTATCTTCCTCACTGACTGTTAGTGTTGGGCACATATTAGGCATTAACTAAGTATTTGAAAAATGAGATATTTGGAGAACATTCTACATTTTTATGAATTACTGGAGGAATATTTGCTCAACAAGAACAGTTTTTATTGTGGGAGTTTACTTCCCTTTGTGGCTCTGCCTTCAATGTGGGAGACCCAGGTTCGATCCCTGGGTCAGGAAGATCTGCTGGAGAAGGAAATGGCAACCCACTCCAGCGCTCTTGCCTGGAAAATCCCATGGACAGAGGAGCCTGGCAGGCTACAGTCCACGGGGTCACAGAGAGCTGGACACGACTGAGCAAGTTCCTTTCACTTTCACTTAACCCCAGGTTACACTTGCCCCTGTTCTGTCGGTCTGCTAGTCCTGGGTGGGAAAGCACGACCACCACACTGAAACCGGACCCCCACATCTGGCACGGCAGGCGGATTCTTGACCACTGCGCCACCTGGGAAGGTACACTCTTAGCATAATGTCTTAAAAGTTGTAGGGTTGTCTCCTTACGGCTCAGACCCGGGCTGGGACAGGGTAAGACAGGAGCCTGCTCCACGCCCCCACCCCAGCCCAGGCTCTGCCCGTCTGCAGCCAGGGTGTTTGCACTGTCAGTGTTGGGTCCTTGAAAGCAGCTCTGCCTTCCTTGGCCCAAATCCTCGGTGTGGAAAGGAAACATCCCCGCCTGGCAAACTGCTAGACGCAGTTCGCGTGGCCTTCCCAGCTGTTCCCTGTCCATTCTCAACCAGCCTTTTATTCACAAAGGTTTCCAGGAAACCTGGTGCTGGTTCCTTCCTAAACGAACAAGTTCTAGTACTTGCCTGCTCTTGGCTTGTGTAGACTATTGCCTTCTCATACTTAATTTAACAAAGTCCACATTTCAGAAGGACCAGAAAACCGCCGTATGGGGTTAAACTGGGAGTATAGCCCTGTGTGAACTGTCCTTCAAGGGAACCCTGAGAAGATAGGATGACAACCCCCACCCACCCACCATGAAATGTTCCCCACTTCTTTTTCTAACATTTTTTTTCCTTTTTCATCACTTTATTCCCGTGCTTGGGGAAAGTATTTCTGTTCCTTTTGGTGGAAAATGGTTGCTATCACCAGTGTACATACGGCAGGTCTTTGTGGGGTCAGTTCTGTGTAAAGTTCTCTAATACTATGAAAAGGGAAGGGAGCGGTCCTGCTGGGCAGAGCAGGATTGTTTGCAGCATCGTGGGATCTGGTTGCTATCTGTGGGGATCAGAAAGGCCGTTGGTCTGGACGCAGCCTGGCCTGGACAGTTAATCATCAGATGGAGCTGCAGAAGAATGTTTTTCTTGTAAGCAGCTGAGCCCTCCTGGAAACATATTGTCTTGGGTTTGTCTCTCCTCATCTCAGGCCATTCATTACTCACCTAGAAATGCTGTCACCGAGCCCGGCAACTACAATGATCGGCTTCCTTAGTACTTCTGACATAAATAAAAAGGGAAAATCTTTTCAGTACTATATCTTCAAGATTTTTTTTGTATTTTAAGAAGGATTGAGAGAGACAGATAATGCGAGTTGATTTTCTATTCTGAAACATAAGAAATGCTGTGGTTCAGTTGTGTTAAAGGGTATTTCTTCATGTTTAAAGTAAAACTTAAGAAGCTTATTACCGCAGGCTAATTATCATTTTTTGGCTTTGCCCTTGTTTGAGAAATACCTCAAATAGTGTAGCGATGAGGTATATGTTTATTCCCTTACAGGTATTCATCCATTATTCCTTTCACCCCACCCAGGACTGAATCAGTCTCATCAATAAAAGAATATGTTATTGATGAAAAAAATGTTATAATATTTCCCATTGAACATAACAGAACCTGCTTTGACTCCATTCTTCCCTCCTATGTTCACCGTCTTGCTCTCCTCTCTCAGTATGATTCCTGGGAAGAGGAGTCTCTGCCTTCCTGCTTCCTGGCATTTCTGACTTTGTAGTGTCTGATCATGTCTCTTCTAGAAACACTTTCTTAACTCAGCTTACCTTTTCCCTGCCTCCTCCCTGCTTGTCTAGCCTCTTTTCTCTGCCCCTCAGAGTTGGGTGTCTCAGACCAGGGCCTTTGCATTAGTTTTCTACCGCAGCATGGTAGTGGCCACACACTTAGCATCTTTAACAAGATAATGTGTTACCTCAGAGTTTCCGTGGATCAGGAGTCCGGGCACAGATGAGCCAGAGTCTCTGCTTGTGGTCGCATGGGGCTGAAGTCAGATGCAGCCAAGGCTGTGGTCTCATCTGAAGCTCAAGGTCCTCTTTACTGTCCTGTCCTCATATGAGTGGAAGTCAGTTCCTTGCAGTTGTAGGACTGAAGTCCATTCTTTTCTTGCTGACTGTGAGCCAGGGACTGTTCTCAGCTCCTCGAGGCCGTCCTCAAATCCTAGCCGTGTGTCCCTGTCATTACCCACCGCTCACTTCCTCAAAGCCAGGCATCTTCTAGGACTGGGTCTCCGAGTGGAACCCAATCAGAGGAGTGACGGTCTTACCTCATTCACCAGTCCTCTCCAGATCCAAGGGAGGAATTTTACAGGCATGTGAAAGGAGGCGAGGTCTCGGGAGCTTCTCGGGATTCTGCCCCTCACAGCCCTTTTCCTCTGTCTGTGCCTAATTCCCAGTGTCACCGCATCTAGCTCCATAGCTCTCAGTATCACTCAAATATTCTCCCTCCCAGTTTACAGACCCATATCCAACTGCCTGCACATTATCTCTACTTGAATGCTGACTTGAATTCACCAAAATGGAACAACTGATTCCTTTGTGTTAGGAATATCTTTTCTTGGATATGACAGAAGTGTGACCCGTTTTCTTAAACAAGTAAGAGATTAATAATTCTCATATTGCAAGAAAACTAAAGGCAGGTAGTCCAAGTTGATTAGCAGTTCTACCATATCCATGTTTCAAGCTCCTTTTATCTTTCTGCTTCACTGTCTTCGCCTGAGCACATAACTTTCACCCTCTGGTTCCAACATAGCTGCTGTCCCTCCAGCAGTTCTTCCATGTTTCTGGCAGGAAGAAAAGGCTTTTTCCTTTTTTTGAGGAAAAAGAGGAGACCTACTCAGTGGACTAGCACTGCGCCTCTTCCAGTTTCGTTTGTTTGTTCTATTCTTTTCTACTTTTATTAACTTGTTTTGGGCTGTGCTGGGCCTTCACTGCTGTGTAGCTGCTTTCTGGAGCTGTGGCTCCCGGCTCTAACGCGCGGGCGGGGTAGTGATGGCACACAGGCTGAGCCGCCCCCGCAGCTCGTGGGTCCAACCTGTGTCTCCTGGTTGTCCCGTGGAGTCTTCACCACTGAGCCAGCAGTGCGCCCCTGGCGCTACACTTCACCAGCAGCTCCATCACACGGCAATCCTGATTACCAAGGAACCTGGAAAATTGGGACTTTTTGCTTAGCGCAGTCGCCCTCCGAATGACATTTGTGTTTTGTTTTGTTTTACAAGAAGGAGGAAGCGAATACCGAATAGGCAGCCTGCGGTATCAGCCATATCCTTACTCATGCGATGTGTAGTTTTGCTGCAAGTGACTCCAGAACCAAAATAATGGTGACCTCCACATACACTCCTTTATTTCCCCCTTACGTAATGACTAGGGTTACTGCAAGAGTTCCATGATCCTCAGGGCCCCCGGCTTTTGTGACTTTCCTCTTCTCAACACACTGCTCCAGGTCTAGCCCTTACGTGGGTGCCAGCAGGGAGAAAGGAAAGAAGGGACAGTCCTTCCCTTTAAGAACACTTCTTGGGCTTCCCTGGTGGCTCAGTGGTAAAGAATCCACCTACCAGTGCAGGAGACACAAGTCCAATCCCTTATCCAGGAAGATCCCACCTGCCACCGGCCAACTAAGCCCGTGCGCCACAATTGAGCCTGTGCTCCAGAGCCTGGAAGCTGCAGCTGCTGAAGCCTGCGCCATCTATAGCCCATGCTCCGCAACAAGAGAAGCTGCCTCAGTGAGAAGCCTGTGCATCACAACTAGAGAGTAGCCCCTGCTCACCGCAACTAGAGAAAAGTCCAGGTAGCAACAAGACCCAGCACAGCCAAAAATACATACATAAGTAAATTTATTTTTTAAAAGCTTTTTTTCTTTTTCGTTTTTTAAAAAGAATACTTCCTGAAAGTTGTACAAGCATTACCTGACTTTGCCCAGAATTCAGTCATTCAGCTACGCGTAGCTTCTAGGGAGATTGGGAGATGTATCCTTTATTCTGGGCAGTCATGTACTCAGCTGAAAATCAGGAGTTCTACAGAACAGTCACTTTGGGGAGGTAAGTAGTGTTCTCTGCCACCTACTCTAAACCTGGCTTTCTACCACCTTTTAGTAAACAGGATGCCACCAGATGAGGTCAGAAACCCAGAACAGTCAAGGTCATGGAGTCATTCTAACCACCTCCACTTTTCACAATTTCTCCCAGCCTTCAGCTTCTCCCCACTCCACTGCCAGGACCATCATCCACATCACCGTCCTTCTTGCCTGGACTTCCTTAGGAACTGCTGACTGATCTGCCTGCTGTGATTCCACCCCCTACATTCCATCTTGCTCGTAGAATCTAGCACAATCTCTTTAAAGTAAAAATTGTATCAAGTCATCCCCTTGTTTAAAACAGTGTGTTTCCCGTGTGAAATGCCAGTCCAGTTCCCACTGTCACCTCCAAGGCCCTACACTGTCTGATACTGCTGCCTCTCTCGATCAGCTTTTTGAACAACAGGCTCGGCCCTCCCTTTCCATTGCTCTGCCTCTGCTGGAACGTTCCTTCTCCAGCCCCTTATCTGATGGCTCCCTCCCAGCATGATTCAGATGGCTCCTCAGACATTCTCACTTAACACAGGCCCTTCCCCCTGCCCCAGTGCACACACCATCTGTTACTATCTGCCTTCACCCTGTTTTATTAACTCGTTTCTTGTTTTTTGTCTTTCCGGGAAGCCCCACAAAGGCAGGAGTGTCTTTTAACACAGAGGAGAATCTTGGTGTCTCTGTTTCATGGCCTTCTTTAAGGCCTCTTTGTTTTCCCTGGTACTTTTCTTTTTTTCTGATAGACCAAAGAATAATGTACTTGAACAGATCTTGAATTTGTCCATCTTACCCATGCTGTCTATTGCATGGAGTCAGCCTTCGTCTGGGCAGTTGCCTTCTCCAAGGGCTCCAACCTGCTCTAGCCTAGACAGGTGGTTCTCAGGCCAGCTATGCACGGCTGCCCTTGGACTTCCCCTCCTCATGCTGATGGCACAGAGTTAGGAGTCCTGATACCATTTTTCCTACTCCTTGCTTTAATTTCTTGGTTTTCTGGAATTACATGTTTAATTCTGTGTAAAGAAGGAAGGGCAGGTAAATCTTCTTTCACACTTTATTGATGATTTGCTAGTTATAGAAATCTATATCAAATTAGATCTTTGAAGCATCGTTCTAGTGTTCATTGCTGATAGCAAGTCAGTTGCCAGTGTGGCTCTGCTTCCTTTGTTTGCCAACTAATATTTTTCTCTCTGTCTTCTCTTTTTCCTTGATGTTATGAAATCTCAATAGATAAATGTAAATAAATGTAGATTCTTTTTATACATTATGCTGGCAGGGAGTTTTTAATCTAAAGACATATATTAGGTCATAAAAAAAACTTTTCTTTGAAACTGTCTTTAATTCTTTATTACTTTCATATTAAATCCCCTTGGTTAATCCTATATGTATTTTGTCTTTTCACCTACCTTTCCACTCATTTTGTTTATTCTACACTTTGAGAGACTTCCATGATTTTGTGTTCTGCCTCTTTTAATTTATTAATTTCTTTGTCATGTTCTTTAATTTCTGAAATCTTTCTTCTCTGATTATTTCCTTTTCATAGCAACCAGTTTTTTTAAAAAAAAATTGCTCCTGTTTAGTAGAAGCATTATCTTCTCAAATCTCTCTGCAGATACTAAATAGAATTTTGAAAGATCTCTTCTATTATTTGATTTATGTTCCTTTTGGGATTAGTTGCTCCATTTGTTTTTCTTATCTTTTCTCCTTTGTCGTGCTCACTTTCCTTTGAAAGCAATCCTTGATTGTCCATCCAATTAGATGAATTATTCTAGGTATTTGTCACTGCTTCCTCCACTTTGAATGCATAAGTCTCGTCCCTCTGTAGGGTGTTTGTCAACTGAAGGGCTTCATTATAAGGAATGAGAGGAGAGAGGCAGATTCTAGGCTGGGAACCTCATGAAAACCAGAATGACAGAATGGCAAACACCCTTCTTCAACCCAAACTTTTCATGAAATTTCCATAGGAATACTGACGCTCTTTTTTTTTTTTTTAATTATTTTTCACTGGAGGCTAGTTGCTTTACAATGTTAGGTTGGTTTCTGCTGTACAACAGTGTGAATCAGCCATAAGCGTACATATGTCCTCTCCCTCTTGAGTCTCCCACCCACTGCCAACCCATCCCACCCATCTAGGTCATGGCAGAGCACCAGGTTGAGCTCCTTCTGTTATACAGCAAATTCCTGCTGGCTCTCTGTTTTACATATGGTAATATATATGTTTCAGTGCTACTCTCTCAATTCATCCTACCCTCTCCTTCCCCTGCTGTGTCCACAAGTATGTTCTCTATGACACTGGCCCTTTTTTATAGAGTAGGGGTGTGCATGCTTAGGGGTAACACTGGGCTGCTATTTATCTCTGTGGCCTTTGGAACAGGCTAAGGCATGGTCAGTCCCGCTTCTTGTTCCCTCCTCCTCTTAACGCCAGTCCTGAGCACACAGCCTCTCAGGCTTCTGAGAAGACTGACATCCAGACCCTTTGCAGTCTACTTCCTAAGGAGGTCTAGGCTGGGGCTTCCTCTGCTCCAGTCTTTTCTTTAGCATCACGCTCCTGCTTTCTATCTCTTACAAAGCTGTTAATCTCTTGCTTGGTGATTGCTCCTTCCTCCTCGCCCTGTTCTCTGTGTTATTGTGAGTCTTATTTCCATTGGCATTCTTCTTTTTTTAATGTTTACCAAGATTAAATTCAGGTCTATGAAACAGAAAATCCACATGCCAGTAACTTTAAATTGGGGGGTGGGGAGTAGAGGCTTTTAATTGTTGTTGTCTTAAAAAACAAGTCTGGCTGTTGTGGCAGCTCCAGGAGGTGCTCAGGTACTGACTATTTTTTCTGCTCAGTCATCTGGACACATGTCTTCCATCCTCAGAACTCTCACCTCATGGTGGCAGATGGTCATGGCAACTCCAGCCATCACAGTCACATTCTAGGGAGGAAGAGGTAAACGGGAAATAGGACAGATGGTGCAAGTCAGCTGAGTGTGCTGCACTTAGTATTTATGGAAAACTTTTCTCTATGACTTCTGATTACTCTTTGCAAGGGGGTGTGGGAAATTACAGCTGAATTTAGCTGAATACAGTATGATTTCCAATAATTTAGGAGTTTGATGAGGAAGATAAGAAGGATAGATTTGGGTTTGCAGCTAGCAGTTTTACCCTATGTTAGCAGCACTTCAGGTATGAATGGAGGAAGCAAACACAGGCTCAGCCTAACATCTTGAACTAGAAGCACTCATCTTTGAAATGCACCGACTCTTTCTTTTAGCCTAGACTGGTTAGTAGTGAATATATGCTTATGAATGAGAAAAAAATTTTGTTACAGTTTTAGATACTGGGGTTTAGCTCTGTGTATTAATATTTTCTCAGAGGTCATTATGCCATTTCTTCTCATGTAAAGGAGCAGTGTAGTAGGGTTTCCAAGTTTTAAAATTAGAGCATTAAAATATTTCCATTTTAGAGGTGCTATGATAGTTTTTTATGCATTGCTGCTGTAAGAAGTTAGCATAAACCTAGTGACTTAAAACAACACAAATTTATTATCTTATGCCTCTCAAGGTCAGAGATCCAAATTGAGTTTCATTGAGCTAAAATTAAGATATGAATGGGTTGTAGGGGATAACTAATTCCTTTCCCTTTTCAGCTCCCAGAGGTCACCTGGGCTCATGACCCTTACTTTGTCACCTAAGCCAGTCATGTATCATCTTCCATTCTCTGATTCTGGTCCTCCTGCCTCTCTCTTATCAGGAGCCTTACAATTACATTGAGCCCACCTGGATAATCTAGGATAACCTCTCCATGGTAATATCATGTAATGAGATTTACACAGTAGTAGCTGGCCCTATAAGGTAATATTCACAGGTTTAGGATGTGGTAGGAGGAACCTGCAACAGGCAGCTCTAACTCAACTCCCAATAGAATTTTCCTTTATTTATATAGTCCCTTAAAACTGCTGCCCAGAAAGGCTTAGCTGAGAACCATCACTCAGTTTTCATGAAGAAAATTTAGACCTCATGCTTAGGAATATTGGAAGGATCAGTCTTTTTTTGTTTGTTTCTTTGTTCTTTTTATTATAGAACTTTTAAAAAACCCTCTATATGATGTGGTCTAGTTCATATGGCATTCCAGGAATGATGATTATCAGCAGTTGCATTTTGTTTTGCCTTTTTCTGTGAAAAATATATAGAAAGACCTTTCATCAGAAATGTACTTCTTCCAACCATAATGTTATTGTATTCATTGATTTTGGAAATTATAAACTTCTATACTTTCTTTATAATTCACTTATTGAACTCTTAATTTTTCAGAAAAAAAATTCCAATCTGTTATACCAGATGATGTATAAAAATAACAACTACTAAAACAGAGAACTCATGTTCTGAAACATGAATGTGTAGGACAGCTAAAGAAAGAATTGTCAATGAAATTTCAGTGTATATATATTTTACTCTTTCTTTTTATTGGAGATCACAGTGGTTCACTTTCTTTTATTGGCTTTTCCCTCAAATAGTGTCTTTATAATCAAAAGACATTTTCTGTGTTTGTTTTCATTTCTGTCTTTATAGCTTAAGAAATGCATTAAAACTCCAGAAATTCCTTCTAAACATGTTCGGAACTGGGTCCCAAAAGTCTTAGAACAACGACGACAAGGTTTGGAAACATATTTACAGGTAAGATGTGTTTCGATCCTCAATTAATATAATGTCACTTAAAGAATCACGTATCTCAATTTTTTTTCTCAGAACTTATGGGTGAGGTGCAGACTGTATCAAGAAACCAAACATTCTGAGTGAAAGGAGAGTTTAAAATTATAACTATGTTATTGGTTGGTTCTTTTATCTTTAATTAGGTTCTATTTTAAAATGGTTATGTGGAAGTGAAAATTTAGTATAAAAGTAAAAACCAATGTACAAGATATCTGTCTATTTTTTTGTTCAACCCTACAAATTGCTTTTTTGTTTTTAATTTTCCTCTTAAAGATTTGCCGCTGCCTCATAGGCTCAGACGGTAAAGCATCTGCCTGCAATGCAGGAGAGCCAGGTTCGATCCCTGGGTCAGGAAGATTCCCTGGAGAAGGAAATGGCAACCCACTCCAGTACTCTTGCCTGGGAAATCCCATGGACAGAGGAACCTGGTAGGCTACAGTCCGTGGGGTCGCAAAGAGTTGTGGGGACACAACTGAGCAACTGCCTTATTAGGGCTTCCCTGGTGGCATAGTGTTCCTAGCCTTTAGATGTTGAGTGTTCAAGAGATAATGAGAGAAACTGCATTTTCATTGGGCCTGGCTGGTACATGTCTGGAATCAAATTGAGAATAAGTATATAAAAATTGCCTCTGACGAAGTACTAACTTCTTCAAAAAGTAGAATGTGTGTTTTTAAAACAATCCATAGGACTCTTTCCTGCAGCTATGAGGAGCAAACAGATCTACCTAAGTAAGATAAGACAAAGCAATCTCTCTGCCAAGTGACAGAAAAAAAAAACAGAAAGAGTGAGGCAATGTCAACTTCTCCAAGTTTTAAAACAAAAAGTGCCAGTGGTCTCAGGTGAATGGTCAGCGTAGCCATCATTAATCCAAAGAACACCGCCATGTGGAGTGGGCGCTGAGAGGAGGGCGGGGGGCTTGGGTGCCTGTGTTCATCAGGACGCGAGCCCACGTGACCGGCTGACACACGAGGCTGACTGACCAGGAGTGAGGGGTTGGTGTAGGGGGATCTTGGCTCTCAAAACTGAAGAGCTGGCATCACTTCAGAGTTCTGAATTTACCATGATGATCTAACCAGGACATACATGTTTCTTCAAAGAAGTTGGTGTTCGTCCATAGCTGTCTTTGTAACCCTCTTCAGTGTTAACCCTCAGTGGATTCTGTTTGGGCAGGCAACTGTGGACTGCACGAAGCCTATATCTGGTGTCCTCTACAGAGCTTTTCTGGTTGGTTGTGCTTGAATGACTAGTAGCTAAAAGCTCAAGAGAAGCTGTTGACACAGGCTTGTACTTAGTGATCAGTTCACAGGACTCTCTCCCAGCAGAAAAATTGTCAAGGAGCCGTCCCTGGTCTCCTGCAGTTTTCTTGGTCTTTACAGTGTTCACAGGGGATAGTTGATGTGTGGAATCCCCCAGAGCCCAGAGGAGGGCTGTCTTCACTGCTTTTGTTCTTCTGCCTGGGGATGTGGTAGATGGGCCCTTCACTGCTTCTCCGCAGCAGTGGGAGATTAGAGGAAGTAGAGACTGCAAATGACAGGAATGTGTGTGGCGTGCGCCCTGAGACTCTGTATATGGAGCTGAGACTTTCAGAGCCTCGGGCTGCAACTGCAGAGCAAAACCAAACCCCAAAACGAGACTTTAGATGTTGTATGCAAAGGGTAAAAATGCATGTTCTCTATAATTATATGGGCTTGGTAAACAATGCATTTTAATTTGTAAGCCAGATTTTCCACAGATATTGTATATCTTCAAGCTTCAGTTCTGAAGAAAGCTTTGCTCTTTCCTCCCATTGTATTTGACACATGACTCCCATTACTACTCAGTGTAAACATTTTAAGATGTTTGTACTTTGGATATAAATATGCAGATAAAATCATCTGGCATAGAGAGGAGTTTACAATGACACTCAAATTGAGCTTAGAATTTTCTATTCTCAGAAACAGAGCTTGAAAGATGCGGTTGAAGGACTGAGAGGGCTTGTTTGCTCTTGTGCATTTACTATTCAATTTGTTGTCAGTTAAGTCCTGAAGGAGTTCAAGGACGCTTTCTCTTCTCCCTCTTCTCTCTGATTCTATCTGCGTGCCGTGGGAACCAACTGAAAGTTACAAAGAAGAGTGTGGGTGAAAGATGAGTGCAGATGCTTGATCAATCCCCAGGGAAATGAAAACCCTGGCTTAGGGATCACTTCTTAATAGCTTTTGGTGTTTAAGTCTCTTTGGAAGTAAGACAGTTCCCGCTGTTCCTTCTACTCCGCCTATGTAACTCCAGCTTGAATCCCACTCACCCTCTGTACCAGTCTGAACCCCTGAGTGTAAGTGCCACTAGCACTTCTTGGCAGGCACCACCCTGCAGCGAATCCATCTCAGCTCGAGGTACATAGGAGGGCCCTGCTCAGGCCCATAGCTTGAGAAAGTAGTAATACCTCAAGCCATAGCATCTTAAGCTCATAGAGATCTCAGACCTTATCCAATCCAGCTTGTCTCCTGCCCTTCAGTTCATGAGCATCCCTCGGATCTCAGTTTACCACCCATAAAACAGGCAGATTGACTCTTGGAAGGGCTAGAGAAAACCCTTCCTTTTGTCCCCAAAGCAACTAATACACTCTAGACCATGGATGGGTTCAACACACATTTCCTAAATTGGCCCACACTGCTCTTTTATTTTAGAGATGGAGAACCAGGATTCGAGTGGGGTTAAGCAACTTGCTCACTTCCTGGAATATATTAGTTAAAGAGATACGATTGGAATTTTAATTTCTTAACTCCCAGTATAGACTCTTTTTAATAAATTGTAGGTTTTCTAAGTCAGGAAAAATTTTCAACTTTAACATATAGTTTGTCTTAAGGATATGATAATAAAAGTAAAGGAAAATAGCTTATAAACCATCACAATTTAACTGGCTGTCTATCCCCAGCTTCTTTGATTGATAGTTTTTTTTTTTTATGTCTTTGACTTCAATATTTAGAATCCTTTAAAAACTGTGAGCAATGTATCTGTTTTCTGTGTTAAATCATCTGGATAGAAACAGAAATCTTAAGAATAAATTAATTTGGGTTTCCCAAACTTATTTGACCATCAAACATGGTTTATGTAATATTTTATCTCCCAGTTTGAAAGGATTTTCCACCTTTTCTAAGACCTCACTGAAACAAAAGTATAAAAACTTAAAAAGAAATAAACCACAGCAGATAGGTGGTGGACAGGCAAGGAAGAGGGGATCATCAATGGGGGGAAAAAATTTGACAGTTTTCTAGAAGATGGAATGTTCTGGTAGCATGCAGTGGGTGCTACAAAGTGAAAAGCAAAGCTCAGCCATGAGAGCCTGTGTGGATGTGGCAGGCAGCCTACTTACAGCTGTGGTAGAGATAGTCTTCTGGACTTAGAGTCGGCAGGTGAGGCAGAGGCTGAGGTGAGCCGTGAGACTGAACACGGACGGTTGCCCAGGCTACTTATTCTGCGCAGAATACATCCTCATGTTTATGACCAGGTCCAAAATTTGTAAAGACTATTTTCCTGAGAATAAAACAGCGCAACAAAATACTAAACAGAATGTCTGAGGAAAGCTAAAGCCTCTAAGGTGGACATCAGGGCCCCCAAGTTGACAACCCCCTCCCCCTCCTCTCACCATCACACTGCGCGCTCCACCCACACTGTTTCCCCTCAGAAGGAAGCACTCCTACCGACCTAGCAGCAGAGGAAGTCCCCTCAAGCTGCTTTCTACAGTGAGATCTGATCACCAGGGACCTCCAAGCATTGAAGAAAAAGGCCAACATGAACGAAAGCACTAACTCTTTGGGAAAGAGATAGTTCAGAACACAGCATATATCATTAAAATGGATTTCATAAATCCCAAGAGCTTCCTGAAGGTATTACACTCAAAAAATGACTCTAGGATACTGTGTGAAAGGACCGATCAGAGAACACACGAGCGTTCTTAGCATTAGTTATTTTATCCAATTGAAAGTGATGGGGAGCTGCTCTCCCTAGCTGGGAAACCGTTCCACAGAGTATAAGAGACAAAAGCTCCAACAGAAGACAAGAGAGAGACACAGAGGTCAGTTCAGGTCTGATGTCCTCTTTCCTTCTGGAGGCCCAGGGAGAAAGAAGAGTAGAAAATGCAAAAGTGGGGAAGAAAATAAACAAAAAACACTTAACAATTTCACCGTTACTCAGACAAGGTTCTCCAAGGGCAGGGCACAATGAATGAAAAAACCCTCTAATGCCTAGACATAATCCAACAACATTTCAGTACTTCATCAGAGATGAAGACCCTTGATTTTTCTTCCAGAAGGAGAAAACAGTGGTTAGCAAGGTTGAGGTCTAGTTGTATCTTCACTTATTTATTTAAGGCTGATGTAATGGGCAAGTCTCTTGTCATTCTTTATTAGCAACTTTAAGTTGGAAGTTCTCATGATTTTCGGACAAGGAATTTCACCAGAATTTTGCGTGAACAGCACACCTGTGCTATTAATTGCAACAATATGAAGTTTATCTTTCTGAGAAAGGGACCCATGTCTTATGTCACTTATTCAGGAACAGCAGTTGTTCATGTTTTCATCTTTATCACATGGAGTGTGATGAAGTTATTGAAGTTTTGGGAGCTGACCAGAAATAGCTCATAGCAACTCATGACAAAGGATAACCGAAGCTAATATTTTAATCCGTTAGAAAAAAGTTCATTTGAAGAAAATAGTGCCAGAGCGGGATCAGGCTGGGTAGATGCAGAGTGCTATCTTCAGAAGACCCTATTTATCTGACTAGCCTGCTTCTCACTCATCAAATGATACTGTGCAGTATAATGTTCCATTTGGTCAGAAGTCTGAATTGAAGAATATTGTATTTTTGACTTTTCCAGTAGTGCCTGAGGTATCTGTTAAAACTGACCATGTGCACTTGCAAATTTCTAATCCCCTGAGTGCAGTGAACTATATATAATCAGATGACATTTTTAAATCAAAACTCCTGTATCTTAAGTTGACTGCTTGATCTGTAAGAAAAAAGGTATCTTAAAATTCCCCACTTATGTTTTCATGATTACTGCTATAGTTGGGCTTAGTACAACCATCTTTTTTTTTGTTTGTTTCCTTATATTCAAAGAGTATATTTAACTTTTATCCATGTGTTTTATTAGTTCCCTTTTTGCTGTACTTTTCTTTGCTTGCTTCCTTTTGGACTGGTGGCAGATTTTTTCCTCCTTTTTTTCTTTCCATTTTACCCCGTTAGTATGTATATATCCTTTCAGTGATTACCTATTTAGTTGCCTCCTGAAATTTACAAGGACCTTATAATGTTTTAAATCTGATCACCTTGAATGTAGGATTCTGGGTTGACAGTTGTTTTTTCAGCACTTGGAAAATATTTCGAAACTTCATCTTGCCCCCATGGTTTCTGGTTTAAATATCCACTGTCATAGTAACTGCTGTTCCTTTATATGTAAGATGTTGCTTTAAACTGGCTATTTTCATAGTCTTTGTGCCTACTCTAGCAAGGTGAAGACAAGATATTTTATTTATTGAAACAATTATTGTTCAAATACTGTCTAAACACTTAAACATCTCAGGGCACAGAATGGGTACTCTATGTGCTGTGCTGTGCTTAGCCTCTCAGTTGTGTCTGATCCTTTGTGACCCCAGGGACTGTAGCCCTCCAGGCTTCTCTGTCCATAGGGATTCTCCAGGCAGAAATACTGGAGCGGGTTGCCATGCCTCCCTCCAAGGGATCTTCCTGACCCAGGAATCAAACCAAGGTCTCCTGCATGGCAGGCAGATTCTTTGCCAGCTGAGCTACCAGGGGAGCCCCAGGTACTCTATAAATATTAGTTAAAGAGAGGAAGAAATAGAGAAAACTTTTATGCTTGAAAAATAAAAATAAAATGGCATTTTTTCAAGATTTTATCTTTGTCTTTGGTTTTCAGAAGCTTAATTATGATATGTCTTGGTTTGTGTTTCCTTTTAAGTTTTTCCTCTTTGGAGTCCTACCACCTTGTTGAATCTGTAGGTTTATTTCTTTTGCCACATGTGAAAGTTCTAAGCCATTATTTCTTTGGATACTTTTTCAACCCCTTTCTCTTACTGCTCTCTTTCCAGGACTGCAATAATGGAATATTCTATTGTTTATTATAGTTGCACAAGGCCCTAAGACCTTTATTTATTTATTTTTACTGTTTCTTTCCATTGGTCAGATTAGATACTTCGTTGTGTTTCTATTTTCTGGTTCACTGATGCTTTTCTTTTTTCCTTCCATTGGGCCATTGAACCCTGCACTGAGCCCTTTCTGTATGTTATTGTATTTTTCAGTTCCAAAATCCCCATTTGCCATTTGATTTTTCTTTGTAGCTCTTACTTTTTGCTGATACTTTATATGTATATGTGTGTATATATTTTCCCCCCTTTTTTTAGCCATGTTGCATAACTTGCAGGATCTCAGTTCCCTGACCAGGAATTGAATTGAGGCCACAGCAGTGAAAGCACTGAATCCTAACCATTAGACCACCAGGAAACTGAGACTTTTTATTTCTTTGTTGAATTTTTCTATTTCTTCCTTTTCCTTCAAATACGCTCATAATTACTCATGGAAACATTTTTATCATGGTTGCCTTAAAAAATCATTGTCAGATAATTTTAACATATCTCTGTCCTCTCATTGTTGGTGTGTATTGGTTGACTTTTTCATCCTGTTTGAGATCTTCCAGGTCTTGGATATGACGAATGATTCTGGTTGAATTCTAGACATTTTTGTGTTATGGTACGAGACTCTGAACCTTATTTAGATCTTGGTTGTTTTAGCTTGCTTTCTCTGATACTGGGCAGTCAAGGCAGGGGACTCCACCTTCTTTCTACAAAGTGAAGATGGAAGAGACCAGATTCCTCACCTAGCATCACTGACAACTGGGTCGGGCTCGGTGCTCCTCATCACTGCTGAGAGGATGGGAGTTCCAGCTCCCCACGTGGTCTCCACAGACTCTGTGGGTGGGAGCACATTACTGGCTGTGGGGGTGAAAGTCCTGGCTGCTTTCTTGGCCTTCTCTGACACCACCCCAGCACGGAGTGCTTCATTACCAGCCTTACGAGGATGGAAGTCTAGGCTTCCCACGAGGACGTTACTGGCATGAGTGGCAGTCAGCCACAGTTTCTTCTGTGGTGTGTTGGCTATAGTAGAACAATTTAGAGTTGGAGAGTTTTCTGTCTTGCTAGGTTGTCTCTTGTATGCTTTTGCTAGAGGAAATAGGATTTTACTGGGGCCCTATTTGTCTACATATGTTGGTATTTCCTGGTTGCTAGTTTTTTCTTTTCCAAGGCAAAATGAAAACCCAGGAAAGATAATGCTCAACACTGTCATTTCTTGAGTCCTAAAAAGTCTCTTTTCTTCCTTCAACCTGTCATAATCTTCTTATTTGCTTTATATACAGTGCCCAGTGGTTTTAGTTGTACTTAGCAGGATCAATGGGAAAAAGTATATCTGCTTCATCTTACTGGAAGTCAAAGCCCATACATTGATTTTTGAATTTAATATTATGGTTTTTTTGTTTCCATGAATTCTGTTTTCATTTTTTTCTTAATCTGCCTGGGTTTTACATTTTTTCAATAGTCCTTGTATTTTTGCTTACATTTTCGAACCTCTTTTATATATTATCTCTTAGACCTATTAACTCATTTCCTCAGGAAAAATGGTCACCACCACGTATCACCTGAATTTAGTGGACCATGTTTAGTTTTTTTCTAATTATATTTTATAAATAATTTACAGAAATCCATTAGAACTTTTATCAGAATTTCAATATGGCAGATCCAAAATCAGTCTGTATTTTCCTGTTTTTTAAAAGGGCAGCATCCTTTGAACAGTAAACCTAACTGTTCATAGCTTCTATGTATGAACATGAAACATAAACCATCTTATAGATACTGATTCCAGATTTTTATATTCATCTCTAATAGGTTCCAGTGTATCATTGTTTCTGATTCTTTTCTTTGGACATGCATTGTTAAAACCCAAAACCACAATGGTTAGTAGTTTTCTTAAGGAGACAGTGGCTAATATCTTTGCTGCATAATTCCAAAATATTTTCATTTTTAAATTTACAAATACCGACTAGAATGACTAAATCAATGAAATTTTGTAAAAGTTTCTGTATTATCTGTTTCCTTCTAGTCATCTTTGTATATCCTTTTGTCAAGTCAGTTAAAGCATTTGTCAAATAAATCTTGGTGCACAAACATTGCAATAAATGAAAGAAGACTATTCCAGGTTGTGTTAGTGAAATGAGATGCTCCAAGTTCCTGATGCAAAGCCTTGTATGGTAAAACAATTCTTACACATGCTTAGAACTACTTTTTTGCCTTTGAAAGTAATCTGTCAGTTTTCTCTAATTCATTTAGAGTTTTCTTTTTATTTTTAGTGTTATTGCATTTTACTATAGATCTTTATTACTATAGTTATTCTGTATCTAGATGTAATTTTTATAGATTTTTAATTAATATTTTTGAGGATTTTTTGAGTCTCATAATTAATAACTGATATCTTCATAAGTCTAAGTTGATTGTTGTTTGTGCTGGTTCTTGCTCATGGTGCTTTGTTTCCTCATAGTATATGTGTATAGTTTTGTGATTTATTTGTAGGGTTTTTTTGGAGGGGGCTGATTAGTCAATTTCCTTATATCTTTATCTTGGGGATTTTTTTTTTTAACTTATCAAGACCTAACTGAATTTGCACATGGAGTTTTATGCAGATATTTTTTGTGTTTATTGCTTCTGCTGATTACCTGGGAGCATTGTCAACTGAGACTTCATAGTTGAAGGGTTTTTTGTGGGGGGTTTTTTCCACTAGAAGGCACTAATTTAGGTTACCAACCTGTAAAGGGGCCAGTTTGTGGTTTTAAATTCTCAGAGGATGTTTCTTCTCTCCTTTACTTCCAGGACTACTCTTCACAACTCTTGATTCTCCCCTCCCGTGGGGAGAAAGCAGCTTTACTTGGAGCTCATCTTTTAGATTCCCTACACCCTCTTGCCCTGAGCAAACCTTTATCTTCATTTCCTTTGTCCATACACTCCCCAACCAGATGCTCAAAGTTGCAGAGTTCACGGTCTGTCCACAGGACAGAGATATGTGATTTAAGGATCTTAATGATTCCTTTCCAAGATAATCTGAGCCATAGGAAGTTTTAAATGCCTCATCACTCTTCACAATTAGCCATGCTCTACGTTGGAGACTACAGTTTCCTATAACACATTCTTCAAACATACATGGAAAGGTTTGGAAAATAAGTTTAATTATTTTCCTGGCTATAAGAGTTTATTTGACAGTGTTTGCGTCTCAAATCAAAATGGATTTGATATTTCATTCGTTGAGGGGTGAGAATGTGGTTAGGCAGGAACCTCTGGTAGGGTCCATCGTGGTAGAAAGTGAATGGTCGTACAGATAGTGCATTTCAACTCAACCTAACGGGAACATACCCTTTTTAAAATGCAGCAGTTATACTTATATACGTGTGGTGTAGAAGAGACTTTCGACATTCCTACAAGATAATCCGCAAAGAGGTTGCATCATGACCTAAACATGTTTTTGTTTTTTTAATTTTTATGTAGCCTGTATGTAGGCTTAATGTTACAGAGTTCACAGAATAATAGGGTCTCTCAGTATGCCTTTGACACTTTTTAACCACCAGTACTCAGACGGTAAAGAATCTGCCTGTAATGCAAGAGACTCAAGTTCTGGTCCCTGGGTCAGGAAGATCCCCTGGAGAGGGAAATGTCAACCTGCTCTAGTATTTTCACCTGGAAAAATCCCATGGACGGGGAGCCTGGTGAGCTACGGTCCATGGAGTTGCAGAGTCAGACACGAATGAGTAACTGGCACTTGGGCTGCCTGTGACCCTTTTTAACCATCCCCAGTGCTTCAGAAGACATTTTCTTACAAATTAGGTTGCCTTCCGACTTCCACTGGCCATGTGTTCCAGCGTTTATCTTTCTCTTCCGTGAGCTTCTTTACTTTTCTCAAGATAGAATTCTCTGGTGACTTGGTCCCCTTCCATAATGTGCACCAGGAACGGCTTCTAAAATGCTGGAAAGGTATTCTCTTTTGAAAAAGCTTGGTTAACATCTGCCCTGCTGCCTCATCACACGTTGCTAGGTGCCAGGGCTTGACAAGGTCTCAGTTGCCCCCAGAATCACGTGGTTGTAAGGTGACAGGCCAGCTTGTCTGGCACCCCCGTGGGGTCTTTTCTGAAGTTCTCTCTTTTACTTGATGAGCAGCTACTGTACTAGTCGCCCTTAAACATTTTATGAACTACATTTTCTTACTTCCCTACTACAGTGTATTTGTGGACTTAATTTTCACAACTATAAACCACTGACAAATTTGACATTTTACTGTTAAATTACTAAAAAAATATCTGTTTTATGACCAAGAGCCAGTACTAGCAATTAGTATTTTTTGATGGCGGGAGCTTTTTTCCAAGTCTTGTTTGGACCCCCAAAAGGTTTTTGGTTTTTGTCAGTCATTCCATGAGAATTGCCCAGTAGGCATAAGTGAGTGGAGAACAATAGACTAAATGATACTGAACTGAGGTTCAGTTTTTCATGTCTTCAGTGTCCACTTACCAGGTCCACAGCTTCCTCTTGCTTATGTCAGCAAACCTGCAAACCAGTATGTATCACACTGCTGGGATTGTGAGCAGTCATTACTGCAAAGGTCAAGCTTGGAACAGGTTTCTAATTAAGATGTTAGAATTATAATAATCTCTAAGCTAGTTTTACTTCTTAAAGGAGTTTTCTCATTATTATTCATGTAATCACAGATATCTATAAAGTTAAAAACTATCTCTTACACACAATCTAATTTTATTTCTTTCTCTCCACTTTTTGTTTCTGTGGTTTTTAAGTCATATGTCTGCATATCTGTTCCTAGCCGTTCAACTCTGGCTAAGGACTAATTGAAATTTTCTCATTTAATCCGGCCTTGATTCGGTAAAGGCCTTGATGAAGCTGAGTCAACTCAGTTCAGCAGAGAAGCCCTGTGCTACCCCAGTGACCATCATAGGACCTGATAGCCCAAAGTCCTCAGAATTTTGAGTTTAATTCACAGATTAAGAAGTGATACTATGGCAGCTTCACTTCTTATAAGTGACTTTTTTAAAACTGCAACTGAACTAAAGAACAAGACCTTACATACACTTTAAAATAAATAATGAACCTTATTATTCTCAACAACAGATGAAAATCAAGCCTGAAATATACAGGCATTGAGTATCCCCACCATGGAGGTGGAAGACCTTATATGTTTTTTGTGGGGTTTTTTTGATAAGAGATGTATAGCTTGAATTTCATAAAATCCCTGTAGAAACCCATAGAAGTAAGACTGTCTGTGAAGATCCTGCTTATAACATGAGACAAACTATTCTTGGTTCTCGTTAAAGATTGTGAACAGTGTGTTAAATAATATTAATGGCTAGGATTGTCAGTACTTAACAGTACTTTCCTTGTACAAGTGATTTTATTGATTGATACAGACTCAGTGTAACAGGAGCAGATTATTTTTACTGATTTTATCGAAATCTTAACCACGTTTGTTAGTGCACCACACATCTTTAAATAGATCTAGATGATGATGTAGATTAAGAAAAGCAAACCACCATCCATCTCTTTTTGATCTGTTAATAACTTAAATCCATCATTGCTAGCAAGTGTTTTCAGAGTCTGTTGTGCATACGTGTTTCTCTTGTCCCTGGTTAGAAATCCTGTAACCTTGTTTCAGTGGATGGCTTTTCGTATAAGAAAACCCTAACCACTTATCCAGAAT
This sequence comes from Antilocapra americana, assembly GCA_007570785.1. Lineage (NCBI taxonomy): Eukaryota > Metazoa > Chordata > Mammalia > Artiodactyla > Antilocapridae > Antilocapra > Antilocapra americana. The sequence goes on from ML661896.1 coordinate 18,949,494, forward strand.
TTGGCAGACAAGTTTGTCATCAGAATTGTTGAAGTAATTGATGAAATACAAAGGAAAAAAGTAAAACTGTACTATTTTCTGCTATTAAATTTCATTTTTGTAGGCAGTGAGCTGTGTATTTTTAGGTTTTATAGTAGTTCCATAAGAGTATTTTTGTGCTAAGTTGAAAGTACTGTATGAAGGCTATAAATAATTACTTTTAGGACAGTGTATGATATTTCTTCTCATTATACTGTATTTTAAAGATTTTCATTATAATTACAGAGAATTGTGCTGTTTAAGTTCAAATGTCCTTTTTTCCCCAGTGATTTACCTACTTCCCATTGATCTCAAAATACTACTTTGTTTAAAATAATTTTAATGCAGAAAAATTATTTAATTTTCTAAAAGCAGCCACACATACTATTTCTTTAAAAATCACAGTATATTTTTCTTTCAAGGAAGTAAACCAGTATTTTAAAAATTCTGATAATGCATTCTTGCTCACCTTGGTGGATAACTCTGGTGGAAGCCTGTCCTACAAAACTATAGATAGTGAGCTTTCAGAGGTCAGATCGGTCAGTGGAGGTGTGATTAGTAATGGTGATTTAAGGTGCTTTAGAGCCTGCAAAAATGTTTCTGATTTCGTGAAGAAGACCTATGTGAAAGAAGGAGATAAAATGGAAATACTCACTACAGTGCACTGTGGCCCAAAAGCTTTGATCAGACTTAGAACTTAAAACTTTGGGAGTTATTTCCCAAACCTGTGAATTATCAACTATCGACCACCCAGCTTGGCAGTCGGTACTGATTAAAAAAATTACTCTAAGGGGTCAATAACTAAGGTTCAGTGCTCTGAACAAGAACTGGGTTAGTAAGATGGACGTTTTGGGTTGAGTCTTCCTCTTGAGCCGGCTATGCTTTGCTGCCAGCTCATGGCTGCATGCCTTTTCTAGAAAGAAAATGGGTGAGGTGTGTGTGCTGAGAATACACAGACCTGTACTCATTTATGCAAAGCCAGCTCAAAGCCCCTCCTAGAAATAGGTTGTTGGTGATACCATTCTAGACTCGCGAAGAGAAAGATAGACTACGTACTGCTTCTTCATGTCCAAACTTCTCTTAAAAAGTAGATGGACTTAGATGATAAAAACTTCACATCTTGAGTTAGCATTATATTTCTTTAGCTATCGGTTCCTTTAAGGTGGCTATAGATGTCTTGAGTCTCTCTTTACTACTACTGCTGTTTTCTATTCAGAGAAGATTTCAGGAAGCCCAGCATTATTCTTGAGATCCTTTTGTATTTTATCAGATTCATTGTGATGGATTCATGAATTTTTTAAAACTGGCTTTTGTAGTGAGGTTCACATTTAGCTTGATGACTGTAGTTTAATCAAAGGAAGAATATTATATATCTTTTCTTTGGTCATTTATTTTCTGATAATTGTCTGTTGCTTTACAGGCATCAATCATTCTTTCCTTGCAAGTTAACATATTTTTAGTATTACAGTATTTTTTGTTATTGTTCTCATTTGTACATATGTTCATACTCAACAACATTGAAAAACACAAAAGAATAAAAATAATTGTCTAAGTGGAAACATCTTCCACTTGGACCACTGGTTCTGAACCAGGACATTTGATGATGCACAGAGATATTTTTAGTTGCTACAGCTGAGGATGGGGCTGCTGCTAGCATGCATCTAGTGGGTACTTCAGGAACGCTAGCCATCCTACAGTGCATGGGACAGCCCCAAACAAACAAGCATTTGACCCCAAATGTTAATATTGACCAAGATGAGAAACCCTGATTTAGACATCTCAAAATTGTAGTGTGCTTCCTTTGTCTTTTTCCTATGCATATTTTTAATCCTGTATTTTAAAATACTTTTACATTATCTATAGTGCTTTATACACTTCTCTTTTAAAAACAGATCACAAACGTTTATCATGTGTTAAGTATTCCTCTAAGAGAAGGGTTTTTAAAAACCTATTTTACCTTTTATTATGGAGAATTTCAACAGATAAAGACTTGGCAGAATAATGTAATAAAATCGTGCATTTCCAACATCAGCATCATGGTTGATAATCAACCATTGTCAATACAGGGGCAATCTAACCTCACCTATATCTTACCCCACCCTCCCATGTTACTTTGAAAAAACTCCAAAATATTATTATCTATAAATATTTCAGTATGTATCTCTAACAGAAAGTTTATTTTATAAAATAATTTTAATAAAGACCTCATAATATTTTACCCTATGCTGTGGATATATTATAATTTATTTAACTAAGTGCCTACTGTTGAGTTTTGCATTTTTTTTTTTTTACTTTTCTACTAAAAAAATTTTTTTTAATCTTTGTATGGCACAGTCTCCTTGTTCTACAGGTGAAATAGAAAGTGTGCAAACTAAGCAAGGTGAGAATGAGCACAAGACCCTTAATTTCATTAAACACTGTGTAACTGGTAAAGATTAATGTACATATCTCTTGCTAATTCTTTCCAATTACTTAGTTCATATAAATTCCCAAGCCTGGTTAATTATGCTGAAGTCAGGCAGTAATTTTGAGCAGTGTTCCGACGACAAGGGAATTTTCCTGGTATAACCTTGCCCTCTCACACAGGCTCTCAGCAGATTAGGCGCTCAGCCTAGAGTCCATTCATTTTCTGCTCAGGCCTAATTGCTGCCGACTGGCTGCCACAGGTACCTGGATAGTCTGTGTTTAAGGAGGCAGGGACTTGTGAGAACAAATAAGGAAAGATTAATTGTTTGTTTTGTTCCCTCCCAAGAGAAATGTGGGTGCTTAATCAAGAAAAATAATTTCTTCTGTTGATTTGGCTTATTTGGAGAAAAGATAATCGTGTAAAGCTAGGCACAAAAATGATGCCTTTTACAAGAGGTATTGCCACTTACCTACACAGGAGACAAGGATACAGGGAAATGAATGAAAGACACTGATGAAATGGATGAGGATGGCTCACATTTCTCATCGTAAGTAATCTGGCTGTTGGGCTTTTATGTGTACCAATAGCACTAGCTAGTATTGTCATTTGTTTTGTCTGGCTCTTCGGAAATCTAATCAAGGAGACAATAGTGTAAAAAAAAATCAACAACACTTTTCCAAATTGTTCTTAATTGCTGGAGTACAAAGTGAACTAAATGCTGTGATGTTTCCAATTAAAGGACCTGTTTTAAGCAAGCACTATTAAATCTATCTTTCCTGATCTGATAAATAAGCAATCAAAGAGTGGAGCAGATTAATTGAGAGCCATTAGTTCCAGATTCTTTATAACAGGAAGTGTGAACCAACATTATTAATGAGCTTTGGCAATTTGGGGCTTGATACCTGTGTCACTCATATCTTCTGGTCCATCAAAAAAAGGAAATTTATTAAGTGTTATCATAGGAGAAGGAAATGGCAACTCGCTCCAGTATTCTGGCCTGGAGAATTCCATGGACGGAGGAGCCTGGTAGGCTACAGTCCATGGGGTCACAGAGTCAGACACGACTAAGCGACTTCACTTTCACTTTCTTTTTCATTTCGTGATCTTTCATACCCCAAACCATTTGCTTTCTAAAATCTCAAGAAATATTAGAAGGACTTTTGATATGTTCTGAATCAGAGTTGACCATTGCATCTGGAAGGTGAAAGTGAGGGAATTAGAAGAAGAATGTATATTGTCCCTGTGACAGGAAGTGGTACAGCTATAAACACAAGAGTGTTAACACTAAACAGGAGTTGGCAGATTTTTTCTGTGAAAGATCAGCTAGTAAATATTTTAGACAGTGTGCCCTGTATGGACTGTCACACTCCTCACCTCTGCCACTGCAGTGTGAAAGCTGCCTGGGATGATATATAAAACAGGGAGAAGGGCTGTGTTCTAGTTATTGTTCGGTCTCTCAGTCATGTCAGACTCTTTGCAACTCCATGGACTGCAGCACAGCAGGCTTCCCTGTCCTTCACTCTCTCCCAGAGTTTGCTCAAACTTGTGTGCATTGAGTCGGTGATGCCATCCAATCATCTCATCCTCTGTCAGCCCCTTCTCCTCCTGCCCTCAATCTTTCTAAGCAACAGGGTTTTTTCCAGTGAGTCGGCCCTTTGCATCAGGTGGCCAAAGTATTGGTGTTTAGCTTCAGCATCAGTCCTTCCAATGAATATTCAGGGCTGATTTCCTTTAGGATTGACTGATTTGATCTTGCTGTCCAAGGGACTCTCAAGAGCCTTCTCTAGCACCACAGTTTGAAAGCATCAATTCTTTGGCACTCAGCCTTCTCTGTGTTCCAATAAAACTTTACTTACAAAAGCAGGCAGCAGGCCAGATTTGACTTTCGGGCTCTAGAGAGCCCTGGATTTAGAAGCCGGTGGCAGATTTGGGTGGACGGGCAGCAGCAGATGGCTGGAATGAAGAATGTGGCCTGGCATTAGGTGAATATGGGTTCAGAGTCCTGAATCTACTTGCTGCTGTATAAGCTAAGGTAGTTAATTAATTTCTTTGAGCACTAGTCACCTTTTCCGTAAAGAGGAATAAGAAGATACACCTCATGAAGTCGTTAGGATTACATAAGCTAATGTCTACATGAAGCATTATCCAGTTCGTGATATAGAAGAGGCATACAATCAAAAATAGCTATCATTTTTTTCCCCAGCAAATCCAGGTTATATGTGACATGTTTGTCCTTATTTTTCTGAAATTCCAGAATCTTCCTAGGACTCCATGGAGCCATGGGGATTAATGCCTAATCTTATTTGGCCATGAAAATTAAATTAGAAAGTATTCTTTTAGGAACCCATCTAAATAATTCAGCTAAAACTAATTAAAAATGCTGTTGGAGGCCATACAAGGCAGAAATCTTGAAGATGATGCAGAATGTTGTCACGGGGAAGTGCTAGTATTAATCTTCTATCCATTCACTCCTGTATTCATTAATTCGTAACATAAACATTTTTCGAGAGCTATTCCGATCAGACACTCTGCCTCAGGCTTTACATTTATTGTTTCACAATCCTCACCACGATCCATGCTCAGTAGCATCATCTGGTATTGAAAGTCAGCACGCTTAAACATGGACTGTTCTGTATAGAATGACACCTGTAAGCCCATCTGTAAAGTACCTCCACTTCCCTCCATAGACAAACAATTGGCAGGCATTCCAGGTTGAATTTTTTAAAGAACCTGCCAGTCAAGGGAAAGATTTGAGTAGCGCTGGGGTGGGAATCTTGTCCCTAGGGGAGCAGTGCTTGCAGGACTCCCGTTAGCAAGTCTCCAAGGAAGAGTGTTCATGATGACCCACTGGAGTTAGAAAGCAGTCATGCAACTTGCAAGTATATTGATATTTTCAGTCTGATAAAGAAGTAAGTTAAGCTTTATTAATGTTGTTGTAGAGGGAACTCCCTGGTGATCCAGTGGCTAGGAATTTTTGCTTTTACTGTCCAGGCCCGGGTTCAGTTCCTGGTCAGGGAACTAAGATCCCCCAAGATGCGTAACATGGCCAACAAAAGAAAAAGAGAAAAAAAAATTGTGATATGAACCAATACTGGCCCTCTTGCAAGCCCAAACATCAGTCAGCCTGGGGTCCACAACCAGGAGCCCTCATTTGCTTGTACGTTGTGATGCTTGATTAGGTGGGTTTATGATCCATATTACCTCCTTTCAGCTAAATCTCACAGAAGTTTGTTATTGTTTGGTTGCTTGGTCGTGTCCAACTCTTTGTGACCTCATGGTCTGTAGCCCACCAGGCTCCTCTGTCCATGGGATTTTCCAGGCAAGAATACTGGAGTGGGTAGCCATTCCCTTCTTGAGGGGATCTTCCCAACCCAGGGATCAAACCCATGACTCCTGCATGGCAAGTGGATTCTTTACCACTGAGCCACTGGGGAAGCCCTAAACCTCATAGAAGATTCAGTAGCTTTATAGGAGCCCTGGAAAGAAGTCACAGATTGAAGAGAAAGCTAGGAAATGCTCGCCCAGGTGCACGGTGAACAGCAGAAAGATGTGGCCCTGATCCCAGCACTGCTTCCAGTTCTGCAAGCTCCACGGCCCTCACTTAACCTGGCCCTTCAGACAAAAGGCCTAGGAACACCAAGTAGGAGAGAAAGTAGCTTTTGAAAGAACACAAGCCTGTGAGAGAACATGATGAAATTGGATGTTTGAAAATTTTTCTGTCATTGTGGGATTTTGTTGTCAGAATTAATGTCTATAGCCTGAAATTCTCTCCAGCTCCCTTAATACTTGGAAACAGCATTTTCTAGCCTGTTCAGAAATCTTTCACAAGAAGAGTTTCAGCAACTCTTGGATCCAGATTTTTCTAAACACAATATTTTGTAGCTGTTCCGTAAGAACAACTGTGCAGCATCAAGAAAGAAGGGAGATTCCTGGCTGCATCTCATTAAAAAATTAGCCTTTGTGTTGTTGGAGATTTGAAGTGGAAAAATTACTATTATGATTCAGTAAGTACAGTTGTTGGATCTATTTGTCTTCTTGAGATACTCTTTTCTACAATAACGGTCATTAAAATCAAATATTATGAAATAAACAGAATTTTCAGTCACTCTTGAGCACAATGGAAAATAATCACTGTATTTCAACCCAAGAGAGCTTAGTCAGTCATATTACTCTCCTGTTAAAATATCATTATCTGGATTTTTTAATAGGAACCGAAATCTTCTTTTTATCATTAATACATGCCACAAAAGAGAATTTAAATATTAGTTTATCTTTATATGACTTTAAACTTTCCTTTTGTGTATGTTTTAAGTAGAACATAATTAATACAGTAATACCTTTATTTTGCATATAACTAAATAAGTATTAGAGTGAGGGCTCAGCCCTTTTTCACTGGAGATGTGTATGATGAAAAATGTTTGGGGAACATCAAGACACTGCTCCAAGTCACTGCTACCTCCTGTTCCATTCATGCCAGTGTGTTTTAAGTAAGTAAAATGTGTTTAGAATTTTTTTAAAATATTCTTCCTGTGGTTCTCCTTTATTAGAGAAAAAGCTGTCTTTATTTTAAAAGACCTCTCCCAATTCAGAATTTGGCCAACTCCCATCTTGCTTGTACTAAAGGTAATCAACCCTGAATATTCATTGGAAGGACTGATGCTAAAGCTCCAATACTTTGGCCACCTGATGCAAAAAGCTGATTCATTGGAAGAGACCCTGATGCTGGGAAAGATTGAGGGCAGGAGAAGAAGGGGACAACAGAGGATGAGATGGTTGGATGGCATCACTGACTCGGTGGACATGAGTTTGAGCAAACTCCAAGAGATAGTGAAGAACAGGGAAGCCTGGCATTTTTTCATAGGGAATGTTTGCTTCCTCAGTGGGAAATTGTGGCTTTTATTCCATTTCTTCTGATCCCACCCCTCATAGTGATTCACGAAGACTAGTTATTGTCTCTTGTCCCAGAGTGCATTTTAGGCAGCAGGCACGCCAATAAATTGAATTCTTTCCATTTTCTCCCTCATCCACCTGAGCAGGAGAGTAGGGTAACAACATTGGAGCAGAGGGTAGGATGTTAGAACTCTGATCATCTATCTCTGTTATGATTTTAAACCATCCGTGATAGGAGAGTCACCTCCTACCTACTGAGAGCTTCCTTACATTCTACACCACAACTGAATCCAGCACGTCGTACCTAGGATGCTCTTGGGCTTATTTCAGGTACTACTTGTTATCCTGCTGTTGGATATTCCTATCCTGTTTTGGAAAAATCTAGGCCATTCTTAGGTTTCTTTATGAAATCACGCTTTCACTAAAAATAGTCCCAGGACTGTGTCCTGGAAGCTATTCTCAATCAAGCAAAGGACTTTCCTTGTTTATCACCCCCACTGCCATTTTCATTATTTAGTGCTTTATTCCTTCCTGATCATCATGGTAGTTTCCTCAGTAGCTCCGTCTATTCCGCACAGTATCCACGGAGATGTGCCTTCTCAACTTCATCTCTGTTCATGATATTCACCTACCAAGAATTTTGTCATGGCTCCTTGTTAGCTGCTGAACTGTGATGTTCTTAGGCCAGATGCTCAGAACCGCAGCCTTAATCTGCATGGGTCTTACTGCCTACTAGCCTACTAACTGCCCCTTGTCTTGGCTGCTGTGTTTACCATATCTTGTACCTGGTACCGCCTCTTTTCTCATCTCTGTTTACCAAAACATCCCACAAGGTCACTTCCAGGACCTCCTCTTTATGGGTCCTTTTTCAGTTCTCCACACCCAGATGTAACATTCTCAAACCCAAATACATTATAGTAGACTGTTATCCCATTGCGTTTTTGCCTTCTGTTATAGCTCACTAACTTTATTTCTCCACACTCAGTTTTTAGTCCCGCATGCCACCCGTCTGCCTCCCCAAACATCTAACTTTAGCTCAGCCCACCGTGACTCCTGGGGCTACCCTGGTGGCTCAGCAGTAAAGACTCCACCTGCAGTGTCGGAGACCTGGGTTGGACCCCTGCATTGGGAAAATCCCCTGGAGAAGGGACTGGCTACCCACTCCAGTATTCTTGTCGGGGAAATCCCAGGGACAGAGGAGCCTGGTGGACTACAGTCCACGGGGTCGCAGAAGAGTCGGACACAGCTGAGCAACTAACACTTCAACACACACTGGAACTGCTACTTCGAGACTGCCAGATAGATAGTTTGGCTTTAATGATATTTGATATCATTCTATTTCTTTCTTTTGTTATTTTTGCTCCTCTCTGATAGTTTGGGATAAAATATTAGATTCCAGTGGAAATGTACACCCATGGCTGAGTCAGGTCAATGTATGGCAAAAACCACTACAATATTGTAAGGTAATTAGCCTCCAATTAAAATAAATTTTTTAAAAAGATTCAAATGGACTATCTACTTGGTTTATGCAATGTTTCATTGTGTGATATTCTCTGAGTTGATAGTGGTGGTTTTGTATTATTTGTTATGTGCAACATTTAAAATTAGGCTGCATAAAATTTTAAAAATCTATTCAGCAAGAAAGTCACCACAAATTCAAATCGTAAGACCAATAGGCTAAAAAATTGAATAATATATATGACAATGGTCTGATTCCTATGGTATGAAAAGGCCTTTTATAAGTTGTAAGGAGGAAAATTATCAAACAGGAAAATGAGCAGAATCCATTCATTTGAAAGTTGTTATAAATGATTGGTAAAAAAATAAAAATACTTAATAAAGTATTAATAAGTAATCAGTTCAGTTCAGTTGCTCAGTGGTGTCCAACTTTTTGTGACCCCATGGACTGCAGCATGCCAGGCTTCCCTGTCCATCGCCAACTCCCAGAGCTTACTCAGACTCATGAAACAGTATATCTACTTGTAGATCTGCAAAGATTTAAACAAACCATTTATACTCACCGTTGGTAAGGAATAGACATTCTCATACACCATTGAGGCATCTGCCCATTGTGGCAACATTTTAGAACAGCAATTTGTCAGTTTTGTCTCTGGATGTATCCAGTAATTATTCTTGCATAATTGGGCTATGCTGTGTGTAAGGCATTTATTTCATTGTAATATAATTATAAAAGTTTCCCAATCTGATACAGAAAGAAAGAAAAAAGAGAGGGAGGGAGACAAGGAAGTAAGGAAGAAAAAGTTCTCCAAAGACAAAATAATGTTTAAGTAATACTTTGTCTTATGACCAGTAACATTCACAATGTAGAGCTCTGTGAGGACCAAAATACAGGAAAACCTTATAATCAGAGTTATAGAAAACCAGTGAGTAAGAGACCTTATCTTTCTATCGTTGAAGTTTTAAGCCTTTTTAAAAGTGTATGAAATCTGTATTATTTATTCTCATAGCCACCACTTTTTACTGTTATTCTTCTTCTTGGCAAGATAAACCACATGAGTTTAGTAATCCTGTTGTATTATCACCAGCCACATAAGAAAATCTGCCATAGAAGTATACGGATGACAGTCGCTCTTCCAGATTGATGCTATTTATTTTTCATTGGCCACGAAAGGTTGCTAAGCATCCCCTGGTCAGGTTCTGCCAGCCCTTTACGCCCAGTAATTGCATTGTTCCGTGTCTTTATCAAGGAATCCCTCGCCAGTAAGTTTTTGGGAGAGACAAGTGTCAAGGATGAGAAGCCACAATGAAGTGCTCGGGACTGAGCAGAGATTACACTGCTCAGGTCATCCTACACAACTTGTCAGTTTGCGGCCCAAATAAATGCCTCGAGTGTGTAAAATGCGGAGCATAGTGACCCCAGGAAGAAAAATCAATTGCAATTCATATTTCAGATGTCTGTAATTGCTTGTGAGAGCACGGCCGCGGTTTGTTTGCAGGGCAGCTCTTCCTCTCCTGTTGCCTCCTTTCTTTTCCTGGTTCTAATGGTCACGTCTTTCACATGCTCAGATTTACAGTGAAGCAAAATTTGGGGTCTTTTTTTTTTTCTGGTCCACATTACCATTCTTATTACTGGCGCCCTGTACCAGATTTGATCCGTGCATTGAACTGTAAACAGGCTGAGATCACGCAGTAGACATGGCTAGTTCACTTTGCGGTTCTTGAAGGTTTGGGTGTTTTTATTATTCGTTCATCCGTTTTGTTTTGAGGTGAGAGAGGCAGGTTGTGGAAAGCATCATCTTTCATCAGGAGAATTACTCATTTACTAGGATTGTAAGCAACAAAAGTGAATTCTGTGTGCATGTGGAGGTGATCTTAAGTGCTCTTTTTTTGATAATAAAATCAGAAGAGGGGATTAAAAACCTGCTTAATTTTGAAAATCACCCAGTCCGTCTACCCTATCAACCCTCTTTTGCTCCAGTTCCCTTAACCCAGCTCTTTGTCATGTGAAGCTGCTCTTGAATTCGTAACCCTTCTCTGGACTGAGATGTCACAGGGATAGAGAAAATGCTGCTCCCTTTATGGATTACTGTTAAGTCAACAAAACTTTGGCAGCATTGATTAACTTGATAGTGAGTACAGCAGTACATTTGTCACTTATGGCTGTGCTGTAGAAAATCTAATAAGAGGCAGACAATTCCCTTTAGAGCAGTAACAGGTTCACTGTGGCTAACGGTGCATGCACTGGAAATGTCTGCCTTTAAATTATACCCTTGCTGCTTGCTGGTTGGGTCACTGACTCAAAGCTTCTGCACTTCTGTAGTCATGCTGTTGTTATTAATTTCATCACAGTTATTTGACTTAAATGCATATTTAAATTTTTATGTGTTTGTAGCGTTTTTAAAAAGCTGAGAAGAGGATTAAATACAGTTCTAGAATGATGATCTTAAAATAATAGCTGGAAATAGAGAGCTCTGCTGTATGTATGAAGCTAAGAAGATCACAAGGAAATTACTTCCCACAGTTAGTGTTATATGATTCAGCTTGTTTCATAAAGGAGAACATGGAGAAAATTTTAATCTCAGCTAAATAATTTGTAAAGAAAAGTATGATAGTATTCGATGTGAAATTATTACAAAATTATTAATTTTTAATGATATAGGGGGGAAATGATTAATGCTGTTTAATGGATAGAAGGAAAGAAAATTTTCAGTCTTAATGAGATATCTTTGGTATGAAGGAAAAAAATGAAAAAATCCTATCAAAATTCTACCAGTACAGTATAATTCTGTACAGCATTAATCATTTCCCCCATATATCATTAAGATCTTTCACAGTGCACTTAGGTAAACATGTGAAAAAATAGGATAAAATATGTTTAGTGGATGATACTAATTGTGTCTAATGATTGCAGAGGTATGGGTAAATGTGATAAATTTAGTAGATCAGGGTAAGGAGTAAGAAGATTAGGTTTTTAAACTGTTGTAACGATTATCTAGTAAACTGAAGACTTTGATTCTCATTCTTATTGTATACAGAAAATCTGAAAATCTGCTAAAAAAAAAAAAGCCACCACCTTGTCGAGGCAGTTCTTATTTCACATGGCGATGTTTTTCTTTCTGTTAAACTGTATTTTAACAGAAAGGTATTCTGTTCTAGAAAAGTATCTAATTTTTCATTTTTAAAACAAAAAATTCCTGTGCTGTGCTTAAATTCACAATTCAGTTGGAGAGAATTGGTCAAAATAGGGGGGGAAAATCCTTTTTTTTTTTTTTTTTTAGTGCTTTGTGTTTTGCTAGGAAACAGTCTTTAATTGAGGGCTCTTATATGGTAGCATCTGTGAGATGATATAGTTCTCTTTGTTGGGAGAAAAGTATTCTGCCTGAATCAATTGTCAAGAGGTTTAACATAATAAGGCAGCTTGTGGTATGACTAAAAGAAACACTGTGCACAAGAAATTCCCACCGCAATTTGTTTTTAGAAGAAAAACTGAATTCACCTGAAACATGAATACATTGAAAGCCAAGACTTAATAAGAAAGAGCTTAGAAAGGGTTGCTGTCCAAAGGTCTGGGTGAGTCATCTCATCTACTTGTCTTTGAGATTCTAAAAGGCATATGAACCAGAATGGCTTTTTCGTGAACTTTGAGAAGTACTGGCTTGCATCAGTAACATTCAAGCCTGTTGATGTTAGCGTTTGGATTTAATTCAATGAGAAAGTGTTTTCCTTTTTAATCTATAGGGCAAATGTAATGTATCTCCATTCTGAAAACAGTCTTTTCTGCCACGTCGACCACTCTGGATTTCACAGGTTACAACAGGAGTACCCCCACCACTTGCCCTAGTGAACAGAGGCCGGGTATTGATTAACTATCACGCTGGCATCAGAACTACTCTTAGGATTCAATTTTTTTGTTGTTTTGCATATTTTATTGATCAAAATGGTAAATGAGCATCAAGCGTGCAAGAAGACGATGAATTGTTTACTTGCATAAAATAACCTTTCAATAAGGGAAGATGCATGGCTTACACTTTGGTTCTGTTCTACGGCCCGAAGCAGATGGCATTCAGCTGCTATTGATTTGCTTCCATAGTTAAGGAGCAGCCTGCAACCCTGCATGCCCACTGTGAGAAGGGGTGTAGATTTGGGGACCAGAGTGGAAGCCAGGAAGGAACTGACTGGCCCTCCCTAAAATCCTAAGGAAAAAAAAAAGAAATAGCAACAACCTTATTTGGAAACCATGAATATCTACTAAAATGGAAACTTGAATTAATGTCATCACATATGGGCTGATGCTTTTAAAGGAACAATATTTGTGGTCATCTCTAAGGCAGGTCTCTCTAGTGAATAACAAATAGACTAATCATCACAGAATGCTGATAATAAGCATTTATATTTAAAGGAAACTAAAAAAAATGTTTTTATCCTTCCTTTGGGATAGAATTAGGTAATCTTCATATGTCTCATGTGAGGTCCACGGCAGAGCTTTCTGGCCTTAACATAAATGTACACATAAGTTGGGCTGACAGCCTCCCTCTTATTTACAAGTTGTGTGATCTCCGTTTATACAACGATCCACCCAGATCCTTTGTCAGCAATCACATTTGGTTTTAAAATGTCTTTCTATAATAGGTAGTTACAGATGTTGAATTTATAAATATTTTCCTTGAAGCTGTGTCCAACAATGACTTTACATCTCAAAAACGAAGGAGAGGCTGACCTACCAATTGTGGCTTTTTTTTTTTTCGCCTTCCAGATGCACGAAATACTGAAAACCACTTGTCCAAAACCATAGGAACAAATAGTAGATATATTTACATAATAAAACAGGTATTTATTACTCAATAATACATATATTAGTCAAGCTTAGCTAAATATCTTAATTTTTCTTGCAATTTATAATTTAAGTATAAATAAGTTCTTAACAAAAATTTATAATGAAGCTGCTTGCCCATAAGAGTTGAACTTTACAGATCTACTTCACTGGGGTTCCTTCTCATAAATAAACTGTAATTACAAATGATTGTTCTGAAAGCACTCTCCTGTTACTCTTTATACTTGAAACATTTTATTATAAGCTGTGCCCCTTGTTTGTCATGGGAGAGCGGCCAGTTTATTTTGCTTGGTCCTGAGTAAATGTTAGCTTTGTCTCTTCCCTACTCTACCCCTACTCTGGTGATAAAGATTTGGGGAAATGAATTTAGTTTGCTCTGTTACAAAAAGCAGTCACCCTTTATGTTTCTTTCTCTTCTTGTAGTACCAGAAAGCCCAACTAATTTCTCAAACCTTTCATGCAAGAGAGAAGCTTGGAGAGCAGAAGGCATTAAGGTGACAGAGGCATGCTGGGCATGCTGGGGTATTGAGCGGCTGTTGTGCCCTTATGGACCATCACCTTGTTTTACTTCAACTAGACACCTTGTGTCCCTTCAAGGGTCTAGTATGATGCAGAGAATACCTACTCTGTGCTTCTTCTGTAAAATACAGCCCTCATTTCCAAGGTAAAGAGAGAAGACTAGTTGGCATCAGGTTTGTCAAATTCAAAAGGGCTAAAAAGAGAGAAGCCTTTCTCTTCCTTGCTCCTGTGCTCCTGTAGGGGAACACATCTGAGAAGGGAAAGTCAGGCCAGAGCCTCTGCTGTTGACAGTGCTCATGCCTTCTCTCAGACAAATGAGAGCTGTGTTCATGAAGCCGGAAGGTAATCAGCAAGCTGAAGTTGTCAATGACACTGTAGGAGAGTTACTAGGATGCTTCGAAACCAAGCTATCAGCACAACATTTGTGTGGCAATGTGTTGATGGTACAAAAAATTTAAGCAAGATGATTAAGGTTAAGATTGATGGTCTCAGTTAGTTAAGCATAGTTACTGAAATCGACTTAGAATTTTTCATGTTGAACTTGTCCTAATTCTGGCAAGATATATAATTTGGGCCAATTTAGTATGTTTTGAGCAGATAGTTACTATTTCTAGCTGACATACCTTTCTGTGTATAAAAGAAGTATGTATGTTTCATTAGTTTTTCATTAGAGAAAAAAAAAAACCCACTCCATTTTCTTGGCAACATCTAACACCAAGTATCATCTCTGTTTAGCAGTCCTTTTGAACTTCGCTGGTAGCATAGTGTATAAGAATCTGCCTGCCAATACAGGGGACCCAGGATCCCTGGTCTGGGAAGATCCCACATGCCCTGGAGCGGCTAAGCTCCTGAGCACATGCCCTGCAACCAGAGAAGCTGCCACAATGAGAAGCCCACGCACCCACCGCAGCTAGAGGGTAGCCCCCACTCACCACAGCTAGACAAAGCCCTTACAAAGCGGCGAAGATGCAGCGCAGCCAAAATAAATAAATAAATAAATAATTTTAGAAAACAAGCTTTTTGCTGACCCATTAACAACTTCATCAGCATCTTACAGTATTTATTTAGCAACATCAACTGACAGTGAGACTCCTGAAGATCAACTGCAGGAGAATGAAAAGACAGAAAAGATACACTTTTAAATAGCTTTATTGAGATATGAACTATATACCATGAAATACACATAAGTGTTATACAGTCATTTTTAGCAAATTTGTAGTTATGTGACCATCAACACAATCCAGTTTTAGAACACTTCTATGACACCCCCCTCCAAATTACCCTCATGCCTTCTGAATCTACTTCTTTTGCTGCCCAGTTTGAGCAACTCTTATTATAAACTTGAAAAAGCAAATACATGTTAACAGCTGAAGGTGCCACCCTTTTGTTATTCATTAGTCTTTGAATCTCATCAGTCTGCTTCAGGTTTGGGAAGTGACTTCTTGCAATGTAGACCATCTTGAAGGATGATAGCTTTATCTTAAATGTGGCTTTTTGAACCCCCAAACAATGAAGAGAACAAAATGAAGATAGGAAGTTGTGGGAAAGAAAGGCAGGAAGGCAGTAATTTAACTCATGATCTTTGTGCCTGAATTATTTCCTTTGGGGCATACATTTGTTTTCCAGGGAAGAATGACTGATAGATAATGGTATATCCCTGTCTCCCAGATAGAAATGAATGCCACTGAGAAAGAGAGGGAAAACTGAGGTTGTCCAGCATCTGCTGTGTTTCTGACTCTCTGATGCTCCTAGGTGCGGTGGTACTGAACTGAAGGAGCTGACGTGTCAAATCCCAGAGCTGCTTATTCACCTGATGAAGATCAAGGCCCCCTTTTGAACAGCTCTTTTACCATATATTTGATCATATTCCATTTAGCATGTAAAATGTAGTATTATGCAGCAAATTAAACTGCCTTATTAAAGTATTAATATATTAGAAAATAAAATATATACTTTAATATAGTAAAGTATTTAATATATTAGAAAATATATATAGAGAGAGAGAGATTGAAGGCAGGAAGAGAAGGGAACAACAGAGGGTGAGGTGGCTGGATGGCATCACCAACTCAATGGACATGAGTTTGAGTAAACTCTGGGAGTTGGTGATGGACAGAGGCCTGGCATACTGCAGTCCATGGGGTCATAAAGAGTCGGACACAACTGAGGGACTGAACTGAACTGAACTGAAAACATATATTTAATATATACTTTAATATATTTATATGTAATACTAAGACTCTAGTATTAAAGTATTATAAAGCTTTAGGATTTAGGCAACTTATTTTGCTATGGGGAAAAAAGACTGAGGGGTCATCTAAAATACAAAAGCATTTCTTTTGGAATAAATTTTGTAATTATCAAAATACGTAGCTTACTGTCAACAACTGAGAAAAAAGATGTCAGTATTCAGTATATACTTATTAAGTGTCTACTGTGGGTGCTGCCTGGCACAGAGTAAATTATTCACATCTAATCCTTGTCTTTGAGGGATTTGGTTTGGCCATTCAGTACCTCAACAAGTAACTAAGAAGTGGTATGTGTGTTTAGACGAAACATAGATGAAATACACAAATGCTAAAGGGATACCAATTTGGTTTGTCATGTGGACAGTTCACAGAAGTTACTTAATTGCTAATAAGCATTTTAGTAAAATAAAAACTGGCATTAAATTCGAAAGGAAGAGTAACTGAGGTTAAATTTATCCACTAGAGAGGTTTTTGTATTATCTACAAGATAATGTCATTATCTTGTACAGCACAGCAAGTATTTACCTATTCATTAGATATTTCCATTTTGAAAACTTAATTTTAAAAATGGTTTATGTTTGGCTACCCTGGATCTCTGTTGCTGCGCATGGGCTTTCTCTAGTTACAGCGAGTGGGAGCTACTCTCTAGTTGCCATGCATGGGCTTCATGTGAGTCGCTGATCAGAACAGACTTTCAGGCCAGGATCAAGAGTTAGTTTATAGTATTAGCATGGCTCAGACTTCATCAAAATCCTTCAAATACATGCAGCAAAGTAACGAGCAGTTATTTTAAAGCTATTGCTTTAAATTATATCGCTTCTATTTTTATTTATAGTGAAGTTACTTGAAAAGATATACTTTGGGGTTTGCTAATTTAACGATTAAATTCTTATTAATCGTGGTAGTCGTTCATCAAATTAATAACAGAAGGCCACTGAAAAATCATTGAAATCCATTGGTTTGGTATAGCATCAGCATCAGTGCTTTTTTCAAAGTATCCCTTTTTGCATAAATTAGTGAAGAAATGCCCATCTATCGAAACTGGGTTTACTGGTAGAAGGCTCAAACAGAAATACAGATCCATCACCCTTCTCTCTGCAACCCGTTCCTGCCTTACATGTCTATGATCATCCAACAGTCCATTGAAAGTCTTAACTTGAGAGGTTTGAACCCTTAAAATATAATTAGTCAATTAGTTCTTAAGCACTTGCATTTTAGAGTGTATTCTAAGAGCAGCTACTATACAGCCAAAAAAAAAAAAAATGCATTTTTCATTTTTTCTCCCCGATTTATCAGATTGATCCTTCTTTTATCTCTGCACAAATGACACCGTTAGTAGACCTGGGGATATCTAAGCTTAAAGAAGCTCCTAAAAGATGAGAACATTAACCCCAAGTGCACT
Source organism: Antilocapra americana (assembly GCA_007570785.1). Taxonomy (NCBI): domain Eukaryota; kingdom Metazoa; phylum Chordata; class Mammalia; order Artiodactyla; family Antilocapridae; genus Antilocapra; species Antilocapra americana. Next base: position 18,967,268 of record ML661896.1, read on the forward strand.
GAATTCCCTGAACGTCTTGCATTCTCCTGCTCAGACTTGAAGTGGGTACCTGCTGTTTAACGTAATTAGTTTCAAAGGGAATGTCAGATCCGTCCTCAGGAGTTTACTCTGACCCAAAAACCCTTATAAGAAAATATCAGTGAGACAAAACAAGAAAAGTTATCACAGTTGAGAAGCTCCTTCTCACTGCATTATTCGTTACTCGGGGGGCATGTTTTAAAAAAGAGTCCTATTTGCTGTCGGCCTCAGTAATTTTCTGGTTGCAAACTTGTGCTCAAGACAAAGTTGCTCCAGCAGGTAGCTGTTTTCCTCTTCTAAAAATGAAGACATGGTGGGCTGAGTACAAAAAAAAAAAAAGAAAACAGTTGCCATTTTAACAATAGTTTTAGCATTTCTTATGAAAGTAAGATTTAAAAATTGAAGACAAATGAAGCTTATTAATTTTCGACTTACATTTTCCCCATTAAAAAGTATACTGAAACAAGGCTATTTTCAGCTTCTCTTTTTATCCTTATTGATGTTCAGGTTATAATGAGCTGTAATTAGGAGGTTGAAAGGGGTCTCATTTGAGCAGCAGGGTGAGTCGGACAACAAATGACAGCATCACAGTTCTCTGGTTTCTTTTCCCTAAGATATAGATGAGCAATTGCTCAAAACTGGTTGTAATTTGTAAGCCACTAGTCTCATGACCCTCTTTATTCATGCCCCTCTATCACCCTCCTTTGTTGAGGCTTGCTGATCTACTCAGCCACACCTTGGCTGAGCTCCAGAGCCTAAGGGAGGGGCTGTGGGCCCCCTTCTTGCCAGAGGGTGAGGGGGGAGCAGCTGACCCTTGAAGGACCAGGAGGTTATTAAAGAAGGAACTGAAAGTACCCTTTAGGGAGACAATGCAGCTGGGAAATAGTACAAGACCCGGATGCTCAGTTCACCCACCTCAAGGGGCAAACTGTCCACCTTAGAGGATGTTATTAACAGCTAGTCATTTGATATCACAGAATTATTTTCCCAGGAAATGTTCTTGATCCTATCTACCTCAGTGGTAGTGATGAGAATTAAGTGACCCTGTATACGTAGGGCTACTTAGCAAGCCATACAATATTATGCCAGTATTATATTACTGTTTCTCTTAGCAAATCCCTTGCTGAATTTCCTGTCTATAAATTCTTTCTAAAAAAATAATTCTTTCTACAACATTCTGCAGCAATTGAGCCTCAACTACATTTGGTCAAGTATTTGCTGGGGTGGTACTTGTTATCTCCCAAAGCATAATCTTCCATCAGAGACTTCAGCCATAAAGTTTCTCTTTATATTTGGTCAAAATTTACCTCCTCAGTATTCGTCTCTGTTGCATTCTGCCTCTGGAATAACCCTCATGCATTCAAAGCCCTGTCTTGGATGCAGAGCTAAAAGAGTGAATGCAGCAGACTCGGACCTGTCACCTTGGACCTGGAGTTGAAGGGACAAAAACCAAGTAAACTTATAAATGAAATAACTGCAAGCACTGTAAGGGAAACAGAAAATACGGGAGCAAGGAAAAGACGATCAGGGAGTGAGAGCAAGTGCCTGAATGGTCAGAAAAGGCACCTCTGAGGTGACATTTAGACTAAGACTGAGGAAGGTTATTCATGTCGAGCCTGAGAAGGCTAAGGGAACTGCAGAGGCAGAGGCTGTGGTGGAAGGAGCAGAGACCCCTTGGTGGCTCTGAAGACCACTGTGGCTATCGCTTTATGAGCCAGTGGGAGGCGAGCTCCAAGTGATGGATGTGGAAGGTGAGAGGAAGGAAGCCATCAGCTTGGCAGCTGGGTAGGGTGGTGCTTTCAGTTGCTAAGGTGAAGAGGTGGTGGAGGAGGGAGGGGCAGGTTTATTTTATTTTTTTAAAGGAAATGTCAGTTTCTGTCTTGTACATTTTTAATTGAAGGGATCTATAAGAAACTCAAATGGAGATGTTACGTAGGTATTTAGTTCTGTGAGTCTGGAGCCCAGAAGAAAGTTCCAGCTTGGAGATAAGAATTTGCATCTCATCAGAATAAAGGTTTTAAAATCCATGGCAATTGATATATTCTGATTCGAATGTGGGGAGACAAGAGGGCACTGGCTAAACCTTGAAACATCCCAGCATTTTTGAGATCAGGTGGTAAATGAAGAGACAGCAGAGAAGAGTGAAAATGAGACGGGAGGAGACCGGAAGAGTTACAGAAACAAAGGAAGGAGTTTGTCAAGAAGTGAGAGAAGGGTTGTTTGACTGAGTGATGGCTGCTCAGAAGTTGAGTATGGTGAGGACAAAAGTGGCCGTTGAATTTAGCAACACGGAAGAGATCTGTGACCTTGACAAGCTGAAAATGGTGGCAACCAAAGCCATTTTTGTCCAAAGTAGAGTAATGGATGAAGTGGAAATAAGAAAAGAAAACAGCATCTGTAGTACACTGATGAGAACTTACGCCACGAAAAGAAGCAGAGAAATAAGCTGTGTTCTCTGAGGGACTTTTTGTTTGTTTGTTTGCTTGCTTGGTTCTGTGAGATCTTAGAGCTTGTTTATAAGCTGATAGGAAGGATTCAGCAGAGATAATAGAAAGATGGATGGATGGATGGATGGTATTAATAGTGAATAGGCAGAGGAAGGAAGGGTTATAACTAAAGAATATCTGAGAAAGTCAAGAGGTGGGCTGAGAGCTAGAATGTAACGAGAGGAATTGGCCTCCGGGAGAAGGAGGGGCACTCCCTCCACTGTAGCAGAGGAAGGAAGAGAGGATTGTGGAAGGGTGATGTGGGTAGAGCAAGGGTAAAGATGAGGGATGTCCAGTCTGGTGGCTTCTGTATTCTCCTTGAAGTGTGAAGAGCAGTTCTCAGCTCAGAGGGAGCGGGGAGAAAGGGGTAAGGGAGATTCGAAGAGAAGAGGGGCAGGTACGGCATGGTTGATGGTGGTTCCTCTGGAGCAGTGGTTCTCAACATGTGGTTCCTGGACCAACAGCATCAGCATCACCTGGGAACTTTTCTGAAACGCAGTTTTTGAGATCCCATACCATACCTATTAGGCCAGAAACTTGGGAGGTGGAACCCAGCAATTTGTGTTGTTTTGGTTGTTAACCTCCTTACCATTTATTGAGTTTTGAACTGCTGCAATCACTGATGAAATCTGCGCCTCATTCATCCTGATCCTTCTCTCAGCTTCCCCTTGAAAGGGAAACCTGGAGCAGAACCACTCCAAAGCCCAGGGGGTAGAAAGAAGACATGTGTGGGATGCAGGGAGATGGGAGGAAGGAAGCGGGACCAGTGTGAAAAGTTGGACTCCTGGGGACACACATGCACTCCCACAGGCAAAGACCAAGGGTGTCCATCTCTCCCCAGTCAATGGCCATGAGAACATTAGGGAAGGACCAGGTGTCCACAAGACATTTCAGTCCTTCCTGTCATGAAGCGTCGACCAAGAGGGGCTGAGCCAAAGTCACTGGCCTCTGCCTTCAGGACACACGAGGCCTGAGCCAGAGCAGCTTTGGTAGTGGCCACCAGCTTCAGAAACTTGCTCTTTGTGTCCATGTAGCCATCACCTCCCTTCTTGAAGTGAACAAGCTTCCCTGCTACCAACACTTCAAAGAAGCCAGTGACCTGGTGAGTCCCCTTGCCGCAAATGTCCAAGCATCCAGGGAACCCATCTCTTCTAACTTATTTTTGAGCTGAAGATACTTGGAGTGCCACAGTACTCAAAGATACTTAAGTGCCACAGTAAACCACTTGGATGATGACCACCACAGTTCTGGACCACAGTCCGCTATAGCGAGGACTCCGGATCCGAATCCCAGGGAGGAAAAGCAAGGTCTGCCAGAGATCTGTGTTTTAACAGGTCTTCTTGGTGAAACTGATGTTAGTTGAAGTTGGAGAACCACTGTTCTAGAGAAAACTAGCAAGACAACTAGCTAAGACCTTGAATTTAAAGTGAAAACAGTTTCTTTGTACTGTGTGGTCTTCTCTTGGCGCTTAGCAGCTGGAGTTGAGGCATGGGTGAGAGGTGCCAGGATTCAACCAGAACTGAGGGGTCCTAAGTACACGGAGGTGGGAGAGGGGGCCTGATGGGGTTGGAAGCATTTCAGGGAACTGATTATGATGGTCAGTCATGCAATCTGAAGCTGAACAAGGATGACAGAAAAGTCAGAAGGGGCCAATAAAAGTAAGAAGTCCAGATCAAAAAGGGAACTCTTGCACTGTTGGTGGAATTGCAAACTAGTACAGCCACTATGGAGATCAGTGTGGAAATTCCTTAAAAAACTGGAAATGGAACTGCCATATGACCCAGCAATCCCACTGCTGGGCATACATAAAAAGGAAACCAGAATTTAAAAAGACACATGTTCCCCAATGTTCATCACAGCACTGTTTACAATAGCCAGGACATGGAAGCAACCTAGATGTCCATCAGCAGATGGACGGACAAGAAAGCTATGGTACGTGTACCAATGGAATATTACTCAGCTATTAAAAAGAATGCGTTTGAATCAGTTCTAATGAGGTGGGTGAAACTGGAGCCTATTATGCAGAGTGAAGTAAGTCAGACAGAAAATCACCAATATGGTATATTAACACATATATATGGAATTTAGAAAGATGGTAACGATGACCCTATATGCGAGACAACAAAAGAGACACAGATATAAAGAACAGACTTTTGGACTCTGTGGGAGAGGGCAAGGATGGGATGATTTGAGAGAATAGCATTGAAACATGTATATTACCATATGTGAAACAGTCCAAGTTTGATGCATGAAACAGGGCACTCAATGCCAGAGCACTAGGACAACCCAGAGGGATGGGATGGGGAACGTGGTGGGGGGGTCGGGATGGGGGACACATGTATATCTATGGCTGATTCATGTCAATGTATGGCAAAAACCACCACAATATTGTAAAGTAATTAGCCTCCAATTAAAATAAATTAATTAAAAAAAAAGAAGTCTCCAAATCAGTTATTTGAAGGTTTCACTCATGATAGTGGGGGCGTGGGGGGTGGGCAGGGGGTAACACCATTGAAAAGAAGGGATCTGTATAGCACAACTAGGTCATGTCTGAGTTCATGGGTTCATAGAGATAGTGCTTTAGAGATCTGACTGAATGAGTTCTGTGTAAAAATTCCATAAAACAGATACTTGGCCTGTGTGCCTGCATTAGTGTATGCATTCAGAGGCCAGGAAGTTGTCAGATAGTTGGATCTCATACAAAGCACAAGCCTTTTTTTTTCTTTTTAATTAACAATGACACCAGTAAAACCATATAAGAAAATGTTAACTTTCTTTAAATCAGTTTTTTAAATTATTCAACTTCTGTGAGAGATTATTTTTGTTCATCCTAAACTACTGCTACTAAGCATAATAATACATAGCATTACTTACAGTACAGCAGGCACCGTAGCAGTTTCTTTATAGGCATGAATCTTATTTCGTCATGACCACAGCCTCTGGAGTAGACTGTTATTGACCTTGTTGAAGCATGGAGGATCTAAGAAAATCGCCTATGCTTAATTTTAAGCAATTTAAGTAAATAAATGTTCAAAAGTACATGCAATTCTTGCAAACCTAAACAACCTACCTACCATTTCTTCAGTAACTGTAAAATAATAAGATGTAGTTTTCACTTGGTCAGTGACCACCACCAGGTGATAGCACCCAGCTGAGCCTTGCGGAAACATGCATGAAAAAGATGTGTTGGCAAAAGTTAGGAGCATGCCTGTCAGGTGCTCCCTGGCTCCCTCACTGGGGCACAGCTGGACCAGGCTGAGGCTGAAGGTGGTTGAGTAGACCGCGGCCTGGGATGGTTGCTCTGGTCAGCTGGTACGGTTAGTGTATATGCCTGATGAGATGTCCAGGTTGTGGTGCGTTGGTTCCACTGTTTATTTGGACCCTTGTATTTCTCCTGTATCTCCGCCTAGCCTCGGTGATGTCTGACTCCTCAGCAGGAAGGACAGCCAGACAGCACTGGGACAGCCAGAGACAAAGAGCAGAAGTGAATCCAAAAATGTTATCTTCAGACCCCAGAGGCACATCTTTCAGCTTTTTCTCCTCCTCCTGCTTTTTTAATAAATTGGTGTTTCACTCTCAAACTTTGCTAAGATCTTCAAAATGTAAAACTTCTGCTTGGAAATGTATATAGTCATTTCAACTGGCTAGGGTATCACTGTAAACCTTTGGTATCTCCCTTTAATTGCTCTTAATAGAGAGCTGTTAAAAGATCATAAAATTGGTGATTAAAAAGTTAAAGTGGAATTGTGTTTTCTTTCACTAGCCAATGCTGAATTATTCCCTTTGGGTCATTTTACAGTGATTTGGACAGTCCTTTGTAAAATAAGTTTAGTGAAACACGTAGGGATGCTGTATGTGATTTGTGTAATAGACTCAGTTAAGTAGGATATTTTTCTGGATAATCAGCGTACATTTTTCTTTTGTGTGGTCTTATTACCTATATGCTTGACTTCTTTACTGTTTGGTAATATGTGTTCTTGGCACCTGCTGTGTTAGGCAGACAAATTTTTCATGTATTGGTCCTTTTTTTTTATAGACAGTGCTGTGTATGTGTGAACCCTAATTGCTTTTTCATCTTTCATAGGCTGTTCTTTATATTGTGGACTTTTTAAAGTGTAAGTCGCTCGGTCGTGTCTGACTCTTTGTGACCCCGTGGACTATACAGTCCATGGAATTCTCCAGACCAGAATACTGGAGTGGGTAGCCTTTCCCTTCTCCAGGGGATCTTAGTAAGTTAAAAATAAAAATATCTAGGTTGCTTCCTTCCTCCCTTTGTATCTCCCTCTCTCCTTTCCTTCCTTCCTAAGTATTCTACCCAGTACTAAAGTAGTGAATTAAAAGTAAAATAGCAGAGTCCTATACTCTGCTCTTTGGGCCAAAAATTGAACTTTATTATCTGCAGAGGCAAGAAGTCTGTCTCAGTAGAGGTTTGTGTTCTACCACAGGTAACAATCCAGTGAGGGAACTTAACTGAAGTTGCGGTTTCTCTTTCTCAGGCTTATTATTTCCTCAAGTGTTGCCAGTGGCCGGTAATTATGGGTTTTGTTCCCATAATTCAAAATCATCAGGGATTGGATCTCTGGGCTTTTTGCCTTTTCTTCCCCCCCCCCTTTTATTGTTTTTGCCATTTTTGCCTTTTCCATCAGGATCACAAGAAAACAGATGAACTTGGGGACTACACTCATGTTCCAGGCACAAGGGGAGAGAAAAGGGGTGGGAAAATGAGCAAAAAGATGAGGGCCAGCGGAGCCTTAATATTCACTTTCAGGAAACATTTTGGGTCTTTTCCATTCAATGACTACCGCTGACATCTTAGTGGCCAGGTCTGTGCCACGTGGCAAGGAAATCTGGGAAATATTGGGGGGGGGGTATTGTTTTTTGTTATTCTTGTTTGCTTTTTTTTTTTTAGCTTGGCAGTTTGCCACCCCCAAAAACAAATTGGTGTTTCATTAACAAGGATGAAGGGGAGAATGAATCTGCGTTAGGCAAGCGACAGTCTGTCGCAGCCTCCAGTGGCGGAAGGCAGACAGAGAATTCAAGGTTATGTGTGAAGCAGTTGACCTTGCCATGGTTCTCTGCCTGCTTCCTGGGAAACCTGGGAGCCTATTAGAAAAAGACTGGTATAATCTGGAAACCGCCAGGAAAGGATCCATACTCACTGTTGTGTAAATTCCTGAGTGAAAGTGAAGTGAAAGTCGCTCGGTTGTCTCCAGCTTTTTGTGACCCCATGGACTATATGGTCCATGGAATTCTCCAGGCCAGAATACTGGAGTAGGTAACCATTCCCTTCTTCCCAACCCAGGGATCGAACCCAGGTCTCCTGCATTGCAGACAGATTCTTTACCAGCTGAGCCTCAAGGGAAGCCCATAAATTCCTGAATAGACATGTATAGTTACACTCCAAGTTATGGGAGGACTTATTTCATCATTAGATTTGGGGGCCAGGCCAGAGTCGATATATGTTCTTCTTTCCATGGACTCAAGCACAGGCTCCTGCTTGGACGTACAATGCAATGGCTAGTAGTCATGTGTAGAGAGGCCCCCTCTCTCATCTTTCATGCTGTTGGGGTTTACCTTTCTTAGTATAGTCCCTTTGGGCTACTGGTAGCCCACCTGTGTATTTTATGTGAACAATTTCATTGACTGCATTCTGCGTTGCTGCCAAGAGGTCAAGGGCCCTTCTCCCACTTCCATTATTCTTTCCTATAGAGACTTGTGTTTGATTATAGACCTATGAACTGTCTCCACAAGGGCTACTTTTCATTTCTGGTACATTTCTCTGAGGACTTGCTGCTGCATCCTGAAATAAGTCTGTGTCTCATTCTCTAGCTGCTTCCCAGTGAGCATTCCCACTGAATTCTATGCACAATCAACTTTCAAGTTCAACTTCATTCAAGGTTCTGACATTCACGTAAAACATTACTTGTATAACTTCAGCATTTTAACAGGAGATTCAATGCAGGACTTATAACAACTATAAAAGACTGTTGGCAGTCTTCATTTAAAATTTTAAAAAGAGATTTTCCCAGTATGCTATATCTTACCTGTAAGGCAATGAGAATGTGTATAGTTCAGAAGGCCTAGTTGATTTAAACTACACCTCCAGCAAAGGAGATGCAGACATAAAGAACAGACTTAGGGTCACAGTGGGAGAGGGAGAGGGTGAGATAACTTAGACAGTAGCATTGAAACATATACATTACCATATGTAAAATACATAGCCAATGGGAATTTGCTGTATGATACAAGGAACCCAAAGCGGGTGCTCTGTGATAACCTCACAAGAGGGAGGAGTGAGGTGTGTGGGGGGGTGAATTGTGGGGTGGGGTGGGAGACGAGAGTGAGGTTTAAGAGGGAGGAGGCATATGTATACCTATGGCTGATTCATGCTGATGTATGGCAGAAACCATCACAATATTGTAAAATAATTACCCTCCAATTAAAAATAAAATTTAAAAAACACTATTCCTCTTCAAACTAAGCTATGCTTGAGCTGTGTCACAGTATACAGTATGTGAAGAAAGAGAACACTAAATAAATCAGAGGAATAAAGCAGATAGTTGGGAGCATGTTTAAGTGACTTGAGAGAGCAAATGGTTTTCAAGCTCTTTAAACACTTTAAAAACATCAATTCTTCAACATGCATAGGCTATGCTAATTGTAAATCTTTCATTAAAAACCAGTCTCTAGAGGCTGTCTCTAGGCAACATCTTGCAAGCCTAGTTCTGATTACTATTTCTTCTTCGAAGTAAAAAGACAATGCTTCCATCAGCATATTCTGTAATTTGTATTTCAGTTGGTGTCATACCATATTCTTTGAATAACTAAATCAGTTTTGAGGTGCTTTGTACTATATGGTTTTATTCAAATGTGTCAGTCCCCTGATCTCAGTTTTGACTTATAGGTAAGTAGCTAGTTTATAACTGCTTTTAGAATTTTTCTTTCTATTGGATGATCAAGAACATGATCATCTGTACATGTTCTCATAAATCTGACATTATCTGTAATGTGTAATTGAGCCACATTGTTCTTTAGCATATAGTTAGGTAATTTAAATAGATCAAAGGTACATAAGATGTCACTTTAAAGCATTTTGCCAAGTCAAAGAAGACCTGAGTTGGTCAGAGGTTGCCAATTAGATTTTGAAATGTTTCTGTCTTTGCTTTTTTTTTTTTTTGCCATCAGTTTTTTTTTTTAATATAGGACAGAAATTAATGGAGTTTATTGTTTTCCTTCTTGGAGTCCTTATATACTTGTAAGAATTAGTTGAGATGTTAAGAACTTCTAAAAATATGTTTTGTGTATTTGTTGGGCTGTGTTGGGTCCTGTTTGCAGCCTGCAGGCTCTTCATTGCAACACCCAGGCTTCTCTAGTTACGGCCTCTAGAGCTCATGGGGTTCATCGCCCTGAGGCATGTGGAATCTTAGTGCCCCAGCCAAGGATTGAACCCAGGTTCCCTGCATTGGAAGGCAGACTCTTAACCACTGGACCATCAGGCTAGTCTCTAGACAATTTTTAAATCCAAAGAAAGTTAGAAGTGTTATTTTAAGAGAGCTAATTGCAGTGGTTCCTTTAAATTTATTTATGGGATGAATTAAATCTATAAAAACAGTAGAAAATATATATTGGAAAAGATAAAGGATTCCAATAAAATTTACTAAGAAAAAACTAAACTATATAGCCCAATGCTGTTATAGGTGCAGTAAATGTCAGTAAATATTTCTGGAATGAATGAATGACCCAGTGAATAGATAACATTTGTAGATCAGTAGTTTTACAGCAGATGAGACCTGGATTCCAATCCTGCTTGACCTCTTACCCTTTGAGAAAATATGCAGAGGTGATTTTGCCTTTTCTGAGCCCCAGATTCCTCATATGTAGAATGTGAATAATGAGCATATCTCATAGAATTGTGAAAATTAAATAAGAGCCCAGCACAGACCAGGCATTGAATAATGATTATTGTTGTTATAAACCATATGAAAAATGCCATATGTGGTAGGTTAAAATTGTTGAAAGGTAGGATGACTCAATCACATCACAAAATGATTTTGTTATTTCACACACAAAAAGTGGTAACTTAGCCCAACCTGAGGATCTTGGAAAAATTTTTAAGGAAAGTAACACTTAAGCTGAAACTTGAAGAAGTAGGAGTTGGCCTGTTGAGAAGGTGGGAAGGGCATTTCTAATAATAGAGCTATATACCCTGGTAAAAGTAGGGCTTCCCTTGTAGCTCAGTTGGTAAAGAATACGCCTGCAATGCAGGAGATCCAGGTTCTATTCCTGGGTCAGGAAGATCCCCTAGAGAAGGAAATGGCAACCTGCTCAAGTATTCCTGCCCGGAAAATCCCATGGACAGAGGATTCTGGCTGGCTATGGTCCACGGGGTTGCAAGCGTCTGACATGACTTGGTGTGTAAACCACCACCACCTGGTAAAAGCATAGCCAGGTCTAAGGTAGGCTATTTGAATAGTATTGTTTGGCCAGATTGGGCCTCAGTGGCTTTTATCAACCCTGTGTGCGCTGTATTCAGAGTAATAATCTATTAACCTAGGACTATATTATCCTTATCAAAGGAAAAGGTGGAGCATACTACTTCAATATATGCATATTTAGTAATGTTTTTTAACATATACTGCTATAAAATCATTAAAATTAGAAAAGATAGATTTCTTTAGTTTTCATTATTTTCAACCTTTTAAATATGTTTTTAGTTTTTTTTAAATATTTGTTTTTCTGAATCACAGTTAGTTACCTTGTTCAGCTCCCCCCATGCCTGTAGCCCACTTTGGAGACCACTGGCCTATGAAAACCCATTAAACATGAACAGGTTTTCCTCATGCTTCCCAACCATGTTTCACGAGAGTTTAGGGTTTGTATTTTCTGCATCTGCATGGTCTCATGACTCCAATCAGAAAAGTAACGTATCTTTTCCCCCAGCTGACTGTATCTGTCGGGAATGTGTTTTCTCAGAGCAGAAGCAAAACCACTCAGGGAGTGCATACCTTGAACCTGGTCTAGCCTTTCCCACAGATAAAGCCCTGCAGAAGTTCGTGACCCAAAACTGCAAAACAGAAGAAGTGAACAGCTAGGAGTGAGAGACACAAAAACAGGACTAAATCCCAAGAAGCTCAAGTACAAGCATGATTGAATGGAAAGCCCAAATTAAAATGTCTAAAATAGTTGAAGGCATAAGAAAAGATCATGAACCTATGAATAGCAAAACAGGCAGATTTGAAAAGGACCAAATATGAAATGAAAAATCTGGTCATCAAAATGAACTCTGTGGATTAAGAGGCCATTTGTGCTCATGCTTAGTTCCTCAGTCCTGCCTGACTCTTTGAGACCCTATGGACTGTAGCCTGCCAGGCTCCTCTGTCCATGGGATTTTTTTAGGCAAGAGAGAGGCCATAATGCATGATCACTGATCTGAGGAATGCCACTGCTGTTCCAGTTGTAGTCAAAAACATAAATCATCTTTCACATGACATAGAAGCCCCAACCCACCTCTATAGTTCAGGCTCTCCTATGTTACTGCTCAGCTTTGTTTTCCTCAGGCGCAACCTCACTGACCTTTCTGTTTTCCTAATGCCATGCTTCCACCTTCCACAAGACTTTGAACACACTGTGTTTTGAACAGTATGCTGTGCTTTGCATCTGAAATATCCCACTCCCTTTATTCTGTTAGCTCAAGGGTCTCTCTCCCAGGGAAGCTTTGTTAATACTTCACAGGTTAATGGGGGCTTCCCTGGTAGCTCAGGTGGTAAAGAATCCGCCTGCAATGCAAGAGACCACAGTTTGATTTCTGGTTGGGACGATTCCCTGGAGGAAGAATAGACTACCCACTCCAGTGTTCTTGGGCTTCCCTGGTGGTTCAGCTGGTAAAGAATCCACCTGCAATGCAGGAGACCCTGATTTGATTCCTGGGTTGAGAAGATCCCCTGAGGAAGGGATAGGCTACCCACTCCAGTGTTCTTGGGCTTCCGTTGCGGCTTAGTTGGTGAAGAATCTGCCTGCAATGCAGGAGACCTGGGTTTGGTCCCTGAGTCGGGAAGGTCCCCTGGAGAAGGGAAAAGCTACCCACTCCAGTGTTCTAGCCTGGAGAATTCCATGAACTGCATAATCCATGGGGTCATAAAGAGTCAGACATGACTGAGCATACATATACATAAATAGGGTGATTTATTACTAATGCTTAGAGAAACAGATGCCTTCCCTTCAAGGTACTTATTTTAGTTTGTAATCTCATATCCATCCCTGTGATTATTTGAGTACTATCCATCTTCCCCACTAGACTGTAAGTCCTGGAAAGACAAGATCATGTTTGTTTGGTTAGCCATTGTGCCAGGGGTTATACTTAATGCCTGGTAAATAAATAACTTTTTTATGAATAGATATTCTAGAAACATAAGAGACTTAAAATTTGATACTAGAATAGCTCAAAAGGTGGTTGTTTTCCAGTTTCTATTGTTCCCTGGTTTTATCTTTTTATCCATATTATCAGAAATTAGATTTCTTCTGTCAAATATTCCTAAAGCCAAATCACATTGTTTCCTCACACAGATTCTTTACCATTTTAAACAGGTCCTTGTTAGAAGCCTTCAGCTTTTCATGCAGGTCCTCAGATTTCTTGTAAGATAGTCTATAAAGCCCTGTGAAACGATAGCAGATGTCTGTTTGAATCTCAGAATAGTGCAGTTTCCACCAGAACCAGAGCAGACTCATTCTAGGAAGGGTGACACACAGAGAAGAATGTGTGCTGAACTGGGCTCCTCCGAAGCACATCTGATTTTTATTTTTCAGGTAATCATGAGCCTTCTTAGATCTATTTACTGGTTGACTTTTTAAACATAATGTTCCTTCAGTAACCTTCCTGTGGTTCATTTTGTGAAATCGTGAGCTGGGGAGGAGGTCCATGGAGGACTGAGGACCTCAGAGCCTCTTTGAGCTGGTAGGTTTGGTTCCCAAAGGACAGAACACTGAAGCCCGCTCACTGCAGTGAAAAGGTATTGATTTTTCTCTCTCCCTGTTCTCAGCTGCACCTCTGAAGTCGGTATGGTGTGCAGTATCTTTCCTGGTAAAGAAAGGAAAAACTGTCATGAACTTGGTCACCCCAATCGGACATTTCAAACCAAACGAGATGGAATAGGAAAAGAGCTTTCCAAGCTCTTGGAAACCTCCCAGCTTAATTCAGTACCCTGACTTTTGTGACCAGGAGGTTCCTTCCAGTTCATAACAAACCTTGATAGACAATGGGAAGAAATGTGGTGGGGTTTTTTTTTCCCTTTAATGTTTCAAAAAGAGGATAAAAGGATCAAATCAGTGAAAACAATACAGCTTTGCGCAGTGATCTTGGAAGGTTAGCACAGTGGTCTTGTCCAAGTTTTCAACGAGATTCTCCGTTCCTGTTATAATTGGCTGCTGGCTAGCTTTGGACCTAACTAGAATGCCAGCGTTCGATTTCACTGTGTCCTCGGTGGAGATATGTCACCGTTTATGCTCGCCTTAGTGACAATTTTCTAAAATGGAAACTCGTGGGAAATCATTACAGTGTTTATACGTCTCCCTTGTCGGACAGTGTTATCCTGTGATATTTTACCAGTGTTTTCCACTGCATGATGGCATCTAGTGAAGGTTAAGGCAGCACGGGTCCCTCTGTAATTTTGTGACTGTATTTTACTTGCTGAAGAAGAAAAGATAACTGACAATTAAGTGTTTGGGATGTCACAGAAAGAACATATGCAACTAATCAATGCTATCCTTTGGGAACACGATTTTATAAAGCTGATAAGGTAGAAAAATCAGGATTTTGTGATTTGTGTTACATGATGATAATTGCACCTTTTCAATAAAAGAGACATTTCTCCTGGAGTAAACACTTAGCTGGCGGAGGATGCTGGTACCAATGCTATTGTTTTTCTGCCCCCTTTAGGCAATTTTTGGGTAAATACTTTCAGAGACTTTTTCCCCCCATTCTTCTTTTAGAGTGATATTGCTGGTCTATAATAAGGAAAGTCATCTATTCTTCTGTGACTGAGTAACATGGTTGTAAAGAATGATTATTTTTTGCTTCTTACAAGGTACACCCAATCGCCTGTGTGCATGTTTATCAGAGTTGGATATCGTCTTAGCAAAGTCTGTACATGATCTATCACACACTTGTTAAAATTCTTTGATTTAGCCCCATTTCCTTTGTGCATTTTAATAACAAGCTGGTTTTTAATCTATATGCTTTCTTGGTGGCAAATTGGATGGAACTTTCTTTACTGTGGTTTTTCAGTTAATTTGGTAGTATCTCCAGTCTGCATGTGTATGAAAGAATAAGTAACAGACATTCAGAACCCAGATAGTTAGAGGCTCTTAGAAGCCTACTCTACCCATACATGCACCACTTCTCCTAGTTTTATGGCCCAGGTTTCAGCTAGAGATAGATTCCTTCTCTGCTGGTTTAGACAGTAGTTTCTTCTTGTTCCAGCAGCTTTGGAAACTGCCACCCTCCTTAACTGAATGGTTAGCTAACCTCAAGGCCACATTATCTCCTTGGTCCTCCACCACCCCCTTCCATGCTTGGTACCCACTGTCGAGTAATCTCTTCATATGGAAACCATTCTGAATCTTTTAGTCATTTTCACTGCTTGCCTCTAGCTCATCTGAGTTTATTTTTATTTCTCTTTCCTTGGGGGTTAAATAGTATTACATTCAGTGGAGTGAGAGGGCTGCTCAGCTCATTTATTTCCTTTGTGGAAATAGCACTTTCTTGCTGACCCACCACTTGCAACCAGCAGGGCTTATGACGTACTATCCAGCTTGCATCTGGGTGCTTCATTCTGCCTCTTACAGTAGTTCACTTGGTACTTTAACCTGTACAATCTAATGGGATTATTTCTAACTTTTTCTCCAATGTGTCACTTTCATTTTGAATTCTGATGTTTTACTGCATGAATTAGCTACCAAACCATGCCACCTTCCTTAACAAAATGGTCAGTTAACCTAACTCACCATCTCAACTTGCATCTGGTGTCAGGACTCGACCATCAGAGTTATTGATCAGTTAGAAAGCACTCAGCCCGGGACCCAATACTGCCCAGCAATTCAAATTCCCCCTCTCGTAACAGGTGTGGCGTACTATCATACACTCTGCAGAAATAGAGTTTAAATCTTACTTCCCCTCTTTTTTGGCTAATTTAGGAAACCTTCAGCACCATGGCTTGTTGAATTCTAGAGTTATATACAGAAGACGTAGATGCCATAAATATGAACTGCTTTCTAAATCCAGCACAGCAATAGATTTTGGTCTTTCAGAAAAAAATCCTTTACCAGGGTTGCATCACGGCCAGACCCACAGCCTGGAGCCGGAAGCACTCATGAATTCTAATAGCAAGGCGGCACACACTCCAGCGGGGTTCTAATTGACAAAGAGGTAGAAAACTGAAACAAGAAGGCTAGCGTGTCCTTCGGGGGGCTGGCCTTCCGCACAGGCTCAGCAGTGCTTCAGGCTCCAGGCCAAATGAAGAGTGTGCCCAGCAGTGATGCTCCACACCCGAGCTGAGAGGCGGCATCCTTGGCGCGGCTGTCAGAGGGCTGTTGGACCCCCTACCACTGGCAGCACAATTATATATGTGTGTGTATGTTTCAGCAAGCAAGATTCTCAGCTTTCATCATTTTCAAGGGGATCCACGAATCGCAGAGGACTAAGAAGTTTTGCTAAATAGACAATAATCCAAACCTCCAAAACCAATCAAAGAGATTGTTGAGAATTGATATAGCAAAAAAAAAAAATTCAAAGAAAACAGAATTAACATTTATTGAATGCTAATTATGCCAGAGACTCTTGGAGACATCACCTAATCCTTATAATGACCTTTAGGGTAGGCAGAAGAGGTGCTCAAACCCAGGTCTTGGTCTAAATCTATTTAGACTGTATTCTATTCCAGCCACGCAACTTACCTCTATAAAGAATGAAAATGACTAACCATTGAAGATCAATCAAAAATAAAGATAAGCAAGCTAAAACAACAGGGAAATATGATTTGATATTTAAAATGTAATTTTTATATATATAATAGAAAGTGAAAGTGAAGTTGCTCAGTTGTGTCGGACTCTTGGCGACCCCATGGACTGTAGCCCACCAAGCTCCATCCATGGCATATATATGTATTAATTAAGAGCTTATCTGGTGAACAGTTCTGATGATTTAGACCAGACTGATTTAGACCAAGCATGTGGAATGGCCCAGGATCCAGCATCAGGAAGGAGTGGTTTTTCTTATATAATATATATTTTTAGTAAGAGCTTACCTAGTGAATTGTTCTGATGATCTAGACCAGACTGGGGTCCCAAGCATGTGGAATGGCCCAGGATGCAACATCAAGAAGGAGTGGTTCTTCTTGAGCAGCAGCTTTTTGAGTAACTGAGGAAGATTTAAATGAAATAGGTCACAAGGCCCTTCTTCAGTGATGTGTCTCTCATGGAATGAGGTCATGTGTTTCTGAGCCAGAAGATTTGATTGAGCGCAGTTTCTCTTCTGCATCTCTGTACTAACTGATGACAGTCATTTCACTTATACATATTTTATTAAATTAGTTAAGTTCTACTCTATTCTGTCTCTGAACTTAAGTATTATTTTCTTACAAGACTTCTTAGCAGAGCTTAGGGAATACTCCCTCCACATAACTGAATGCTTGACTAACTGCCCAGTGCTGCTTTCTTAAATCCTGAAATCCACATTGGTCATTGTTTTATGGAAAATATTATTTGAGACTATTCAGCTTCCCTAGTGGCTCAGATGGTAAAGAATTTGCCTACAATGTGGGAGACCTGGGTTTGATCCCTGGATTGGGAAGATCCCCTGGAGGAGGGCATGACAACCCACTCCAGTATTCTTGCCTGGAGAATCCCCATGGATAGAGAAGCCTGGTGGGCTACAGTCCAGGGGATCGCCAAATGTCAGACACAATTGAGCGACTAAGCACAGCACAGTGAACATTTAAATAAAATACTCACAAATTTCTAAAGTCTTCTCTATTCCTTTCCCCCCAGTATATTGGACCGAAAACAGTGTGACCATCTATTTGGAGTACTCTGTTGAGGGAGGGTGAGCAGGATTAATTCCTGTCTTGGTGTTGCAGTGTAAACAGCTTTTTGCCTGTCTTTTGTCATTAATGATCATGCTGTAGATGTACCCAGTGCATTGTAAGCCAATCTGTCAAGGCAAATAAACAATTCACCTTGTTAAAATTCCCTAAATCTTGCATTAATAAAACGAAAGTAACCCCATGAACACTCAGGAGATGTCTTGCTGCATACTACAGTGATGGATGACGTGTCTAAAGATCCTGGAAATTAAGTAGTTCAGGTCATTAAAAGTGTCCCACACTTGTTATTGATTTAATTTATTTTAAAAGGTGGGGGTGGAGATAAGAATGGTTACCCTCTCCCCTGTTGTGTGTTTTTTTTTTTTTTTTAAATCTGAAAGCTACCACTTGTTCACATAATTAAAACTATCACCAGGGTGAACCGCTCTGTGTTTGTTACAACATGAAGCTTTATTATTCAAATCAGTATATCACCTTCTTAAACAGATATCTACAAACAAGTAGATAATCATTGCATCTTGTATGATGGCAGAAATTCCTTAGAACCACACATGTATCGTGATTCCTGAAATCTTTTACTTCTGGGCACTGAAATAATGACTTTCTGGGTAACCCCCAAAAATGTCCTCAGTTAGATAAAAATTTAGATGACGGTCAAATGAATTGAAGGAAACTAACGGAAATAGTAGTAGAAGTATGCCTCTGAATAAAGGACTTGTTTTTTTCTCTTCATTTTGTCAATTTTTCTACTTTATAATCAAGAAAAGAGTGCACATTTGAGAAAGATGAATAGATGGATGAGTGGGTGGGGGAATGGATGGATGGAAAAATATTCAGAGGGTGCACACCCTGTGTCACTATATTCTAAGGCAAGTTTAAGTTATGTGTGTTTGTGTTTACTTGTATCACCAATTTTCTACACCAGTCCACACTCCACTGGATACGTAGTATTCATTGTCATATCCCACTGCCTAACATAATAGGTGCTCAGTAAATATTTGTTTAATGAAAAAACTATTACCCCCAATACCTTTTTTTCCCCTCTCTTTTTTCATTGCTTAAGCTTCAGGGAGTACAATGAGCTGTGTAAGGAAGAGGAAGAGCCCCAGACAAGGTTGGTTATTCAGTTGATGACTCTCCAGGGACTGAGCAGCAGGAGAGCTGAGCACTCGTATCAAGCAGAGATCCGTCTGCTCGAACTGGTGACCTCTGTGGTAGCTCATTCCATTTATGTGTCCTGAACTGGGTAACAGAATTCCAAAACATGGTGAGATATGGGGCAGCTCCAGGTGTAAATCATAACTAAAAACAATACATTATATAGGATTATGTGTATACAGGATACATGCAGTTTGATCTTACTTTTGTCATTTGTTATATGCCTTTTGCATCACCTTGCATAGCTATTCCTGATTAGCTGTGTGAATGACATTGTATCATCAATTCTCATTGTTCTTTAAATAGTGTATGAGGGTGAAAAAAAAGCCATGGAAAATTACAAAAATGATCCTTAAAATAGTTATATTAATTTTAGAAATTATTGTACAATGTTTGATGCTTTTTCCATGGTCTTTGTTTTTTTAAAAAAATAATGTAGGGAAGGGAGGTGCAATCATTTCTCTGGCAGACCCTTTCAAAAATAAATATGTATATGAAAATGTACTCTTACAGTTCTCTATTCGATCCCTCCTGGAAATTGCATAATTTGGGTATCTGAGAACTGACATAGTTAGGCCATTATGGCAGCTATTTAGTAGAGCTCCCTAAATGGAAGAACTCTATAGATTTTTTTTCAGTATATACACACTGATTTACACTTAGTGGTCAAAATTGTTACTGACCCTTTAAGTGGAGCTGTCCGAATAGCAATAAATGTCAGTTGATCCTGTTGCTGAAATAGGTAATAGCTAAAAGATCTTGACTAAATCTTCCAGCATAAAAAACCATGTATAGCATTTCCCGAGCAATTGTGGTCTCTTATAGATACACACACACACAAACTGTTTCATCACTAAAAGAAAACTTGATGAAACTGTCTTAGCAGTATTGTTGGTGTTCCCAGGTTTTGAAGTACTCTGGATTAGAACCTCCTTGAAGGCAGGGCACTGTGTCTGCCTGGTACCCAGCTGTCTTGCCCCCTAGTCAGCATCTGAAGTATACAAAATGCACTGTAAATGCTGGTTGGGTGAAGGACTAGATAAAATGGAGCATTTGCTGACACTGAATAGCATGTGTACGGGCCTGAATTCTTGGTGGGCGAAATAGGAACCACTCTTATTTCTCTTTTGAGTAATAATGCTGGTAAGAACTTGGATGGATGGCTGTGACTTTTCAGAATAGTTTATTTGATTAATTGTCTAGCAGATTTCACTTTCTAATTGTTTTCTACTTTCACAGGCTGTCATTCTGGAAAATGAAGAGCTTCCCAAGCTGTTTCTTGATTTCCTAAATGTGAGACATTTGCCCTCTCTACCAAAGACAGAGAGTTGTGGGTAAGAGTTGTTGTTGTTTACCTGTTGGACATGCACCTTAAGTTACTTTGCAGCCACTTACTGGCCTAACAGATAACCCTAATGATACCATGAGGACCATCCTGGGCACATCCATTCTTCTGGCTTGGGACAGCACTTGCTCGCCCCCTACTCGTAGTCAAAGGAATTGCTCTTGAGTCCTCATCTCCATATTGTGGCCAAGGGACCAACTAACTCGGGTTTAGACTCGAAGAACTGACTATTTGAGTTATTCTGTTACATGGAATGATGTGACATGATGGGAATTGTGACTCTCAATAGCCTGTTCAAGAACTGATATGTCTATTTGTGGGCTTCCCTGGTGGCTCAGCTGGTAAAGGATCTGCCTGCAATACAGGAGACCCTAGCTCGACTCTTGGGTCGGGAAGATACCCTGGAGAAGGGATAGGCTACCCACTCCTATATTTTTGGACTTCCTTGGTGGCTCAGATGATAAAGAATCCGCCTGAAATGTGGGAGACTTGGGTTTGATCCTTGGGTTGGGAAGATCCCCTGAAGGGGGGCATGGCAACCCACCCCAGTATTCTTGCCTGGAGAATCCCCATGGACACAGGAGCCTGGCGGGCTCTGGTCCATGGGGTTACAAAGAGTTGGACATGACTGAGCAACTAAGCACAGCACATGTTTATTTGTGAATACTTGGGCAAAGTCTATATCCCCTCTACACATTTATTCATGTTTAAAGCTGTAAATGATCTTACCCAACTCCCTTCATTTTATAGTTGAGCAAACTGAGCCACAGGAATAAAGTACCTTTCCCCAAATCTCCTGCCTTCTAGCTGGCAGACCCCAGGTCTGTGGTATAAACTCTTTCCCTGCCTCCCCACTGCCTCCCTCAAGAACTTCTGAATGCAGAGCTGCATATTCTACTCTGTCTCTACCAGGAAACCAGACATTTGATATCATCAGCAGTCGGGAAAAAGTTCTTCCGAAGAGTTAACTCTGACCCAAGCCACTCACTCAGTCAGCTCTGGGCATCTGTGATGACCTGACCGCCAAAGGCCATCAGCAACACCCCTGACACATTAGGTCTGTTCACACAGAACGCCATCATCACAGACTCTCTGCAGATCCAAGTTGGGGAGAGTGTGGGATCCATTTTCTTGCTGTCTCTAGACCTGCCTGAAGGACCCACGCTAGCTACAAGATGTTCAAGCTGACCACACCCAAAGGCATGTTGAACCCCAGCCATCTGCTGGCTGAGAGGCCACTAAGACCAGTCACAGCTCCGTCACTGGCAGTGTTCACTCCGGGCCTCTCTTCAGTCACCTCAGAGCAAGAACCATGTACTTCACTCACCAAATCACGTGCATGGCCGGTGTGTTCATCTTGGTGCATTTGCTGGGAAATTGGGCTTCATATGTGGTTATGTATTTTTAAGAAGAAGTAGTGGGAATGAAGTGAGTGAAGTCTTTTCTCCATTATTTAAGTCCAAAAGCAAAACTGTAGGGTTTTTGAGTGATCTTCAGGAAAACTGAAACACAAGAATATTACCATCTCAGGATTCATTAGGAGGAAGGAAGCATCAGCCATGCTGTGACTGTGAAAATACCAAAGTCTCTTTCTCAAAATGTCTGCCAATTTAGAGCTCTAAGAATATTAACTATATCTTCCTTTGTTAGCATAAGTACTGACCCAGCTTTTATTGTCTTTTTCTTTTCTTTTCAAAAAAATTTAGATCTTTTGATGAGACAGAATCTGAAGAGTCAAGGTAAGAACAAATACCAGTCAATCAGGAGTTACACAAACTGAGAATAGGGCTGTGGTTTTGTTAAATGTTTCATTACCATCATCTCATTGTTTCAAGTCAAGATTTGCTTTAAAATCTTTGGTAAAAAATTCATTTTAAAATGACAGATCTTTGATGAGAAGTTACAGAAGTAGCCAGTTCTATTTAAGGGTGAAGGAATAAAACCCTACATTGTTTCGTCCATGAAATAAGAATACTATTTTATCAAGAGTAGTACTACAAGATTTGAAAAAATAAAGCACTTTGCATTAGTGATTTATTGTATATCTGCTTCCGATTCCACAAAGACATGAATGGAAGATGAGCGTGCTGCTGGTGGTTTGTTCCTGCAGCTCTGCTTGCTATTACTCACCCACACCGTTAGATACGTAAACCTTGAGATGTCCCCGCACAGCAGTTTGATCCCCTCAAAGCTAGTTTGTAGTGTTTTCTGTTTACCGTCGTCCCCTGATGCTGACATGCCTGTTCTTGACCTTTCCAGCAAACTGTCCCACCAGCCGGTGCTGCTGTTCCTCAGGGATCCATACGTCTTGCCTGCAGCCAGCGGTAATCAAACCTGTCATCTGCTAACAGCTCTTTACTGATCTGACCCTGCACCACATAAACCACGTTTTTAATACAGGTCTAACAGAGTGACATTGGTCCAGGGCTTAATAATCTGCCAATAAACCAGTGCTCTTGGTGTAAGAGACATTCAGAATTTTAATTGGGGCAGGCCTTTCAGGAGGAAATGTAATTTTTCTTTCTCTCTCTCCAAGCTGTTTTGAATTAGAGTGATAAGGGGGTAAAGGTATTAATTTGGGGGATGGTGTTATTTTGGACTAGGCTAGTTTTTATCCAGATGCTAGGGTTTGAGTCCAAGGCCCTGGTCCTTTTTTTTGTTGTTGTTGTTTTAATAGCTTCTTTCCCAAGGCTGTGTATATACATTGCATGTGTCTCCATTTCCATTTAGATGACAGCATCTTTGAGAGTCAAATATACCTTTTTAAATGTTGTATTTTTAAGTATAAGGGATTAAGGGTAATGCCTGTATTTTAGCCCAAGTCCTTTCTTTGTGCCAAGAAATTTAAATTATTCAGAGTCCCTCTCAAAGTGTTCTGTACTTTGTGAGTATACTCTCAGACACTGTCTCATTTAATTTCCTTAGCCACCTTAGGAAACTGGCAGGGCAGGTGTCAACATTGGATCTTGAGAAGAGTGGATCTCAGGGAGGTCCCTGACTTGCCTGGTTTCGCAGGTCTGGGGAGTGGATCTCTTTTTGCCTGAGCTCTCCTTCTGTGCTCTCTGAGTATAGTGGATTTGCAGCCTTTGTTTCTGCAAGTAACTAAATAGCATAGCAGCTAAATAGCAATAGATAGATTATCTGTGGACACCTTTCCTACATTCTGGCAATGAAACCTTATCCCCAGCAAGAGAGAAGGGCCTGTTCTCTTGTGCTCAGGTCAGCCACTTGCTGACCATTTAAAGAAGCCTGGCTCAGACACAGCCTCGCTCTGTGGAGGGACTATTCTAGAAGAAAGCTACCTTTTGTCATGCGACTGTATACACATATGGTCTCATAATAGTATTTTCCCTATAAAATTCTTTCAGTGAGGACTGATTACCTTTCTTTAACATTTGCTTCTAATGTGCACCAAATATGCCTGGTGTGTTAGGTTGATATTATGTTAACAAGATGTTACCTTTAACAAAGATTCATTATGGAGCCTAGTCTAGAGTATATGGACAGTGATTTATAAAGTAGTCATTCTAGCTTTTAATAATGGTTCCACAAGCACTCTCTCCAGGTATTGTTTCTGCTCAGGTATTTTGTGCATTTGACTGAAATTCCTAGAAAAGTGTAGAGTAGAGTGATCACCATGGACTCGAGTAGCCAGTTTGCTGTCTAGAAGAGGGAAGGTGTTTTGTGGTCTTTGAACTCGATTCATCCAGGTTCTTAAGTAGCATGCGCTATGCACTTGGCTTGACCATGAAGAGTGGCAGGACTTTCTGGGAAGGAGTATCAGGGGCAAAAGTCTGAAGCTGGAAAGAGTAAAAAGTATGGATCGTTGGTAGAATGTTGATGTAGTGGAATGACTTGCACAGGAAGGGAATTCCTGCTTAAGAGTAAGTGAAAATCATGAATTTGATGTAAAGGATGGAACCAGGTGTGAGAGAGCCAGTCACTAAATCTTCTTTCATGAAACTTTGGCTGGACCCATGTCGTAAATCAGATTCCTATTGTCTTAGAGGTACTAAATTAGTGATGCATTCTTGGAGTTCTTTAGTATTTGATTTAAAGATAAAATTTACTTGTGTCACATATTCACTTTGTATGGCTTCTTAACAAAATGTTGAGGTTGCTTTTCCAGAGGATACAGAATCTGGAAATACTTTCACACAGACACTGAGACCCATAAAGTCAGAGGAGTGTCTGTCTTTAAAATTTTGGCAGTTAGCACTGTCCTCTTCTAAACTGCTAAAAATAAAGCATTATTCTCTTAGCATGTGATTTTTGGCCTTTGTTTAGGTTTTTCTGGGGAATTCCTAATAACTCTTGTTCGGTCCCCAGGGCCAGCTGTGGGCTTTCTCAGCCCTCCTCTTCCTTGACCTCTCGACTTTAGCCACCAGTGACCATGTTCCCTGGCTTCAAACAGCACCTCCCCTTGGCTTTCCCACCTTTCTGCTCTTCTTCCTGGCTCTGGCAGCTCTCCTGAAGGTTCTCTTAGACTCTCTGTTCTTCTCCTTTTACTTTCTTTGGAACAATCTCCTCCTTGCTGTGGCCTCGATGACCTTGAGTATACAGCTGAGTCACAGTATTATTTTTCCATCTGAGCCCTCTCTGTGAGCCCCAGACCCGTGCCGTGGTTGGCGTGGCCCTCCACAGGCTGGCTCTGGCTCATGTTTCTGCTGGGACGCTCCAGCCACACTGCAGTTCTTCCTGGGTCCTGGATGTAGTGAATGCTCCCCTCAGGGTGCTTGCCGTTTCTTCTTTCTCGAACCCTCTTCTTGTTCTCACACACCGCTGGCCTTCTCTTCTTTGAGGTCCAACTTCAGGGAGCCTTTGCTGATTCTTCTTTTGAATAACTTCCAAGAGCCCCTCCACCTGTTCACTATTTTTTTTTTTAAGCTTCACAGTAAATGTTTCTAAAAATAAATGAAAACCAACAACAATAACAACAAAACCTACCCTGAATCGCATTGCTTCTCATCACCTCTCAGTGAGAAGCAGAGGCAAGGGCAGTTTTCTGACTAACTCAAGTAGTCATGGAGTAATTAATTGCTTGTACATTGGAGATATCTTTAAACACATTTTGTTTGTTTATTCACTGATCTCCCTGACTAATATGTAAGGTCCATGGCTTAGGCAAGGACTGTTACTTGTATCCCCAGTAATTAGGCAGTGTTCGGTATGTCATAGTAGCTGGTACTTACCCTGTGCCAAGTTCAGGTCCAAGCAGTCTTCATTCACTGATTTTTACAATGACCTCTTCGGTAGATACTGTTGTGAAATCCTTCACTAGTCCCATCGAATCCGTCGCCACCTTGCTCCTGCCTGCTGTCTGAATGTCAGCCACAGACAACTTTTCAAAACGATTAATTTCTGTCTCACTTTGTTTAACATCCCTCCATAGCTTCTGCTTGTTTTTCAGATAAGGCCAGATTTCCTGTCCCTTCTTAGCAGGCTTGACCTGTCCCCCTGCCCTCACCAAGGCCGCTCCTCTCGCTACCCTAGCCTCCGTGCCGGTCTCTGACCCCTCCACGGGGTTGCCGCCTGCCTCAGACTTCACAGCCGGTCAGCTCCCTCTCCCGAGCTCTCTCCTCTAAGAGCTTCTCTGTCCCCCTGATGGGGTCCAATGCCCTTGTCAGTGGTTTTATGTAGTGAGTCCTCTGTACAGGTTGAATTAATAAGTGAACATACTTAGGGATTTTTGCTTTCCTTACATAATAACTACATTTATGTAAATCCTGGGTGTAATTATGTGCAGATGTGATAGATTGGTTTCCTGTTCAATTTATCTATTTATATCTTACCTACTCTGATAACTAAGATGTGATACAACAGAAATTACAACTCTGAATTTCCTTTATGTCTCCTGTAAAAATGGAGCTGATTTTTCAAGTTTGACAAGGGGGGGCCTTTTGTCAGAGATTGGCCCTTTTACGTTAGGGAGACAGGCCCCCATCCTCTTGCTCTCTAGAAACTAGCATAATAGAACGAGCAGATTCAAGACAACTTGGGCTAAACGCTGCTGTAAACCACAATGGAAAAACTGCCGCAAAGTATTCCCAATAGAAATCTTGGAATTCCTTCAAGTATATTGAGATTTTGTTAGAAATTGAATTGCCAGTGTAATCTATCTTCCTTGTGAGAAAACATTCAGATAAAGAGCTGGGGCCTGGCAGCATTAACCATTAGAACATCCCTTAAATCAATAAGCTACAAATCTGGCTGCACATTCCTGCAGCTCGCAGTGGTACCCTCAAGTGACTCGAGGCCAAAGCTGCATGTCTGATGTCACATCTGAAACGAGGGCGGACCGTATGGCGATACACACCCCTAAGTTATGCCTCGGCCTTACCTTGTTGTGCTCGGCAGAATGCACCTATATTTCATTGATGTGCATAAGAAAAACCATTTTCCTTTTGTTTTTCAGATTTTCCAAATGTGGTTATTGAAGGAGTTCTCCATGGGATATTTTACCCTCATCTACAACCCAGGTAGAAATCCTCCATGGCTAGAAGAAGCTGAAGCAGGTTTCGAAGTCGTAGTCAAGGAAATCAATACCTACCAAATTAACCTAAACTCCATGACATAACGGCTCTCTCTCGCTAGTGGTAAAATTCACAGTCCCAGCTTAATTCAGAGCAGGGACATTTCCATTAGAATGGTGCTTTTAAAAATAGAAACCGAATTGAGGCGGTGCTGAGGTTAAGGCCAAGTGTTGAAGAAGTAGAATGTAGCTGCCAATTTAGAAACCCCGGGAAAAGAAGACTAAAGAAGATCTTTGGGACCTCCAAGTGTAGCAAAACAGTTCCTCTCCACTTCAATCAGACCATT
Source organism: Antilocapra americana (assembly GCA_007570785.1). Lineage (NCBI taxonomy): Eukaryota > Metazoa > Chordata > Mammalia > Artiodactyla > Antilocapridae > Antilocapra > Antilocapra americana. The sequence continues at coordinate 18,994,189 of ML661896.1, forward strand.
TGCTAATTGAAAATCTTAGCCTGAATCATTGTGAGACTGATCAACTTTGGTAATTTTTTTTGTTCAGATTCTTTGACACACTAATCTTTTCATTGTGAGATTTTTTTCTCAGCCAGTGATAGATAACATTCCGAAATGCTGGCACCAGGAGAGCATTACAGAAACACACTGCTAAGTGTGAGGAAGGAACTAAACTGGAAATGAAATTACACTGAGCATACTAGGGCATTTTTAGAAATCATGGCATTTTAATTTGCATTACAGTGGAGTTGCATCATATGCAGGGATTCGCTTCTAAGGTCAACACATAAGATAGAATGGGAGTCTCAAGATTATCCTTGAAAGCCCTTTAGCATGGTACCATATTGGAAATCTCCACCCACCACAGCCAGTTTTTCCTCTGGTGTTGGAAGAGATAACTGTTGAAGAACAATTAGTTGTTTGTGTTTGTTCAGGGACTATTTGGTAGAAGAAACACATGCCTTTAAACACTAGAATTATACTTAGCCTTGCAAGATGCTTGCCCTATAAAAGATAAATGTGAACTGACAGTGACAAGAGGGAGCACCAGATTGACAACGCTTATCTTGGTTTACTCAAGGGCATCCATTCATTGAATAGGTGGTATAATTGCCAGACTGATGGATATTTTCCTTATTGCTTATCATTTCTTTTTCACTGACCTCATATATTGTATTAATATAAATTAAATGGGTTTATGATGCACCGCCACTGTACATCTTGCAGACATTCAGATTTTGACTAATAAAGGATAAAAGCATATATGCAGCCTGTATGTGTGTGCTGTATTTGGGCATTTCCTTGAAAACTAATTAATAGCTAGCCTATTTATGATGATTAGCTTAATAAGCTTCTGTGTAGAAAAATATTTAAATTCAAAGCTAATAAGTAAATCATGGTTCTTGACTAAGCTCTAAACATACAGGTTTAAAGCTTGCTGTAAACTCTTGACGATGTATTTATGGTAGATGTGTGACAACATGGTAAAGAAAGTAAGAACTGAATAATTAATTGTCATCAACCAAAAATGACCGAAGAGTCAAGTGTTGGAGATATTTTTTAAATGTTTTTGTTATTAGCTATTTTGAGTTAAATAAAAATGAAGAACCCAAAGTATATGTCTTCTACTGCCAGGATCTTATTGGAGACACAAACTGTGTCTTTTCTTTTTACACACATACACACACACAAACCTTCTCGCATATCCACGTAAACATTTATTTCTAATCCAACAAGGTAAGAGTTAAATTACCTCACCTATTAAGCCAGTAGATATGCATTGAACAATTTATTTGCCAAGATAGTAATTTTTTAAAAAAAAATGAAGATCAACCATCATTGGTGACACACTACTGAAGAAATCTTTTGTGAGAATTAAGATCTTTTTTAGTGATGACTTTAATTTTTAATTTAATTTAAATGTTTACTATGTGATTTCATATTTCATTTCAATCCATTACAGGAAATAGAAACCACAACTACAGTAGGAGTTTTAAGCAGAATGGAATCATAAGAAACAGTGCTTACAGAATCTTTTAGAAGGATGCAGGTCATGACCTCCTGGTTGGCCTCTAGGCACAATTTCCAGAATGCTCCAGCAATTTCCAGTACCCTCCTGCCAGGGGAGTTACAACCTCTGTCTTAAGGAATTCAGGGAGTGGAGAGGCTGCTATGGAAGGTATTGAGATCAAAAACAGCACATATAGTTGTGATCCAGGGCTCAGCACATAGACGCAGGAGGTATCTGTTACCACCATAACTGCCTCACTGCAGTACCCGGGAAGCTGGTGACTGGCCGCAAGAACAAGTGTCCACCTACACCGCAGTTGCCCCTCAACACCCATGGCCTTGCTTTTCAGCAGCCGCAGCACAAAGCAGCAGGATGATGGTATTCACCCACTTCCATCTTCTGGTCAGTAGCTCATGAAAGCACATGCAATGGGCAGAACCTTCTTCTTGATCCCCAGTTTCAAGGGAGTCTGGGAAGAATTTGGAACTTCCTGGTCTCAGCAGCTCAGAAATGCATGTTGGAAAGAGGATGGAATGTATTTCCACAGTCAAAATTTTAATAAAACATATAAAAAGATAAAAAGAAAAATCTTCTCCCATCCTGTCTCCTCGATTCCCAGTTCCCTTCCTAGAGACACCACTGTACTTGGTTTATATGTGTGCTTTCAGAAATTCTCGTCCACATGCAAGCAAATATAGTATATTTAGTGTACATATATTCTTCTGTTTCTCCATTTTTAAAAGATATGGATTTTTCAAATCATGGATTCATAGCCAGTAAAGAAGTAAAGAGTACAGGGAAGAAAAGAGAATAAAGAAAAGGAGAAGAGGCCCTCTTACCACTTAAGCCAGGATCCAGAGACAGCCCTCACACTCCCTCATCCCCCAGTTCTTGGATTTGGTGCTTTGCTTGGGGCTGGTCTCAGAATGGTTCCCCCCAACCCTGCCCATTGCTGCTTTATGCAGAGCCTTTCTCAGACCTAACCTCTGCCATCTGGCCAATTTGCATATGGCAGCCCTGATATCCTTTCTCTTGGTGTCCTTCCTCTTCCTCCTCCTCTCCCCCATTTCAAACAAGAGGCTGTGTATACAATCCCAATAGCACTGTGACCATCACCACATGGTAAATTATTTAGTCATTGCACTTTGAAAAGTGTATAGTCTTTTGATCACAATTTAGGACAACACAAGGCTTTTATCTCATTTGTCAGCTTGGTCAATTGATAACGGCTGTCTAAAGTGCTCAGGTAAGGATTCTGACTCACCAACTAGAGTGGATACTATCCAAAACAAGCAGAAAATAACAAGTGTCAGCAAAGATGCAGCTACCTGGAAACCCTTATACGTTGCTAGTAGGAATGTAAAACGGTGCAAACTATGGAAAATAGTATGGCGGTTCTTTAAAAAATTAAAACTACCATATGATCTAGCAATTCCGCTTCTGGATATATACCCCCCCCCCCAAATAAAAGTGAAAGCAAGGACTTGAACACTTATTTCTGCAACCAAGTTACAAATGAGTTTCACAATAACCAAAAGGTGGAAGCAACCCAAGTGTCTGCTGATGGATGAATGGATAAAATATGGTCTATGCATACAGTGGATTATTCAGCCTTAAAAAGGAAGGAAATTCTGACACCTGCTACAACATGGATAAATCTTGAAGACATTATGCTAAGTGAAGTCAGCCAGTTACGAAAGGACAACTGCTGTATGATTCCACTTGAGGTACTTAGAATAGTCAAACTCCTAGAAACAGAGAATAGAGTGGTGGTTGCCAGGGGCTGGGGGTAGAGAGAGAAGGGGAGTTAGTGGGTTTCATTTGGGGAAGGTAAAGTTTTGAAGATGGATGGTGATGATGGTCGTTGCACAGTGGTGTGAATGCACTTAATGCCACTGGGGAAAAAAATGATTAAAACAGTAAATTTTATGTCGTGTATTTTACCACAGTTTTTTTGGAATAGACTCAGTGAGTAAGGGTGTGGCAACCAATTAGTGATATTTGTCAAAAGTGCTATTCTCATATCCCTGGTAACCTATGAGACTCTAAAAACAATAGTTCTGAACCAGAGATGTGCATCAGAATCACCTAAAACAATCAGGAAATCGGGGAAGTGAGGAGTGGGGGTCTGTCCGTGGGTACTTAGAGAAACTTCCCAGTTGATTCTGACACATACTAAGGTTAGGAGCCACTGTTTGACGCTTTGAGAGTATGAGATGGTTTATGAACTCCCCTTCTTTGGTAATTATTGACTTCCCTGCCTCCTGCAGAATCTACTATGAAACAAAGATTTAACTCTCCTAGTATTGCATGTACCCATGGGGTGGAGGGGCTTATCTCTGTTCATTCTGGCTGCGGTAACAGAAATAGCATAGACTGGGTGGCTTATAAACCACAGATATTTATTTCTCTCAGTTCTGAACTCTGGGAAGTACAAGATCAGGGCACATGTAGTAGCTAGTAAGGGGCTCTGTTTTCCCTCTGTACGTACATGGTGGGAAAGTTACCAGGGATCTCTCTGGGGCCTCTTTCACAAGGGCACTAATCCCTGATCACCTCCCAAAGGCCCTACCTCCAAACACCATCACTTAGGGAATTTTATTTTGGCATATTAATTTGGGGGAGTGGGTGTGGACCCAAATATTCAGTCTATAGCAGGATTCTTTGAAGAAGCAGAGAGGATGACAGACAAGATTGGGTAGTGGTCTCAATTGACACCATATAATGAATATATATATTCATTTATTCATCCATTCATTCATCAATTCTGAATGAAATTACAGCATGGTGTTAGTTATCTAAAGAATAGAGACATAATCCTTGTTTTCCAGAATTCTTAGCCATTTATGAGGGAGTATCTTTCCGTTTAACGGAATTGGATATAAAGTTCAGTGATTAAAACTATCTTCTCCAGTCTTTCTAACTCAGCTTTGAAATGATCATTTTTCATCTCGGCTTTGTTTCAGTTTTCATCCTTGATGATAATGATAGATTTCGAATTCAGCAGGAGAAACCCAGGAAAGTAACAGACAGTAACTCAAAACAGAAAATTCTGCAACATTTATGTTTTCTGTCCATGAAGACACAGAGTGATGGTCTGGATTCTGAGGGTGAAGAGGTTTATTTTTGTGTGGGAGGGAGGAGGGCACATTGAAATGTTAAGTCTTTGGAGTACACGTAATTGACTAAAGAAAAATTTTGTTTTATATTCTCAGAGTATAATTGTAAATCTGACGTATAAGATGTGAAACATTTTCAGTCTTCTTTACTTGAACGTCAGCCGTGGTGCCATCAACAGTGTCTCCAGCTCTGATCATCTCTTCCCTTAGATGCTCTTATGTACTCAGCACCTCTGGGTGTCACCTGTTGTGATACTAAGGGTTTTCATACTTGATCTCATTATAACTTGACACAGCTTTTATAGAAGAAGAAACTGAAGATCAGAGAGATTAGTAAGTAACTAATCTGGGCTAAATTCTGTCCATGGATTATCCCATAAACGCCTTCCAGCATCTTCCTGAGGTATGTGTTCTTATTTTTCCATTCTACAGTGAAAAAAATGAAGGCTCAAAAGGCATGATGGCTTGACTAAGGCCACCAGGTTATAAAAGGGATCAGGATTTGCACTGATCATCCACAAAATTCAGGCTCACTCTCTTCCCCCACCAGCCTTCCATTAGAATTGTTTTTTTTTTTAACTGTTTTTTAAAAAACTGTAAATTGCATTTTTGAATCACATATGAATACTTAAGCCAGAAAAGTGTTGTGACAGTTGCTCGTATTTCTACCCTCCGTTATAAATCAGAGTGCTTTTCCATCTCCTTTGATTAAACCAAGGGAGTGCTCTTGGTTTAATGAGTGCTCTGTGCTCTCAGCTGCAGCATCCTCTTGGGCCTCTCTCTCTATTTTCTCCTTCACATAAGAGCCAGAGCCATCTTTCTGACATGTCCATCAGGTCATGTCACTCGTTCAAAATTATCCAGTCATTTCCATCCCCACTTAAAATGGAAACTCCCACCACCCTCTCCAAGTGCCTCACCCTCCTCTTCCTGGTGCTTATCTCACCGGTGACACTAGCCTATTTGTTCCCAGGACTTACAACCTTGGTTCTCGCTCAAGCCCTTTGACTCTGCTAGTCTCTCCCTGAAACACGCTTCTCTTATCAGAAGGCTGGCCCACTCTCACCTGTGAGGTCTCGGCTTAGATCTTAGGTAGCGCCCCAGTTCTCACCTTGCCCCTTTCTTCTCTCTGAGCACACTGGTGCCATCTTCATCTGTTTATTTGTTTAATGTCTTTCTCCCCAGGAAGCTGGGGAGAGCTGCATGAGGGCAGGGGCAGCATATGACTTTTTCACCCTGTTTCTCAGTGCAGAAATGGGTAGATCCCAGAAGCACTGTTGGAGGAGTAGGTGGCCAGCAGCCTGTGTTCCCACCCATCACCCAGCTCAGAGCTGACTATGGGTGAGTCACAGCAGGGCCTTCAGAAATGTTTGTGGCGTAAGTAAATGACTTTGCAGTCAGGATTTGCTAACATCTTCCCAGAATCATTCGTTACCTCCTGTTTGTTCTAAAACAGTGGTTTTCTACACTTTGCTCACCAATTTGATACAAGTTCCAATGCCTCGAATGATTTCTTAAATGTCTGTCCTTTACAAATGCATTACTAAGCTAATTCAGTGATTAAAAAACATGGTTTTGTGACATCTTGGGGCGGTGGTTTTCAAAGTTCAGACCTTGGATCGGCAGCAGCAGCATCACCTTGTTAGAAGTACACATTCTCAGGCCCTTCCCTGGATACTTGGAGAGTGGGACCCAGAAATCTAACAAGCCTTCCAGGTAATTCTGATGTGCACTAAAGTTTGAGAGCCACAACCCTTCATGCTGCATATTTTTTTCAATGCTTAAACTTTTTTTTTTTAATTGAAAAAACCACAATACTTCTAGGAGGAGCAGGCACAAAATCAGACAATGCCAGATGGTCATTACAAAACGCTGATAACACCTTTAAGATATCAGCCCATTAGCAGCTTAACAAAACCAAAAAGGTATTTTAAATGTAGTAAAAGATAAGAGATATCTTACAATTAGAAACTATTTTCTTTTACATGAGCTTTTATATCTTGGTATCATAATTTTTTTCATCACATAAGGCATCTTGATGTTGTTCTAAACCTATGATGTCTTTAAATGTGAATCTGAGTCAACTAGAATCCTTGACTTCATAGAATTTATAGAATAATGGGATATTAGAGGGATAAATAACCCCCAAAATGTGTCAATGTGAAGTGTGTTACATGCTATAAAAGAAAAATAAAGAGGTTTACTTATGTGCAGGGAAGATATCTAATTTAGGTTTGGGTGGGTCAGGAACCTTCTCCAAGGTAGTGACAGTGAAGTAGAGACATAAGGATGTTAAGAGGCATTAGCTGACAAGAATTGGGGTAGGAGGGAGCGGTGTCGCAGAGACATCAGCAGGTTCCAGAGCCCAAATGAGGAGAGAGCATCAGTCAAGGTCCCCAAGGAAAGGTGGTGAGTTAGAAAGATAGTGAGGGGCTGGGGCTGGGTCCCACAGGGCCCTCCTTGGGACGTGGAGGAGTTTGGTTCATAGCCTATGTGCCATGGGAAACAACTGATGGTGTTACACAGGAGGGATGTTTTATTTTATTCAGCTTTATTGAGGTATAATTGACAAACTGATTTGTTTTGGTTTTTTATACCCATTTATTTTTCTTGATCAGGCAGTGAAATTTTTAAAAATCCTTCAAACAACTCACACTTGATCTGATTTATTCTTAAAAGCCCATTCTGACCACCTGTGGAGAATGGGCTGACTGCACAGGTGCAGGATCGGAAGCAGAGAGACTGTTAGGGGGCCACTTGAAAAACTTGGATGAGAGGTGGCCTGTTTTAGGGGGGTGGGTGTGGAGAGAGTGAAACAGATATTCAACATGTATCAAAGAGCTAACCATGAACTTGCTGATAGGCATGGATGTGGAAGGTAAGAGGAGGGGAGAAAGAAGTTGGTAAGGGTGGGTTGGTTGGAATAATTGGTTGGATGATAGTGCCTTTCATTGATTGGATCTCAGAATGGGAGGTTGGGACCTGCTATAGATTGAACATTTAGGTTCTCCACCACATCCAAGGGCTTCCCTGGTGGCTCAGATGGTAAAGAATCTGCATTGCAGAATCTCTCTGCAATGCAAGAGACATGGGTTCAATCCCTGGGTTGAGAAAATCCCCTGGAAGAGGGCATGGCAGTCTACTCCAGTATTCCTCCCTGGAGAATTCCATGGACAGAGGAGCCTGATGAGCTACAGCCCATGGGGTTGCAAAGAGAAACAACTGAGTGACTAACACCCCCACCCAAATTCATATGTTGAAACCTAGTCCCCAGTATTTGGGAATGAGGCTTTAGAAGGTGA